>JAAXCT010000485.1:0-480167 GCA_012490785.1 Eragrostis nindensis | reverse complement strand
GGACAGTCATCCAAGAATCATCGTCGTGATACGAAATACGGTCATGTAAGCGGTGCCGCTTCTTGGAATAACCCTCTGAAGGCATCGCCGTTCGAGGCCTCTTGTTCGTAGAACTAATCCCGCCTCGTGCACGCGCATAACCGGGACGCTGATTGGCCAAGGTACCAGCTGTCATAACCTCAATCTGCTGTTTACTGGATCGACCTCTCCGCCTCGTGTGAGGACCAGATGTCTGGGCTTGAGTGACCGCATTCATCTCCCCTGCACACTGATTGTCCCCAAAGGGACAGTAGCACCCCATCTTGGCTGTGATCGTGGATGCTTGGTACGAGCCATCTGTCACTGAACTACAAGGAAGAAGTGGCGGAGCGTGAGCAAACACAAACCACATAAGACATTTGATAATAATCGATAATAAATCCCATGAAATTGCATAAAACGACGACAGGCAAGGAGTTTCAATAGCATTTATCTCAGATTTTCTATCAATAAAGGAATATAGTGGCTCAAAAAAAAAACTTGGGGGATGCACAGAAAAGGGAAAAAATAAGTTGGGTTCTCACCACTACAAAGATGAAGAGGGCGATGGGGCAGCCACCACATAGATCAGGCAGCAGGAATCACCTCGAGTTGCGGAACGTGGCATAGAAGCACGACAGCGGCGAAACGCTGGACGTAGGGTTACGCGGTCGGGTTCCGTATCTTTACAGCACGGCAACGGTGAATCTCCTTCTCTCGTGCCTGGGTTTACAACGGCCGGAGGCAGAGAAGGTGGTTAGGCCAGCCGTCCAGTGCTCTGCATCAGCACAGGAGACGACGAGAGGCAGCTCGGCGGCGCGGATGAGAGGCGGAGCAATGAGCACTGAACTACAGACATGGAAAAGTAGAAGGCTGTTTGCATCCGTACCATCTCTTTGGACTGAGTTCCTACTTTTTTTTAATTCAATCAGGTCATACTTGTCACTGATACATCATGAAATTTTTCGAAAGTGCCGTTTGGCAATTGGGAAATCGAGAGTGGGATAGGGAAATGGAAATAGAATGGTAAATCTACGCCATTCATTTATCCGTCATATTGAATCTCAACCATTCATTCTCTCAAGAACCATTTCCTCCCTATCACACCTCTCATTTCCTATTTGCCAGAAAAGAAAACAAGGTCTCATAACGCACCGGGGAATCATCGCTATGGATCGGCTGCCGCACGAAAAAATTCCATCCAAAATTTGGGCCCGCACGAATTCAGCACGGTGCAGGCCAAGGAAAGTACCAGTGAGCCAGATTTCAATTGGGCTGGAAGATGACTAGTGACGAATATAGCGTGACATGTGGGTTCACGATTTTTTTTTTAGAAAATGAAAATAGTATCCAGCCTCTGCGTTGCCGCACACAGCATGTGTGGGTCCAGGATGCGTGTGGGTTTTTTTTTTTTGCGAATGGATGCGTGTCAGCGTGTGGGTTCGCCATGTGCTGATTAGGATGTGCTTGTGGGCATATTTCCCCATTTTAATGACGAATACCTGCCTGACGTATGGGACCCCAATATGCTGACTGGGATGCGTGTGGGTCCGCCATGTGCTGACTAGGATGCCTGTGGGCGTATTTCCCTATTTTAATGACGAATAGTGCCTGACGTGTGGGTCCACAATAATGCAGACTGGGATGCATGTGCGGGAAAGTTTTGACTGACGTGTGGGTCCACAACATGCTGACTAGGATGCGGTGGGTGAATTCCCCCCTTCAGTGACGAATATGTGGGTCCACCATATGCTGACTAGGATGCGGGCGGGCGAAATCCGCCCTTCGGTGACGAATATGTGGGTCCACCATGTGCTGACTAGGATGCGGGCCAGTGAAATCCTGGAATGAACGGTAGTGACGCGTAGTTTTCGTCATAAACGACATGACCCGTGGGCCCGAATAGCAACAGTGATGCCTTTTCGTCAGCAGACGGGTCTGTTTTGGCATTTTTAATGACGAAACGCGGAAACGTCATAAAAGTTGGCCGAAAGCGGAGAAAACTGCCAAAATAGTGACAGGTCTACAGTAATTTCGTCATAAATCATCAGATCTGTACTAGTGTAACAAACACGTGGGGGATATTTTGGACTAACTTTTCATAATGGTAATGTCGGGTAAGTTTTCTTTTTTTTTTTCTCCGACTAATGTGAAAATTTTGTAGCCCTTAAGAATGAACATGGTGTCTCTTTTTTGTGGCCAAAATAAGTTAATCGATATACAAAACAAGTTTTCTTTTATACTTAAATAATCAAAGTGAGATGTTAAGAACAACAAAGATCAAGTACTACTCTGTGCCCGCAAGAAATCATCAAATTCGTTCTATCCTTGCCTAGTGAGCATGGCGTGGCGCATGTTGTGCAGATTGAGCAAGAACTTTTGACGATGTTTTTTTTCCCAGTGAAGTAATCTTTATAGAATTATGAGGTACTGAACAAAGACTTATGAATGCACTCACGTGAAATTTGAAGACTCTCACCACATCGGTGGAAATCCCAAAATATATTACTCTTCCATACATAGCTAACGTTTGTTAGATTAAGATCTAGTCGTATTATCTCCAATTGATTATTTCAAAACATGTGAATGGTATTTTGGACTCTTTTTCAATAATGGCACTGGTGGGTAGTTATTAAAACATGTGAAGGGTATTTTTGAACTATTTTTTCATAATAGCAGTGGTGGGTAATTTTTCTTTTTTTTCTCCGATTAATCTCAGAATTTTTAGGCCTTGAGGGTGAACGTGGGAGCTCTTTTTCTTGGTCAATTAATAAGTTAATAGATGTAAGGTCCCACCTCGTTTTAGTTTTCCAGCCGATACATACAAGGTATACGGCCTAGGAAGAGACCATTTGTTGCTCATCAATGTAGTATGTGATATTTTTTTCATGTACCTATATGTATATTATAAGCATTCATTAAGATTAAGGGTACGTATCGTTTTCACTATCACTTTTAAGAAATATCATTAACACTCCATGTGAGTGATACACACGTCATTGTTGCTGCAACCAAAACCAACCAATCTTTTGCGTTGCCAGTGGAGAGAGCTGGAACTGGGAGCACGGGGTCTTAGAGAGAATTCTGAATTTTTTTATTAGAGTTATTGTGAATCCATTCTACTCGAATATTGAGTAATAAAAAAATGTATATATGTTCATGTCGGCCTGCACCATGCATACTCCTTTGTTCCAAGCCAATGGACATCATGGAGTAGAAAAGGGCATTATGCTAGTAAACCTCAAAAACTACATAAGGGTTTTAGTATTTTCCCAATATCAGTGTCGTAACACACACACACACCCACACACACACCAAAGATTGACTGAAGTAAAAAAAAAAAAAAATGTATCTTTAATATAATTATTACCAATATATTCTCCCCACAAGCAACATTTTACCCTGTTTCAAACATATGGACTTCTTACTAAAGCCCTAATAAATAAATTTAAACCCTAGCAGTTAATCACTTCACCCCCTTGCAAAAAAAAAAAAAAAAGGCTTCGCCCAAGTAATTATGTCACTTTTCTTGTTGGGTTAGTGGGGTATTGACATGTGCAGTGGTACAAACATAAGGCTAATGTGTTAGCATGGTTTTTCAATTTTGCATCGGACTTGCACGTTAGCATCATATGTTTATCAAAGTTTAATGGTTATCTGTTAACTAAATATTTAGTCAAGAAAAGGAGCCACTGTGATAGAAAATATTACCACATTATTGGACATAAAGAAAGAAAAATTACCCATCATTGTCATTATTAATACGGCCCAAAATACCCTTATAGATAGATCACCCACCATTGTCATGACACTAGAAGGGGGAGATGCAGCTCAGCGTATGGTGGGTGATCTTTGAGGAGGGGGAGATGCAGCTCGGCGAGGAAAGAAGCCGAGCTCTTTGAGGAGGAGGGGGAGATGCAGCTCGGAGAGGAAGAAGCCGAGCGCTTTGTGCTGCGAACGGTCGTGGCGGAGGCTGCTCTATTTCTGCATCGCGACCTGCACGAGTCCCACAATGGTTATCCCATTTGAGTCATCAGTTGGGGACATGTTTTTACCCCTTTACAACCTATTTTGAGTATAGGTCTCCATATGGAGCATCCCTTAGTCATCGGTTGAAGACATGTTTTTACCCTTTTACAACCTATTTTGAGTATAGGTCTCCATATGGAGCTCCCTCGGAGATAGTCTAAGGAAACACAAACAAAGGGTTTTAGTTCCTCTCTAGAAACGCAATCCTACCAAATGTTTTAAGTTCTTAGAAGAAGAAACAGAATACATATATAACCAATTTCTGGTATCTCTTTAAAAATCAGAAAGTGCTAAAACCAGCTTCACAAAAGAAACATAAACGACTCTATTTTTGGAGAACACAAACCCAACAAATCGTGGCCTAAAACGTCTGTTCATCAATTAATGGAGACACTAGGACTGTTATTATGTAGTACATATAAAGAATCTAAGATCTAATTAACCGGTTGGTGGAAAGTTGGCATGAACATAGGTTTCTCCAAACGTGTCGAAACTAGACCCGTTTTTGTGGACAAACCGATCCAGTCCGATTCCTTCGGCTGACTGGTTTTCAAAAATCAAATTTGAAAAAAAATTGACGAATAAATGTTCAAAACCGAAAACCGGTGTGGTTCGACTTCCGGTCCGGCTTGGGTTTTAAAAACCTTTGCCATGAACTAGTGGAGCTGGACCCAATCGGCAATCTGCTCAGGTGGACGCTTTGCGTTCAAGTTTTCTTATTGCAATATCTGTGGTTTGGTATGCAACGACAGAGCAGTTGCTTACCTCCAGTTATAGTATCCCGCTGATGAGAGCAGTGTTAGATGGCTCCAAGCGTTGCTATACGTACGTACATGGGCGTCGCTGTCACTCACAGGAGCACACGCGCGGTGGACGCTAGCTAGCCGGTGACCTGTTGATCGCAGCGCTATGTCGACACGGACGGACGCTTGTGGCCTCGGCCCCCGTGCACCACGTGGCCTATTTCCTAGCAACACAGGCAGGTCACACCCGACACGAGAGAGAGGCTAGATGGCAACACCACAACGAACCGGCCGGATGGTTGTGCTGCAGGCATTGAGGGCATCGCTTATGTAGATAGAGTAACTATGAGAAGGTGTTGGGTTGGATGTGCTGTGTAAACCGTTTTTGTCTGTTGCAATGCAATTGATTGTTGCATCCTAAAAGTTTGTTTTTGCAAAAGAGAGATTTCATTCATTAATATTAAAACATATTTCATCTTCTGATTACACAAGCAACTCAACTCTATTGATGCAAGACAAGAATTATTGAGAGAGGCACAAATTCCACCATCTAGTATATGCCACGGACGAAAACTCCGATCTGAACGAACACGACCATCTCACCATCCACACCGCGATCCTCATCTTCAACGGGCAACTATTTCTCAAAAGAGGGATAGACTGCTAACTTTCCACATGCAAATAGGATGAACTTGTCGTCGTCGAGTCCGTCCGCGAACCCATCGTCACCTCCTTTACTAGATTCATAATGAGAAAAACACAAATCCTCAACATCCAGATGGATGTCAACAGAAACCAAACTCTTCTTAGCCCACATACATGACCAAGAAGAACAACGACAAGACAAAGGAGGGGCTGAATACCATATTCTCTATCAATGATGATGCCTTTGACTCGCCACCACATTCGAGACATCTTGTCTTCTATTGTATCATACCGACGAACTTGGTGATGCCGCACCGTAGCCGCCACCTTCTTCGACCGGACCATTAGAGGAACCCTATAACTTACCACCGCAGCCACTTCAAAATATAATTACCGCGGGAAGACCTAATTATATATACCTTATAAGCAAACAGAGTAGATGCCCGAATGCTAGGCCTCCCTGAAACTCTGAAAAGAAGGTTTCGAGTTTAGTAGTGTATATATATGATCTATCATCTTTATACCAGTTTTGCAGGTAGAAGAATCAAACTAGATTTGTTTAGCATTAATAGACCAGTGAAAGATCCAAAACGATATCAAGGGAGTGATTGATGCAACAAAGACGGGAATTGTGAGAGATTTGTACCCCCAAGGCAGATGGGGTATGTCAACGTGGTACCAATGCATGGTGAAGAAAATGGAAGCTCCTTGACGGCTACAGTTACCATATCAAAAAATTTCCCCATGTTTTGGTTACTTAATTTACAAATTTTCAATCAACTTTGATCTGTTGGAATTTATTCTTCTACTTTTCAGATCAATATAGGAGAATAAACAATAAGTATAATAAGAATTAAGTTAAATCGATCTAAAAAGGAAAGAGGCTTACAAGCTGACAGAGAAGGCTCTAACACCTGAATCGACCATATGTTAGGGTGACCGGAGTTCTTATAACAGTAGAATTTGACAAAAACCAATATTATGAGCTAAACATCACAAACACACCAACTTGGATGCCCATTTCAAAACTCACGATTAGTTGAGTTTTTTTTTTTTCTCACAAACCAACTTAGCCGCCCATGTCACAAACCCATCAATAATTCAGGCTTCTTTTTCTGACATATCCACCAATTCTTGACTGAACGTGTTTTAAGTTAATCCAGTCCCACGTGTCAGCTGTACATGCACAACAAATGTAATGATAACTGGAGATGCAAATTTAGCCTGACTCAATGACACATGTCGGCGGTGATGACATGGCCGTGGAATTAACTCAAGCCTGCAGGATGCCTCTCGGCGCAACAGCCCAAGAGATGACGTTGTCTAGCAGGATCCTAACACATCATTCCTATTTACGCTATATTTATGCTTTCCCCTACCCTATGCAGCTCCGGCCATCTCTAACACTGACTACTTAACGTCAGGTTTAAGCAGAGGGAGAACACGAAGTGGTGCGGTGATGCACTTGGACGCCTCGTCTAGCAACATGCCGCTACGCTCTACGCTCAGTGGGTCTGGCTGAGTTGGCATCTCAAATCATCAGTGCTGGGCCGAGAAGAGGCTCGGTTGGCTTTCGGCTCCGGATGGGAGCGAGGCCACCCGGGTTCGATCATGGGGAACTCGGGCCCCACTTGCCTCCGGCAGAGGCTATAATAAACCCATTTTTTTTATTTTAAAATCATCAGTGCTAGATTTGCTCCTGTGCAGCTGTCATATATATGGGATCAAGGTAATATAATTTGTCTAGAATTGGTCGGTTTGTGAAGAAAAGAACCTCAACTACTGGTGGGTTTGTGAAATTAATAAAGACTTTTCCTTCCAGCTTCTAGTGAGCCACATTTGACAAAAACCTTACTTCATTGAAACCTTAATTGAAATGTAGACTGAATGAGCTAATTCTAATGTGGCGAAAATGTAAAGAAATGCTATTACTTTGGCAGTTGATCGCACCGCTGTAATGGGTGGCCATGAGGGATGGCGAGGCTCTGTGGCCGTGATAAAGGAGACCATCGTCGGTGGGACGGGGCGCTACTAAGAAAATGACATCTTTTAATGATGAAATATTGTTGCAAATGATAATATTGCAACCATATTTTCTTGTGGCAATAAAATAAAAAGTACTGATGTTGAAAATAGGATTCGATCCTGGAATCTTCTTCGTACTTGAAGAAAAGCACGTTACCACTGTACCAAATAGGTTGCAAATGATGTTTCTTTATATTTTTTTATTAATGTAAATACTTGGCAATAGCCAAATAATGTTGCAATAGCTTTGTGTATTGTAACAGTTGTTTGTTTGTGGCCATAACACTAACTCTTGCAACGAAATCCAGGATACGATATTCGTGCCAACATTGTTGACATATTGCAATAATTATTTAAAAATGGTGGCAAAAACACCTACTTATTGCAACAAAGTCTGTTGTTGCAATGCCACTCGTGGCAATAGACAAATTTTCTAGTAGTAAAAGAGGCAACCAGGGAGAGCGTGGAGCAGGGCCACGCCCGCTGCATGTGGTGCTGTTGTTCATCAACCCATCGCCCTCTCGTGTTGACGACTCACTCGATTCATTTTTGCGCCTCATTTTTTCGTCACCGCTTCAAACCCACTCTTCCTGTCCAATCTCTCTTGACTTTGGATGAAATCACCCCAAAAGTAGAGGAATCATTCCTCCGTCAACCGCTTTAGTAACACCTCATGTACTGGGTTCAACTCATCGTGGGAGCGAACTTTTTAGGATTTAATGGCGTTATGCTTTCGCGGTAGGCGACGTGGCCGTCGATAGCGAGGCGCCAGATGCGATTTAATGGCGTTATGCTTTCAACGATAGGAGACGTGGCCGTCGATAGCGAGGCGTAGATGCGGTAAAGTTTGCGTATTTATAGGGGTGAGTGTGCGTGCATTGTGTCATTGTGTGTGTCTGAGTTGTATTATGTAATTAAAAAAAGATTAGATTCTGGAAATTTTTGTTGAGATTAGTTGTTCTTTGATTTAAGATTTTTTTTGCCAGAAGAGAGCCAAAAGGTGTGGGAGAGAGAAAGAGCTGGGAGGACGTGATCCGCACCTGCTACACTATTTAATGGAACCACCCTTCCTCCTTAATATGTGTGACAATGCCTAAAACTTCAAGCAAATTGACATGAATGGAGTACTGCGTACCATTGCCGTGCTATCCTAGCATGCATGGCGCGCCCCATTAGCGACCTGGCCCTAAGCCAGCCAGAACCTTGCTCCAAGACTGGAGTGAAATGTAATCTCCCAAGAAGAAAAACATTCCTCTCGGTCCTGACCATGCCGTCGCACTCTTGCTATCGACTGAAAGGTTCCAAAATTCTTGGTTGATTAAATATTGGAGTGCAAAAAAAAAAAACTGTTAATGAGTCGTGTGCTATCTCATCCGGGACTTCACAAAATAAATAAATAGATATCAGACCCAATGAACAACTTAGCTTGCCTTGGACCGTGCCAATCTTATCTTATATTTACTAATTGGAGGCTTCTTTTGAGGCCTCTACGTTAATCAAAAGAAAATGCTAGAAATTCACACAAAAAAGCTAAACATCTGGCCGTAGAAATTAAAGTAAGATAAACAATAGCCTTTAGATCTAACATGATATAAATTACCCACCTATGCCATTACAAAAAAATTAGTCAAAGAACCCCTAACACTTATTTCTAAATTACGCACCATGCCATTATGAGTAAAAAAAAGTTAATTTTGGAATTATAAATAATAGCCAAAAATACCCTAACACTTATTTCTAAATTACTTGCCATGTCATTATGAGTCAAAAAATAAAAATAAATTTGAATTAAAAACAAGAAAATACAGGAGTCTACACCATGCCATTAATAATTAATTCGAAATTATAAATAAAATCCAAAAGTACCCTAACACCTATTTCTAAATTACTCACTATACCATTATGAGTCAAAAAATAAAAATAAATCCGAATTAAAAATCAGAAATACAGGAGTCTATTTCAAACTCAATTGAAAATATGTAAAATTCGAAAGAAAAACCATATGAAAGTAAAATACAATTTCAGCCATTGGATTTAATTTGACTATAATTACCCACTTCTGCCATTGAAAATATACCTCAAAATACCCCTCAGATTTGCAATGGTAAAATAGATTGATGGCATCGTCCTCCTCTCAATTTCCTCTCAGGTTAGCCCTAGCGCCATCAATGATCAATAGCCGTGCGGCAATTGCTAAAAGCAAATGATCTATCGGCGTGATCCCAGCCCAGGCGATGGTGAACTCCAGCGAGGGCTATGGCAGTTATGGATGGGGTAGGTCCCTGAATCTAATAAAGCTAACACCATAAACTAATAGGATTAATTAATTCTCTCACGTATTTAGTTGATTATAACATGGATTCTTATACATGGTACAAAAACATGAAGGCTTTATATAATTGTGATAAATATATCGAATCTCATTATACCTCCACTTCTTTTAACACCTTATACCATCTATTTGTAGCTTAGTAAACAATAAGTTGAGTGTATATATTACAGAAGAAGGCATATACATTTGTCATAAAGTTCACAATTCTACATGCAAAATGATATGTTTTTTGTGATTCTTAATTGGTGTTACATACCTCTCCCTTCATTGTACTATTCTACATGTAGTAAACATGCTAGCCCGTGCACGTGCAGGGTTGAAAGACTAGTTAGGACAAATTGGCGGGACTTATCTGGGCCAAGACCTAGTAGAGCTAGCTGGCCTCGATCGGCTCTACGTAATATCCTGACGTGCACGATGGTTCCTGGGGCCAAGCACGAGAGATCGGGTCTGGCTTGTGATTAACGCACTGTTATTATCGCTGAGAGCGCGGATAGATGGCTCCAAGCATCGACACAGCGCGCGTGCGGTGGCCACCAAGACAGTAAGTACTGGCTTCTAGCTAGCCGGCGACAGTTTGATGTGACATCTGAGCAAAGCATTGTTCAAATAAATTTTCTATAAAAAAATATAGTATTGAGTAACACGTTGAATAGTGTGAGTTGTGTAGTGTCATAACATGATTATTTCTAAATTAGTGTTTTAGTAGGGTACTATGTTCTATTGTTTCCGGTTTGTATTACCAGTTCCCGACCCTTTTTGCTGCATAATCTTGCTTGTATTTTATGATACGGATCGACAAACCAATTATGTCCTGACCGTTTTCGGTATTCTTGCTTCCGTTTACCGTCTGGCTTAGAAAATGTGAAAATAAAAACAGTTGAGAAGGGGCTTAATCGTTTTTGTCCGTTCACCCCTTGGCATCACGGCGGTGATGTCAAGCGATGCTATAGCTTTTTGTTTGTCTCCTCTGTAAAAAGAGGCGTTGTGCGAGACATGCTACGACGACAAGACCATAAGCAACTCGCAGCTTGCAAGGCTTTTGGCTTTGGGAACCCAACGGGTGCTCTTGGGATTTTGCGTTTGGCTGTGTGTGTGTGTGTAACGCACCAGCATAAAACAAACTTCAGGTGAGCAAGTTGCCTGATGCTTGGATGGCAGCACGGAAATATAATCGCAGAAACAAAGAGCAAAATTTCTTTACCTGCAATTGAAGCAGCTCATGGAATATGTTCGCACCGATTGTACTACGGATTTCAGAAGTACACCCGTTCCAGCACAACTAATACTCTGCTGTCTCACATTCGTTTAATGAGTTGAGGAAATGCTGATACAATTCAACAAGGATCTCCCACAGTTGGTGGGAAGCGTCGGGATTGATATAACTCGCATACGACGAGAGAACGACAGAGTTCGCGCACCTGCGTCCTTGGCCTTCTTCTTCTTCTTCTTCTTCTTCTCCTTTTGTTTTTTGCTCACAGCTAGCCCAATAATAGTCCAGCTCGGCCCAGAACAAATCATTCTTCTTCTGCTATTATACGCAACAAGAGCATCATCGGATGCTTATAGAGCCCATGTTAATTAACTGCCAGATTCTACTTCAGCTTGTGACACATCTCAATGACATGAGCGATGGAGCTTATGTTCAATAATTAAATTGAGATTTTAAAAAATTAGACAATCAAGATCAAAACATTATTTTATTCAGTTACAGTTAAATGGGGCAACGTTATCGTTGATCTAGACCCTTGATCTGTGCCCAGGCCCCCGCGTCACCCTCTCCCAGGCGACACGGGTGGCGACTCCCATCGCGCCGCCACTCGAATCCCCTCTTCCCTCCCCTCACCTCGCTGTCGCCGGAGCCGGCTCGCGCGGCACAACCTGCGCAGCGGCGAGGACGGCGGCGGCGGGGCTGTTTTCTCCCTCCCCCAATTCCGGATCTCGCATCAATGGTGTGATGACGGCGATGCATCTCTCCGATCTCGGCGAGGATTCATCCCGACATGGACTCAAGGGGTAGCCGAGGCCATGCCTTGATGATCTGTAGCCGCGCGTTCCTACCCCGTCCTTCGCCGTTCGTCGCCATCAGGTCCGGTGATCTACGGGGCTTGGCGGCGGGCGGCGGACTGGTCCCGAATGGAGGTCGGGCCGTCCAACCTGGATGGTCGCATTGCTTTGGAGGTGACCTGATCCATGTCCATGGGTGGCGGCGCTGGATGGTCGATGATGCATCTGAAGTTTAAATGGGGGACGCAGATCAGAGACAACTAGGTCTGCATTTGGGTAATGTCGGTTTGATCTCTAAGTCTGCTCAATGCGTTATCATTTTGGTGGTCAACGTGGAGAAGATATGAAGGTAGCAATTCTTGTGGAGTCCGCGGCAACATTGGCCTATGGTGGCTAGATCCTCGCTTAGTTCGGGAGAGGCCACTCAATGCCATGGGCGTAGTTGTTTGCTGACTTCTCGGACTTGCCTCCAGTGTACCGGCTCCGAAACCTTAGGTGCACAAGGACATGATACAAGGTTTCTTCAGTTCATACAAGAATCGTTGGAAGTGGGTGCAGCGAAAGCATTGCGTAGAGCGCGGGAAGGTGATTCACCTTCGCACAATCTGACTCGTTCTTTTGTATGATTTGAAGACTGTGCAGCGAAAGCGTCGCGCATGTGCGTGGGGAGGCGTCAGACCCTCCGCACGACCTTGCCTACCGGAGTTCGGATGTAAGTGATGTAGTATTGTTTAAGCGGCGTCAACATTCCTGCAGGGAGGTGTTTCTTGGAGGATGAAGCTACAGCTGCAACAATATTGTTTCGATTGACACCATAGGATTTTGGAGGTGTTGAGCTAGATGATAGAGTCTACATTGTTTTTAGGTGTTTTAGACTGATTTGTATCGGTTCACCTGGGTGTTTGTATGTAAAGGCTAAATGTACCTTCGTTGTGCAGAGGCCGGAACATTATTTCACCTCGAAATAAGAAGTTTCCTTTATCTAAAAGTTACAGTTAAATTTGTATTGAAACTGGAAAGTACTACAATGGCAGCACATTAAACAGTTCAATTTTTAGTATTTGCAATTAGAAAATAAGAAAACCACAGCACCATGTTCTTTCAATACCAAAATAATCCATTAGAAGAGATTCCAATACATTAAATGGAATACCTCGTGATCCCTCTTAAGCTAGAAGTTAATTATCGAAGGTTCATAAAATTATCATCTTGGAAAGGGTCTAGTAAGAATAGTTATCACCGCATTGCGGAAATTACTACTTGAAATAGTAAATGAAAGACATTACAGAATTGTAATATCCATTGTCAGATATATTATAAATATTAAAAGGAGCTCTAAATATTGATCAAGTTAAATACGATCATTTTCATTCATCTGAAAGATCCTTTTGGACAAAATTATAATCCATCATGACTGTACTTTTTTTTCTCAAAAAATATACTTTCAAGTTTTAATTTGTCATGGAGGATAGCAAAATACTGAGTTTATTATTCCTCTCCGTGAAAAATACGAAACTTTTTTTTGTGAGACGAAAAATAGGAAGCTAGCCTATTCTTCAATGAGTATTTGGTTATAAGCCACCACATCAAATATGACTAATTAAATTTTATGTTAGAACACATCATTTTAATGGATGTAAAGTACCAAGAAAGCATAACATCAAGAACATAATGATACAAAACCAATTGCTTGGTACTTGGTAGGGAATCTCATATAAACATGTTGACTCAAAATAACAGGATATTTCAGATATACATGTTGAGCATTTTATGCAATGACTGATATAAAGAGGAGTAGCTATGTGTAGCACCATGTACTAGTAGCTAGACAAAGAGTGAGACTTGTTGACCATCGACGGCAAGGAGTTTCATGAGGAAGATGTTAATTAAGGCCAACATTGGATGGGCCTGTCGACGATGTTGGGACAATCAAGACTTAGAGTGTGTTTCGAATCAGTTGATTAGCGCGTCGCGTTGGATGCTTGCGTTCAACTATGATGCGTTAGTCAGTAGCTCGTGTGCGTGTGATGATCGCGGGTGCGCTGGCCGGCCAGAAGCTCGCGGCAAGCTCGGATCACGTTCACGTGCGGTTCTTGCAGAAGCGCGAGTGGCTCACGATGAAAGAAGGCCGGGTCCCGGGTCGCGAGCAGCTCGTGCGGACTCGCGCATGAGGGTCGCAGTAGCTAGTTGCTTAGCGTCGCGGGCCATGTAACATGTGTGTCGTGCTGAGAGAGTAGAGGAGAAAGATGTAGTCTGTGTGACCGGTCGGCAGGTCGTCGTGGAACCGTGGAAGACCGCCGGGGCTGCCAGGGAGTGAGTCTCCACTTGTATTCGTATGTCAATATAGAAGGCCAAGATACAGGCAAGTTTGCCACGCGACGTTCGTCGCCGGAAATCCTTATATGCTTGTCCTCGATATTGCAATTTAGTTACCAATCTGATACTATGTTGCCTCTTACTATCCAAAACTGAAAATTAGCTTAACTAGTAATGTGAATGTTACAGTGGATTGTCCCCATTATAAAATTTCAGGAGTGTGTGAACAGAGAAAGATCAGCATAGCAACAATCATAAAATTTGTTGTGTACGTACCCTTGACATTATAGAGCATAATGCACCGCATTGCTGGTTAGTTGTCTAAATCATTGCATTGCTGGTAAGTGGATACAAAAATTTATTTGCATCCTTGGACGCTAACATTTGAGAAGAGCCTCACAAGTCAGAACTGATGGTTGTGAAGGACCGAGAAGGCGACCAGAGGGGAGGTGAATAGGAGCCGATAAAAATTCTTGCAAAGAATTCGGCCTATGTCCCGACCCGCCTCAAGATTGATCACCAAGATCACACACACATATGAAGAGTGTTGTGCTGACCTAGGAATGATCAAGGATGATGTAGAAACACTTGCGGAAGCAATTCAAGCGAACACGCACTCCACGAGATGAACCGAAGAAAACTCAACCGAGACCTTCCACCGGATAGTCCGGTAACCCGTCGGATACTCCGGTAGGGTGTCGGATACTCCGGTCGGATACCAGGTCCGGATACTCCGGTAGAGTGTCGGATACTCCGGTCGGGTATCAGGTCCGGATACCCCGGTAATGTGTCGGATAGTCTGGTCGGGTACCAGGTCGAATACTCCGGTACTCGGTCGGATACTCCGGTAGGCGATGAACAGCAAGAACACGGACGCGCGACCGGTTGCTTCAAAATCCGAAATCCAATCAAACGACCTCCAAAAATCACCAAACCTGAACCCTAGATGCGTGACAAGATGGAGAACCTCATCCAAGTGGATCCATACCAAAAACCCAACCAAATTTCCTCGAATTTCAGATCACGTGGAAGAACAAGGCTTTAGCCAAACTTAGACGAAATCCACAAATTTAAGGTGCTCGTGGGGAGATCTTGTGCAAGATCAATCAAGGCATGTTCCCACACCGTCCTAGCTCCGAATCTATCCAATAAATCCATCCAAAACGCAGCCAAAAAGGAGATCGAAAAATCACCCGAAAATAGCTCCTAAAATAGGGAAAAAGATAAATTTGGGAATTAAATGAGGAGGAAGAACAAGAGCACAAAATTGATTCAAGCAAACTTCATTCCATTGATTCAACCACGAAATTCATAGGTACAAGGCTAGGGCGCCGCCCACTTCCTCCCTCTCTTGTAGAAAGTTGAAGATACAAACTCTCACCTTGTTCCCCTTCCTCTCATCTCTCTCTAGCTCATCCGTAGCTAGTCCTATCCTCTAGATCCAAAATAAAAAGTCCAAGAGCCTCTAGGTGGCCAGCCAACTCCACCACCCTATATGGTCTTTTCCTCTTTTCCAACATGCCCCTAAGGTATTACACACTCCCACTTACCACTAGGCGCAAAATCGTCCAACTCTTTTTCCTTCGTCCGAATGCCATCGGGCCCTTCACGACTTCGCTTCGCCTCGACGCAACCTTAGCGATGGTGCCACGTACACCACCATGCGCCGCCGCCGGTTTTGAGACTCAAACCGGGAAACCGTCCGCCCGCCGATTTTGAGGCATAAACCGGAAAACCACCTCGACGTCGACGCGTGTCACCTCGTCCCGCGAACCTTGCCGTCAAGTCTTCTCGCCCCAGCCCGTCGGGACCCTTCACTTGACTCGGCCTCCCGTTCGCCTCTTGGCTTTGTCAACCCGCCGTCTTCATCACCTCCACGGTTTTGAGGCCAAACCGCGAAACCCTCCGTGCTTCTTCTCCGCCACGTGTACGGTGTGGATCACCCTTGAACTCACCCGGACTCTCGATCGCTCGGACCCAAGCCTCGCGCTTGGTCCTCCCAAGTAAACACATTTCTCCATCTCCTCAATTCTTCCCAACACCTTCGCCAACTCCGGTTAGCCATAAACATAATCGATATACATGCTCATGCAACCCTCAAAATCCCGCAATTCAAACCCGAACCTCAAACTCATTCGTTGTCAATTACTCATCACATCGCGAACCATGACACATCTCAACATGGTTCCTCAATCTCCTCCTTGATGAGTACATTGACAACAACACCAATCTCAAGAATTCAAAGTTTGAAATGCGAAACCAAGAAAGCAAACTAGATGGTCCAAAACCAAGAAAAATGGAAGCAAATGACCATCAAGTAGCAAAGGATCACAAAAATCAAAAGTTGGCAAAGAAAGCGGCACAAAGTCGCAAAGATTCACAAAGACTCAGGAAAAAAGTCATAACAAAAGGGTTTAAAGAAAAATTCCCCCTGAAATGGTGCTGACACTCATGCAATGCGAAATGCCCGGATAGTCCGGTACTGTGCCGCATACTTCGGTGGCCGGATAGTCCGGTAGGCAACCGGATAGTCCGGTGGGGGGTTTCTGTCCTGAAAACAAGAAAATGATGCATTTTCGCCCAAAACTCCCCCAAAAGCATTTGAAAGGTATTTTCTCCCTTGATATCTATCTGAGATGCAATTCTTCTAAGATTTCTCCCCCTTTGGCAATGAACTCATCAAGACTACAAGAGAGCCAAAAATGCAATGCATGAGGTGGGAATCCTACCAAGCTTCAACAATTATGTCAACAAGCATTTATCATTGCTACGAATAAGCATAGAACCTCGAAATGTAAAAGCATGAGCTCACAATTGCACGAAGGCCATAATAGAGAGCATAGCACAAAAGCAAAGAGCTAGACAAGCTAAGCATGAAGATTGAATTGAGCAAGATAGATCCAAATTTGCTATATCATGAAAAGCATTGCCACCACATGTATGATCATCCCTATCCAAGGCAAAACAAGCATTAAGTGAATCCATGAAAACTAGCAAGTGTCAATCTCAACTCAAGCAACAAATATTCGGAAAGATGTGCTTTGAGTCTTTGACAAACGCTCACACATGCAACAAAGACTTAATTTGATCAAGTGAAGATTTCAAGCTTTTGCTTGTCTTTTATTTTTCATCCTCAAGGAACCTGTTATCCAAGGGGAGGGTCGCACGACTGGTTACGGCAAACACCCCGAGGCTTCAAGGCACCGTATTGGATTTTTAGCATTTTGCACAAAGATCAAACTGATTTTAGAAATTAAGCACAAAAAACAAATGATTATGCCTTTTTGGCAAAAGGACATTTGTCCTCCAAAGTCCCATCATGAGCTAAACATTTGCCAAAGTCCATCCCCCAAACAATAAGTTGCCGAAGTCAAGACATTTTCTGAAACTAGCCTTAAAACAAGTCTTGACAAGGATAAAAAACAAGCATACATATGGTGAGCAAACATAGGCATGCATAGATCATAAGCCTCACAAAAGCCAATTTTTATCTTAAAGATTAGCTAGCTTGCTCAAATGAAACTATGCCATACTATCAAAAAGCGCCTAAGTTTAAAAGCTTGCTACTAGCAATCGCACAACTTAGCTCAATCTCAATCATAGCAACAATAAATACAAGGAAACATAAAGGTTGAAGCTTCTTCTAAAGATGCATATTATACATGATGCTTATCTTACAATGCAATGCAAATGCGAGAAAATAAGATACATATGTACAAAGAAGCCAACTCCCCCTTTGACAATGCCATAAGGATACAAACATCAAGTTCCCCCCGAAAAAATGCAAAACGCTCGGCGTTTAGGGGCTTGGTGAGGATATCGGCCAACTGGTTGTGGGTATCAATGTATCTAAGCTCGATGTCCCCCTTGGCAACATGATCTCTCAAGAAGTGGAATCTCACATCTATGTGTTTAACTCTACCATGTAGGATTGGGTCTTTGAATAAGCATATAGCACTAGTGTTGTCGCACATAAGTGGAACACTCTTATAGGTTAACCCATAGTCCCTCAAAGTAAAAGTCATCCATAGGATTTGGGATAAGCAACTAGCAGCAGCAACATACTCAGCTTCGGTTGTGGATTGGGCTACGCCAGATTGCTTGCGTGAAGACCAACAAACAAGAGAAGAACCAAGCAAATGGCAAGTACTCAAAGTGCTCTTCCGATCAACTCAGCAAAATCCGCATCCGAATAACCACAAAGAGAAAGAGTAGATGATGCAGAGTACCAAATGCCGAATTCAAGGGTGTACTTGAGATACCTGAAAATGCGCTTCACCGCTTGACGATGAGACTCCCTTGGTGAAGATTGGAAGCTAGCACAAAGACACACCGCGAAGTGTATGTTGGGCCTTGTCGCCGTGAGGTACAAGAGGGGCCGATCATGCTCCGGTACTCCCGCTGGTCCACCGCTTCACCATCAAGATCCGGATCAAGTACGGTGGAAGTGGCTATTGGGGTCGACATGGGTTTAGCATCCGACATGTCAAACATCTTCATCAAGTCCTTCGTGTACTTGGCTTGATGAATGAAGGTACCCTGCTTGCATTGCTTGATTTGAAGACCAAAGAAGTGAGTCAGCTCGCCCATCATGGACATTATGAACTCATTGTCCGTCATTGCCTGAAACTTAGACACAAGAGCATGAGATGAACCACCAAAGATGATATTATCCACGTATATCTGAACCAATAGAAAGTCAGTGCCATGCTTGAGAGTAAACAAGGTTTTGTCCACACACCCCATCTCAAACCCACGTTCTAGCATGAAGGTTTTCAGCCTAGCATACCATGCCCTGGGTGCTTGCTTAGGCCATACAAAGCCTTCTGAAGCTTGTACACTCGGTTTGGGTACTTGGGATTTTCAAAGCCTGGGGGTTTCCTGACATAAACCTCTTCCTCTATTTAGCCGTTTAGGAAAGCGCTTTTGACATCCATTTGGTAAAGCTTAAAGCCCTTAGACGCAGCAAAGGCTAGCAAGATTCTAATGGCTTCTAGACGCGCTACAGGAGCAAAGGTTTCCTCAAAGTCTAAGCCCTCAAACTGGCTAAACCCTTGAGCCACAAGCCTAGCTTTGTTTCTCACAACTAGACCATCCTCACCCTGTTTGTTCTTGAACACCCACTTGGTTCCTATCACATTCACATTTAGAGGAGGCTCAACAAGGGTCCAGACTTTGTTTCTCTCAAAGTTTTCTAGCTCCTCATGCATGGCATTGACCCAATCGGAATCAGAAAGAGCGTATCCAATATCTCGAGGTTCAAATGAGGCAACAAATGCAGAATTTGTAAAGCATGTGAGATGAGCAGACCTCGACCTTGTTGTCACTTCATTCAGATTACCGATCATTTGTTGAGGAGGATGTCGACTTTGAATGTGTCGAGAGGCCTCTCTCTCGGAGTGTACTTCCCCCTCAACAACAGCTGGGGCTTGCTCGACGACGGCTGGAGCTGAATCGACGGCCGCCGAAGGGATGTAGATGCTACGGGACCCTCTGCTTGAACTGTGGAAGTAAGGACCGGCTCAGGAGCAGGTGAAGTAGTGGGAAGTAGTGGTTCATCCCCATCTTCGTCTGGGGCCGGTAGATCACCGTCCACAAAGATGCTCTCTTCCATTTCCCTGTCACCTGCACACTCAACAACACCACTTGTACAAGGCATAGATTCATCAAAGGTTACATCGCAGGACTCCATGATGGTGTTAGTTTTCAAGTTCAAATATCTATAAGCATGACCATGTGGGGTGTAACCAAGAAAGATGCCACCGGAAGATCTTGACTCAAACTTATCTAAATTGCCACGGTTGAGAATAAAGCACTTGCAACCAAAAGCACGCAAATGAGAAACATTTGGCTTTCTCCCAAAACATAGCTCATAAGAAGTCACATTATGAATTGAGCGCAAGAAAACCCGATTGGAAACATAGCAAGCAGTGTTAATGGCTTCAGCCCGGAACCACCTCGGAGTCCTATGCTCATCAAAAATCGTCCGGGCCATCTCAACAAGGGTTCTGTTCTTCCTTTCAACTATGCAATTTTACTGAGGAACACGAGGTGCAGAGAATTGGTGCTCAAGACCATTCTCAAGACAGAAAGCACTGAACGAGGAGTTCTTGAACTTGGTACCATTATCACTGCGGATAGCTCGTAATGCACCAGGGAGTTCCTTAAACAACCAAGCTCCGAAAGTGATGAAACACTTCATCCTTGCTCTCAAGAAAGAAGACCCAAGAGTAGCGAGAAAAATCGTCAACGACAACAAGAACATACCATTTCCCACCAGCTGAACGAACCTGAGCAGGACCAACAGTGTCCACGTGAAGCAGTTGCCCAGGCTGCTCAGTCATCACCAAATTGATTGGTGGATGAGAAGCAGCAACAATTTTGCCATGACGACAAGGTGCACAAAAAGATTTTTCTCAAAATTTGAGCTTAGGCAATCCTCGGGTAAGGCCTAGGCCACTTAAGCGACACAACAAGTCAAAGCTCATGTGACCCAGTCTCCTATGCCATGTCAAAGCTCAGAAGAAGGTTGAGCAAACAAATACTTATGACAACCAGAAGATGAAACAAAATCAGCACGAAAAACTCTGTCAATTCGAGTGATATTGCAAACCAAAGAACCAGAAGAATCAACAACTCGGGATGCATTCCTCTTAAAGATCACTTCATTACCATCATCCAACATTTGAGAAATAGAAAGCAGATTGTACTTGAGATGCTCTACTAAGGCTACTTCCTTGAGAGTGAATGAGTCATTTACCTTAACAGCGCCAATTGACTTTACTCTGCTTTTTTGTTGTCCCCGAATGTCACATAGTCAATTTGCTTCACGGGGGTAAGGCTGGAGAACCATCTAGTATCCCCGGTCATATGGCGCGAACAACCGGAGTCCATCAACCACTTGTCCTCCAGGCTCCATCAGCTACCTACATAGAACGAGAAGAAAAGATCGAGGGCTCAGTGCTCGGGTTAGAGAGATAAGCTTTAGGAATCCAGCACCTAACCACACGACCTGCGGAAGTAAAAACAGTTCAATGCACTTGATTATTGGAACGCACAGGACGAGTACCATGATAAGGACGACATGGACCGTCAAAGCGTCTAGACTCACTCCTCATGTCACAGGGATACAAGTCATATGAGCGATGACCAAGTCCACTGTAGGCACGAGAAGGAACGTGAGGCGGATAGTCAACATAGGAATGATAGACTGCATTTCTAGCTAACTCAGCTTGCCTCCTTTCAATTCTCTTCCTTCTAACGCAAAACTCATCCAAATGACCACCCCTACCACAAAACATGCAAGTGTAAACATCCTTGTGTTTAGCCTTTGGTTGTGTAGGTGGTTTGGTTTGTTGTTGCTTCTTGACCTCTCTTGGGTTGAAGGCAGGCTTTGGGTTTGATGGGTAGTAGGTGTCGGTGGGTTTAAGTTTCTCACTCTCATCTTGGAGGCTGGATCTTGGCACAAACTTACCTACATTGTCACTCTCCTTCTCACACCTATCAAAACCCAAACCCAAGTTGTATCCCTTGGTAGATCATTCCTTAACCCTCATCAAGTCACTCTCAATTTTCTTTTCACTTTCCTTGGTTCTTGTGAGGCGAGTGGTGAGGTACTCAACTTCTTGGGTTAGCTTTAGGTTCTTATCTTGGGTAGAGACAAGTTCACTTTTGAGAGAAGCACACACAACACATGGTGGAAGTGTAGCATGTGAACCAACCTGAAGTTTAGCCTCTAGCTCTTTGAACTTGGATAATTGACTATCCAAGTCATGTGTGAGCTTAGGGCAAGTCTTACAAGCACCCAAGAGGAGAGGTCGAGCCTTGAGCTCCTCTAGCTCTTTCAAAGCACTCTCAAACTGACCGGCAACTTGAGCATGCACATCTTTCAAAGAGACTAGATCATTCATGACAACATGACAAGACTCACACTCTACCACCCTATCCTCATCAACATTAGACTTGAGATAAACCAGATCAACATTGGTACTTTCAAGCTCAGACTTTAGCTTACGATTCTTGCGCAAAGCCTCAACTAACTTCTTATCTTCTCAAACAAGGCATTACGCAAGTATGCATTTCGAAAGATGAGCTCCTCACGAGTTTGTGATACCTTGCTTGTCTCGGAGTCGGAGTCGGAGTAGGGATCATCTTTTGCCATGAAGCAGAGCCCGGTGAAGTCAGGAGTCCTCTTCTTGTCCTTTGGCTTCTCCGGCTTCTCCGTCTCCTCCTCAGCGCTTGAGATGTCGTCACCCATAGAGTAGTCTGACTACGCTGAGGGAAGCCACGAGTGCCGTTGCGAACACCTTCGCCATCTTCTTCTTGGTGCTCTTGCCCTTCTTGGAGAAGTTGTTCTTCTTCTTGGGTTCTTCTTCTTGGCGGTCGGTGTAGTCGAATTTCTTCTTCCGCTTGGGGCAGTCGGCGATGAAGTGACGAGGATCGCCGCACTCGTAGCAGCCACGTGGATCACCACCTCTCCTCTCTCTTCTGTTGTTGAAGGAGCGCTTGAACTTCCTGATCAGCAAGGCAAGATCCTCCTCTGGAAGGGACTCCACCTGTTCATCTGAAGCTGCAACCAAGGAAGAAAGAACAAACTCCAAAGTAGATTTGTGGGAGGGGTTAGTTCCATAAGATGCATTACCATGAGAGTCAGTCATCAAGGCCACACTAGTGGATGCGTTGTGGTTCGAACGTGACTTCCTAGGGAGCTCGTGAGACTTGAGCTTGCTATAGAGCTGCTCGCAGGTGAGTGTGCCGAAGTCGGGGGATTCCTCCAGTGCGGAGATCTTGACACCCTAATTGTTCTCATCTAGTGAGTAAAGCAATTGCTTAGCACGCTCATTGTCAGTGTAAACAAGATCACCACAAGCCCTGAGATGACACACTATGGACTCGAATCTAGCAAACGTAGCATCTAGTGACTCGCCAGGCAGCTGTGCAAAGGTCTGGTACTGCCTGTTGTACGAATCTCTACGCATGGTCTTAACTTGGTTAGTGCCTTCATGATAGGAGCAAAGCGTCTCCCATATGGCATGAGCGGTCTTAAGGTGAGCAGTACGATCGTACTCCTTTCTACCGATAACGGAAAGCAAGATGTTAACAGCCTTAGAGTTGTTATCGAATTGAGTGATCGCGCCATGTTGCGCTATCTCCATGTTCTCCGGAATCTCGTAGTTGGTTTGCACGATGCTCCATATCTCAATGCCTTGACTCATGAGATAAGCTTGAGTGCGAGACTTCCAATAGGGAAAATCTTCCTCATCGAAGACCAAGAGTTTGATCGCACCTTTCTCCATGTCGCCTTCGGATCACAAAGCGGGTTAAGCTCAACACGTGATCACACCAGCTCTGATACCAATTGAAGGACCGAGAAGGCGACCAGAGGGGGGGTGAATGGGAGCCGACAAAAATTCTTTCAAAGAATTCGTCTATGTCTCGACCCGCCTCAAGATTGATCACCAAGATCACACACACACATGAAGAGTGTGGTGTTGACCCTAGGAATGATCAAAGATGATGTAGGAACACTTGCGGAAGCAATTCAAGCGAACACGCACTCCACGAGATGAACCGAAGAAAACGAACGCGCGACCGGTTGTTCCAAAATCCGAAATCTAATCAAACGACCTCCAAAAATCACCGAACTTGAACCCTAGGTGCGTGACAAGATGGAGAACCTCATCCAAGTGGATCCATACCAAAAACCCAACCAAATCCCCTCGAATTTTAGATCACGTGGAAGAACAAGGGTTTGGCCAAACTTGGACGAAATCTACAAATTTGATGTTCTCGTGGGGAGATCTTGTGCAAGATCAATCAAGACATGTTCCCACACGTCCTAGCTCCGAATCTATCCAAAAAATCCATCCCAAAACGCAGCCAAAAGGAGATCAAAAAATCACCCGAAAATAGCTCCGAAAATGGGGAAAAAGATAAATTCAGGAATTAAATGGGGAGGAAGAACCAGAGCACGAAATTGATTCAAGCAAACTTCATTCCTTTGATTCAACCACGAAATTCATAGGTACAAGGCTAGGGCGCCGCCCACTTCCTCCCTTTCTTTAGAAAGTTGAAGATACAAGCTCTCACCTTGTTCCCCTTCCTTTCATCCCTCTAGCTCATCCCTAGCTAGTCCTATCCTCTAGATCTAAAATGAATAGTCCAAGAGCCTCTAGGTGACCAGCCAACTCCACCACCCTATATGGTCTTTTCCTCTTTCCCAACATACCCCTAAGGTATTACACACTCCCACCTACCACTAGGGGCAAAATCGTCCAACTCTTTTTCCTTCGCCCGAATGCTATCGGGCCCTTTACGACTTCGCTTCGTCTTGACGCAACCTTCGCGATGGTGCCACGTACACCACCATGCGCCACCTCGATGTCGATGCATGTCACCTCGTCCCGCGAACTTCGCCATCAAGTCTTCTCGTCCCAGCCTGTCGGGACCCTTCACTTGACTCGGCCTCCCGTTCGCCTCTTGACTTGGTCAACCCGCCGTCTTCATCACCTCCACGGTTTTGAGGCCAAACCGCGAAAACCTCCGTGCTTCTTGTCTGTCACGTGTATGGTTTGGATCACCCTTGACCTCACCCGGCCTCTCGATCGCCCGGACCCAAGCCTCCCGCTTGGTCCTGCCGATCCTCTCGCCGTTGACCATCAAGTTGACTCCACTGATCTACACATCATTAGACAAGCAAACACATTTCTCCATCTCCTCCATTCTTCCCAACACCTTCACCAACTCCGGTTAGCCATAAACATAATCAATTGTTGACGGTAAAATGTGTGTTTCACCGCTCGCACACGCGGCCTGGGAGTGCTTCACTCCGTTCAGGACCAAAACTTGGAACGCGGTGAATTCCGGAGCGTGCCAGTCGATTTTCCCTGCAAATCGACAAAGACAAGAAAAGCGTGTAAAATTCCCGGACTATCGGCCCCGGACAGACCGATGCGTAACCGCAGCCGATGTTAGTGGATAAAAATATGACAAAAAAAAATAAGCACTCGGCTGTCGGCTAGAAACGAATCGACATGTCGCAACAGTAAGTGCTCGCGCGATATATAAAGCAAGGCATGCAACAGAATCGGCAATCGGCAAAGCATGCAATCGGCAAGATCTATCGGCAAGCAGCGCAGTAAGGTAAATCGACAAAGGGGTTCAGGCCTATACTTGAACAGGAGCAATAAGATATTTAAAGGCATGCGAGCATAGATCCGAACGTGGTAAGCAATCGGCTAAACACCCCGAAAGAACGATTAAACCAATAATCACTGATTACACCCATAACCTGACAATCGCTTCACCGAGGACACGTCAACTAAGTGAAGTAGAACAGGACACGTCTAACTGTTCTACACGATCGGCAGGTACGAATATAATCGGCAACTACCAGTCCCAGATACTCAGTAAATTAAATCTAACTCTTAGCAACTGTTTCGCCGAGGACACGTCAACTAAGCGAAGCAGACAGGACAAGTCAAACTGCCTACCCAGTCACCAAGAACAGATCTAATCGACTAAGCACCTTAACCGTGACTCGAATAACCAGATCAAACAGAAATCGACATCAGCAATCGGCAACAAGGTCGCGGCGAGGACAAGTCAACTAACCGTGACAAAGAATTGGACCAGGTCTTAAACAATTCCATGCAGTCGATGCGTAATGTAAACCCTAGATTGATCTAGATTACCGGATAACTAGCAGCCACATCAATCTTAATCATGGACAAGTCGACATAACCAGATCGATGCGCTTACCTGACGAGATCCAGTCGAGCCGGAGCCCCGATGGACGCCGGTGACGAAGAACACGTCGAGAAATTGTGGCGATGCGCCGAAAGAGTTGATTGTATTGATTCCCTTTTTACAAGCACCTGGGTCTATATTTATACATCCGAGGCAAGAGTCCGATTTGGACTTAAACACGACTCTTACTTGACCACAACTCGGTCAGTTCTTTCTTAATCTAGAATAGGAATTAAAAAAAATTCGCAAACCCACACACGCACGTCTTCATGATTTTCTCCGCCTTCATGACCGCCTGCGGGCTGCCATCTTCATACACGAACCCAACATGCATCCTGCTACTTACTGTACTTAGTGTTTAACAGAAACTGAACTTAGTGTAACAGAAACTGTACTTAGTGTTTAACAGAAACTGAACTTGGTTTGTTCACGACTAACTGCTGCAGAAATCATACTATTTCCTGATACTGACATTGGAAGAGTGATGTTGTGGTGTTTGGTATTGTCGCTTACCAAAATATCACTATGAGAGCTGAACTTAGTGTTTAACAGAAACTGTACTTACTTTGTTCACGACTAACTGCTGCATAAATCATACCGTTTCCTAATACTGACATTGGTGGCCAAGGTTATCTCAGGCCGCTGCTAGCGAATTCTCCATTCTGCAGGCCAACATCTCTGACGCGGTGCTAGAAGCAAGGCTAGACATTCGCTTCATGCGAGGGGCATTTGTGCCGTGATACAAAACAAGCTCAGCCTATGCTAAAATCTGTCCAGAGGTACCATTAGCTTGCAATTGTCGACGACCAGTGCGCTGATCTGTTGGAGTACGCAGCATGCAGCACATATGGCTCCCTGGGCATTGTAACAAACATATGGTGAGCACGGAGACTGCAACAGATCAAACTTCTACGAAGGCTGTACGAGGAATGTAGAATTCCATCTTGTATCGAAGCTGTTGTTGCTTCTTCTGCATCCTAGTACCGCCGTCGTACTCACCAGCTGGGTCTCTGCGCTGAAGCACACTAGTGCCTTGACCTCTGTTCCATCCAAGCCATCCCAGGCACCTTGATCCCCGCCATCCCCATTGCTCTTTCCAATGTACGAGGTGCTTTCTCACATAGAGGACATAGGGCATAACTCGTGACTGGATCAGGTGCTTGCCGTCCTTGAGGTCGTGCTGGTATGGCACCACCACCACCAATCCATTTGCCGTCTTTGATGGAAGGATAAGATGGGGAAGGTGGCGGCTTCTATAGAGCGGACACAGGCGAGGCCTCTGAAAAGCGAAGGCGACGGCGGCGGCAGTGAGAGATCCGCCGGGGAAGGCGACAGAGCCGCGCTGCTATAGGCTCCGGGTAGGCAGGTGTTGGCAGTCCTAAGGCCTAACAGAAATTAATCCGCAAGCGTACGGATACCGATGTTGCTTTCACCATAAGGAGTACTCCTAGGGTATCGAATCCACAGGGAACGAATAGTGTACTAGCAACTCTATCCTAGATAAATTATCCGATCAAGGTGGCACAGGGGAGCAAGAGCGCAACAACAAATAAAAAGGTCTTCTGGCCAGGTAATCTAATGTCAAGGAGCTATGTAGCTGGGCAACTTGGTAATGTCCTTTCTATATTATCTTCGAGGCACAAACGTGCCAAAGCAGCAACCCGAAAACTAGGTTCAACTACTTTGGGAATCCGCCTGCTATTGAGAGCCCTACAGACATGAACCCGGACGTGGTGGATTACAGAGACCGGTACGCCTGTCACACGTACTCGCGGCTACCATCCTCCGTGGGGTTAAGAGCAAATCAGGGATAACTCTAGGTCTAAACCACGTTTACACCTATCGTCACAACTAGCGAGGAATCCAAATAAGCTAGTCTATGCAATAAATAAATAAATATTTAAAGCACACCTGAAACCCATAAATAAATAGAGCAGAATACCTTACTTTATTGACCGACAAATAATCTCCTTACATGTTACCCGGCCTGGAAGACTCGGACGACTACTCCCAGGCGAGGAGCATACCCGAGGCGCCGAAGAAGTAGAGTCTCGGCATCCCGAGACTACTCACTCTCCTAGCCCTCACTCACTCACTCTCTACTAGCAGCGCTTCGCTACTACTAAATGACTAACTCAAGTGTATCTCAAGGTGCAAGTTGAAAGTGAGGGGGAGGTCCTCTATTTATAGTGTGAAGCTTCCATGGGAGAGTGGAGAAGGTCTCTTGATGTGTGGAGGATTTGGTTGAATATCCATTTCTTGCCGACGTCTCCTTGCTTGGCCGGTGCGTCAAGTTTGCTTGTCACCAACTCCGGAACTGACTGAAGAAAGATGGGCCGATTTGGAGAAATCATAGGCCGGCCGGCCTAGAGGTTGGGCCGGCCGGCCAACAATTTTCACCGTTTCCTCCAATTTTCTGCGGGCCATAACTTCTGCTTCCGAACTCCAAATTGGGCGAACCAAAAGAACAAATTGACTATCTCGACGAGTGCTTTGCTATGGTGAGGTCAAATTTGGGATTTGAATAATTGTTGCCATGTGTAATTTTGGTTCTTTCCTCGAACAGCGTAGATATGTCGGGCCACAGCCTTGATTGAGTGAAATTTTATTCCTGCAAACAAAACTCACCAAAACTCATGGAGAGGCATTTGTTTATAAAAATGTTCTATTTTGTCCTTGTGTGAGCCTCATTTATTAGTATGTTGGCGGTAAATATTGGTCAAATAACGACCGCCAACACCCTCCCAGATTTAGATCTTTGCTCGTCCCGAGCAAAAAGATTGAACCAAAGAAGAAGACATCATCAAGGTGATAAGACAAAGATATCTCAACAATTTCTTCCGGCTCACTATGTGGAAGTGGCTAAAGCTCATTGTCTTGAGAAGTTGAAAGGTTGAATAGCGAAAAATCAAAGACCCTTCTCAATCCCAAAGATCCCTCGGGTTTTCAAACTCTTCCCTTCTCTCATCATGTCACAAAAATTCTCAAATTCTGAATCACTTAGAGTGGTGGAAAAACCTGTCCTCTCTCAAAAAGATGCTTTCCTGATATGGCTTATATCTGGAGTTCGGTAAGGAGAGCATAATCTCTTGCAGGTATTGTAAAATTAAGGAAGAATTCTAGAAAGTGTGTTGCACATCCTCATAATTCAGTCAATGAAAAGATGATGCATATGGTAGCGACATGATGACTCACACTTTATGGCATAATTCTTCTTTATGCTTTGCCCAGAATAAATAAAGTAGCCAGTCTGCCTCTTTACCTCTTTTTTTTTAGAGGGGGAACTTTTTCTCTCTCTTTCTTTTTAGAGCAGAGAGGTTCCCATGATACATGAGGCAAAGAAGGGCTCCTTTTCATCTTTGATTGTGGGGCAATGAGCATACAAAAGAAATTCTTTTGATGGAATTGATCAGGGAATGTTTCATGCCATAAAGTGGAGGGGACGCTTGCATATGGATATGATGTATGACTGAGGTTCTAAGGAGTGCATGCAACTTTGGAGAATTAAGCCTTAATCAAACTCAACTCAAAAAGATTAGCTTTTGAGGAGTTATAAAATCTAACTGTATTTGGCTCTAATAGGTCTTTCAAGAGAATTTGTGACAATCAGTTTGAAAGGCAAAGTAAGATTCTCGAGAAAATCATGAGAAGATAGAAGTCAAGATTTATGCATATATCAAAGCTCACAACAAAATAGACAAGAGCGTCCTTAATAGAATTTTGTGAGCAAGGAGAAATTGTGAAATAAAGTTGTCATAAAACCGATAATGTGAAAAGAAAGTTTGTTTGGTTTTATCTTTGGTAAATCTTTTTATTTTATTTATTCCTAAAGAAAACAAAAGGTGAAAACAAATAAAAACAAGGCTCGGTTAAGGTCAGGGCTAGACCGTAGTTGATGGACTTTTAAGTCGGGACGAACTCGAGAACATCTACTTCCTCGAGTTCCGGCATGGAGGGTTCTAAAAAGATTTTCAAGCGCTGGCCATTTACTTTAAAGTGCTCCCCATCAGCACTTTGGAGAGTGACGGCCCCATGGTTAGATGTTTCTACCACGGTGTAGGAGCCGTCCCACTTACTTTTTAATTTACCATGACCAAATAATTTAACGCGGGAGTTAAACATAAGTACCTTATCACCTGGCGTGAAGTGCTTCTCCCGGATGTGCTTGTCGTGCCACCTCTTCGTCCTTTCCTTGTAGAGCTTGGAGCTGTGGTACGCCTTTTCCCTCCATTCTTCGAGCTCGGCGATTTGTATTTGTCGCTTGATCTGGGCTTGGTCCAAATCCATGTTCCATTTCTTAATTGCCCTGTACGCCTTGAATTCGAGCTCGACGGGCAAATGGCATGTTTTACCATATACTAGCTGGTATGGGGTCATGCCTATTGGAGTCTTGTATGCTTTTCTGTAAGCCCATAGTGCTTCATACAGCTTCGACTTCCAATTCTTGACCATTTGATTGACGGTCTGGAGAATGTTCTTGATTTGTTTGTTGGATGTCTCCGCTTGACCGTTTGTCTGTGGGTGATAGGGGGTTGCTACTCTATGCTCGATGCCGAGTGATTGCAACATTTTTCCGAATGTCTTGTCAATAAAATGTGAATCCCCATCACTTATCAGCACTCTGGTTGTGCCGAATCTTGGGAAGATGACTTCATGGAGCATTTTCTTGGAGTGTATGGAGTTAGCATTCCTGCATGGCGTAGCTTCCACCCACTTTGAGACATAGTCCACTGCCACAAGTATATACTCATACCCTTCAGAGTTAGGGAAGGGCCCCATGAAGTCTATGCCCCAAACATCAACGATATCGATCTGAAGATTGTTGGTTAAGGGCATAGCATCACGGGCATTGATTCCTCCCACTTTCTGACAGCGTGAACATCTTCTCACATATTCCCTCATGTCCTCGTACATGGTTGGCCAGTAGAAACCACTTTGCCATACCTTAGCACTTGTACGAAATGCTCCATAGTGACCGCCGAAGGCTGATGAATGACATCTGTCAATGATTTGCATCGCTTCGCAGGCGGCTACACATCTTCTTAGTAGACCATCGGTGAAAACTTTGTAAAGATATGGATCGTCCCAAAGGTAAAATTTGCTGTCCCTGATGATCTTCTTCTTATGCTCCCCTGGTGGTATGTATCCTGCTACGATGTAATTGACGATATTCGCATACCAAGGGTCGGTGCTTGTTACCTTAAGTAACATGTCATCTCTCAGATAGTCGTTGATGGTCAACCCGTCGGGGTCTTCCGTCTGCAGCCGTGGGAGATGGTCTGCCACTGTGTTCTCTACTCCTTTTCTATCTCTGATTTCCAAATCAAATTCTTGAAGGAGGAGGATCCAACGGATAAGGCGTGGCTTAGCATCTTTCTTAGCAGAAGGTACTTGAGAGCTGCATGATCTGTGTATATTATCACCTTTGCTCCAACCAAATACGATATGAACATGTCGATGGCATAGACCACTGCTAGTAGCTCTTTCTCAGTGGTTGCATAGTTGAGTTGTGGTCCAGTGAGAGTCTTACTAGCATAGGCTATGGCGTGATGCTTCTTATCCTTGGTTTGCCCCAACACTGCCCCTACGGCATAATCGCTTGCGTCGCACATGATTTCAAACGGGAGTGACCAATCAGGTGGCTGGATAATGGGGCTATTATCAAAGCTTGCTTCAGTTCATTGAATGCCTCCATGCACTTGCTGTTGAAAACAAACGGTGCATCCTTAGCCAAGAGACTGGTGAGAGGTCGAGCCTTCTTGGAGAAGTCCTTGATGAATCTTCTATAAAAACCGACATGTCCCGAGAAGCTGCGGATCCCTTTTATGTTCCTCGGGGGTGGAAGTGACTCAATTACCTCAACTTTGGCCTTGTCGACTTCAATCCCTCGGGCAGAGACCTTATGTCCTAGGACAAATTCCCTCTGTCCCCATAAAGTGACATTTCTCCCAATTCAAAACCAAATCTGCCTCTTTGCAATTCTGGAGTACCTTCTCGAGATTCTGGAGGCATCGCCCGAATGTTTCCCCATAGACTCAGAAATCATCCATAAACACTTCCATTATCTTCTCAACCAAGTCGGAGAAGATAGCCATCATGCACCTTTGGAATGAGGCTGGTGCGTTGCACAATCCGAATGACATCCGTCGGTAGGCGAAGGTGCCATATGGACATGTGAAGGTGGTCTTGTCTTGGTCATCAGGGTGGCTAGGAATCTGGCGGTACCCTGAGTAATCGTCGAGGAAGCAGAAGAATGATTGCTTCGCCAATCGTTCGAGCATCTCATCAATGAAGGGGAGTGGGTAGTGGTCTTTCCTGGTTGCTTTGTTAAGCTTTCTATCATCGATGCACATCCTGCACCCTGTCACTGTACGCTGAGGAATCAATTCATTCCTTTCATTCTTCACAACGGTCATCCCTCCCTTCTTTGGCACTACCTGGACGGGGCTGACCAATTGACTGTCTTGAACGGGGTAAATAATCCCTGCTTTGAGTAGATTCAATATTTCTTTCTTCACTACTTCTTGCACGGCGTTGTTCAGACGTCGTTGGTGCTCACGAACAGGCTTGTGGTCAGGTTCCATCGGGATCCGATGTGTGCAGAATTCTGGGCTGATTCCCTTGAGGTCTGCTAGTGAGTAGCCTATCACTGATCGATACTTTTCTAGCACGGCTACTAGTTCCTTCTCCTTTGTTTCGGATAGCTTGTCACTGATGATGACAGGCGTCCCTTGATCTTGAAAGAGGAAACTGTACTTGAGACCTGGAGGCAGCGGCTTGAGCTCTACGGGTGTTGGATCGGTCTCTTCTTGCTTGTTTAGTTGAACAAATGAGGAAGGATCTTCGTCTTCATTGAAATACTGTACGTCTTCCTCCACATCAGGTTGTGAACCTTCTAAGAATTCGACGGCTGCAGCTTCCTCTATGGCCGTGTATTCACTCATCCCTTCATATTGTGCTTCCGCCTTTGTGTTGAGAGCACGTCTGAAGTCGATGGAGAAGCTTTCCTTACCCATTGGCACATCCAATTCTTCTTGTGCACTTTTCATCCTCGTGAGGGGTGCAATTGGGGTCCCAATTAGGAAGAGGCTTTGGTCAGGTATCTCGAAGATGTGGAAGTTCATGAGCAAGGTTTGCCCATTTACTTCTACCTCCAATCCTCGCCAAATGCCTTCAGCTTGATAGCATTTGTTCTGGTAGATCAGCCATTTTCTTGATGGAATCAGAATGAGGGGTGCAACTGTCAGTAATTGGGCCTGCTGCTTGGACAAAATATTTATCTTGGCTTTCAAGTCGTAGTTGGGCTTAATCTGCTGCACTTGCTTGCATTTGACTAGAATGCTATCGGGCTCGGGATCTAGCTTGACCACTTCGCCTGAGCATTCAGTCTCTTGGAGCCAATCCTCACTGAAGATAGCAGACAATTTTTGTAACCTTTCTTCTTTTTCTGCTATATCCTCCCAATCTGGCTCATCAAGTTCAGCCTTGTCGACGTGACAATTCTTCTCCACAGGGTAGAATCTTGCGTCTCCAAACCTGGATAGGTCCACCTCCTCCTCATATGGCAGGAGAGGGAGTGTGGAGTCAACTTGTTTCTGACCTTCGGAGAGAACTTGGCTGTCTTGAAATAATGTTGTATTCGACGGGCAGACATAGAACGGATCTTGTGCTACCACTGGAGCTGGCTGCGGTTGAGGAGGTTCTGTTTGAGGTTGCACTACACATGCTTCCTTCTTTTCCTCTGGTGGGCTGGCCGAAGGTACCTCAACTATGGCATGTGTCTCTTCTTTTGGCTTTTCAGGGGCACATGCTTCATAGGAGTCCAGGTTGCTGAGGATCTTTCCAAGAACTTTGAACCCTTCTTTAGCTGGCTTGTATAGGAAGGATCCTCCTGAGGCTGTATCCAAGAAGTTACGGCCATTCGGAGTAAGTCCTACTGCAAAGTGTTGAAGGAGGATCAGAGATGGAATTCCCAGATCTGGCCCTTGGTGAGTGTAAGTCAGGAAGCGGTCCCAGGTAGCTCCTAATGACTCATTACTGCCCTGCTCAAAGGCAATGATCTTCTTGCGAAGAGCAATGACTTCGTAGAGAGGGAAATATTTGAGGCAAAAGAGCCTCCTGAGGGTAATCCAGTCTCCATTTGCTTCACTCACATGCCTGTCATACCAGAGTTCTGCTTCACCAGTGATGGAGAATGGAAATAATATCCATTTAAAACTGTCCTGCAGGACGCCTGATGTCACCACTATGGAGCAGTCTTTCGAAGTGGCGTATGTGTGTGTACGGATTTTCATGATCTTCCCCATAGAACACAGATCCTTTTACCAATGCAATTAGCTCTGGTCGAAACTCATAACTTGAAGCCGTGATTGGTTTGGAAGCTGGTGGAGGCTCCAATAGTGCTCCTTTCGGAGCAAAGGCGTCGAAGATCGACGATGCGTCCATGGTATGATGATAACAAAAGAAAAGAAAAACAAAACAAAATACAAAAAGAAAAGAAAATAAAAAAAACTTAAACGGATGACTCTAGGTTCGAGTTTTTAGCACAACTTACCGTTCCCCGGCAACGGCACCAGAAAGCTTGTTGGCAGTCCTAAGGCCTAACAGAAATTAATCCGCAAGCGTACGGATACCGATGTAGCTTTCACCACAAGGAGTATTCCAAGGGTATCGAATCCACAGGGAACGAACAGTGTACTAGCAACTCTATCCTAGATAAATTATCCGATCAAGGTGGCACAGGGGAGCAGGAGCGCAGCAATAAATAAAAAGGTCTTCTGGCCAGGTAATCTAATGTCAAGGAGCTATGTAGCTGGGCAACTTGGTAAGGTCCTTTCTCTATTATCTATTTCGAGGCACAAACGTGACAAAGCAGCAACCCGAGAGCTAGGTTCAACTACTTTGGGAATCCACCTGCTATTGAGAGCCCTACAGACATGAACCCGGGCGTGGTGGATTACAGAGATCGGTACGCCTGTCACACGTACTCGCGGTTACTATCCTCCGTGGGGTTAAGAGCAAATCAGGGATAACTTTAGGTCTAAACACCACATTTACACCTATCGTCACAACTAGCGAGGAATCCAAATAAGCTAGTCATGCAATAAATAAATATATATTTAAAGCACACCTGAAACCCATAAATAAATAGAGCAGAATACCTTACTTTATTGCCCGACAAATAATCTCCTTACATGTTACCCGGCCTGGAAGACTCGGACAACTACTCCCAGGCGAGGAGCATAACCGAGGCGCCGAAGAAGTAGAGTCCCGGCATCCCGGGACTACTCACTCTCCTAGCCCCTCACTCACTCACTCTCTACCAGCAGCGCTTCGCTACTACTAAATGACTAACTCAAGTGTATCTCAAGGTGCAAGTTGAAAGTGATGGGGAGGTCCTCTATTTATAGTGTGAAGCTTCCTTGGGAGAGTGGAGAAGGTCCCTTGATGTGTGGAGGATTTGATGGTATATCCCTTTCTTGCCGACGTCTCCTTGCTTGGCCGGTGCGTCAAGTTTGCTTGTCACCGACTCCGGAAGCGACTGAAGAAATATGGGCTGATTTGGAGAAAATCATAGGCCGACCGGCCTAGAGGTTGGGCCGGCCGGCCAACAATTTTCACCATTTCCTCCAATTTTCCGCGGGCCATAACTTCTGCTCCCGAACTCCAAATTAGGCGAACCAAAAGTCCAAATTGACTATCTCGACGAGGCTTTGCCATGGTGAGGTCAAATTTGGGATTTGAATAATTGTTGCCATGTGTAATTTTGGTTCTTTCCTCGAACGGCGTAGATATGTCGGGCCACGGCCTTGATTGAGTGAAATTTTGTTCCTGCAAACAAAACTCACCAAAACTCGTGGAGAGGCATTAGTTTATAACAATATTCTATTTTGTCCTTGTGTGAGCCTCATTTATTAGTATGTTGGCGGTAAAGATTGGTCAAATAACGACCGCCAACAGCCGGTAACCGGGGGAAGACCCGACCCACTTTCATCGAATGGCCCATATCATCGGATTGGCGTATAGGACAGTCGCCGTTAACGGGTCGACGTGGATATAACCATAACCCGCGAACGCGACCGCATTGGAATGTTAAGAGATTACGCCGTAGCAACTGTGCCAAATCTTAGCCAGTGAGTGGCCCGTTCCTGCATATAAGTTTTAAATGGAGCCTTGTCAAACGTAACATCATTCATACTAAGCCAAATAGCCCAACAAAATGCCAAAGCTCCCACTAGCTGTTGCCTTCCCATTTTTGTACCAACCCCCCGCAGCCAATTACCGAATAAATAAGTAATACTCCTAGGCAGTTGTAAATTAAAAGCAAACTGAACAGCTCTCCATATAAATTTTGTGAAATGACAATCTGTTGGATTGTTTCATCAAAAGAAGAAAAACAACACCGCTTGCTCCCGTTCTAATTCCTACGAGCTAGGCTGTCTTTTGTTTTAAGTACCACATAAAAATCTTAATTTTGAGCAGCATTCTAAGTTTCCATAAATGTTTGTGAAACTGAACATTTCCATCACTGATAAGGGTATTGTACATTGAGGCAACAGTGAAGATATCCGATTGGTTTAAGCTCCATCTAAAGATATCACTACTATTGATTAATTATATATGACTTATACTAGCAACCATATTATGCCAATGAACAAGTGTGTTTGCTGTCAAGGTTGTTGACGGTCATTAAACCATGATTTGACCTCCAACATACCGGTGAATAAAAAGTATTTCACCAAGATTCTGTTAATACTAGTTAGGAATAATGTAGTTCCACGTGGTTTGGTGATATTTGGATGCAGGAGGATATTCTGGAGGAAAGTGGACCCGAGCCAGAGAAAACACAAGCCGGCCGGCTCACATGGCGCCCAAAGGCCTCGGCTCTCCTCGAGTGGGCTGGAAACAGGTCACACATGCAGAAACCAAAGCCTATCTAGTAGAATTCCACCGACACTTCAAAAGGTTGGCAAACTAGGCCAAATCTTGGCCCTGACCCCAGTTCCGCCGCCCCCACAATGTAGCCGACTCAATTACCGCCATCAGGGGGAAATCAGGGACGTACAGGAGCGAGGCGGTGGCGAACCGCCACATTGGGCGGCCGGCAGGCCGGCCGGCCTGCCTTGTCGGCCCCGCCACTCAACCTTCCACTATAAAGCTCCTCCTATATTAAGGAGGCTATAAATACCCCTGACTGGCTGTTGGTCGTTCTTATGCGTGTGATTAAATTTCATTAATTCCGTAAGCGCACGGAACTCCATTGTAGCATTTCACTTTAGAATATTCCAGGGTTATTTCATATTTCCGCAGAGAAGTAGAGCGGTAGGAAGATGAAATAGTAACAAAATATTGTACTTATTGAGTAATAACATATGTACTTAAGACGGGGGTAAGGTACAAGTTGGTAGGGGTGAAACGGGACGGATAATATCCGACCGACCGACTGCCGAATCTGAAAAAAAATTAATATGGGCAAATACAGGATGCATAAATAATTATCCGATACTATCCGTGCCCGAATCTGAATCCAAAAAATAATAGCGGGATAGGATACGGGATGAGGGGTATCCGTCCCCAATCCGAATATCACGTGCCCTGAGGAAGTTTATAACTACTATAGACCAAACAATATGGTGCAAAATCGAGAGATTAGCTTAAATAAGAGTTAAAATGATCTTGATCATGTATAGCAATGGTTAATATATCTCTTCTTGCTGTAATTGCTTCTCTGTCTTTTGATTTTTCATCTTTACAAACTATATGATGACATCCGTGTCCGGCTCCGAATCCGAACAAAAAACATAGGACAGGGTATGGAATGTAAAAATAATTATCTGGTGGTATCCGCTCCGACTCCAATTCCGAGTAAAAAATGTAGGATAGAATACGGGATGAGCTCTATATGCCCGTATCCGATCCGTTTTCACCCCTACATGTTGGCAAGTTGGCACACATCTAACCATCCAAAAATAAAAAGGTAAAAGAGAAATTATTTTGGGAGAACAACGAGATAGGGACAAAAAGGTTTCCTGTATATTTTATCCTATATTTACTATCCTAGTATTCCATTCTAAGTTCACATACAAACAAGTCAAGTCATTTCGGGACACAAGGATGCCATGGCTAATGAACAGATACCGCTAGTTCACCATAGGAATCTCCCTGCTATAATTAAGACCCTGCCTGTCCAACCCGGACATGGTGGATTACAGAGACCGGTGTAGCTGTCACATACACTCGTGGCTACCATCCTCCGTGGAGTTGGGTGCCAAACGTGCATAGGCCAAGTTCTAAGCGCTACGCTTACAACCCGCCTAGCAGAACTACTCCTGATCAACGAAGCAGCCCTATCTAATAATAGAGCACAGATTTCACCAAGCGCGGACGCCATCTCCGACGAAGGCACTATCTCATACTCTAGACACAACCACGAACCCCATAACAAGACTTGCAAGCATACTAGCTTAACTAAATAAATAACTTAAATAGAAAAGAAATACCAAAATAAATAAATAAAGATAAAACTAAATAATTAAATAAATAATTCTACAAGAGTAAAGATACAAGAACTATACCGAAACTCCGAGAAGACTTCCGGAACCCCGAGAGAGCTCTCAGTCTACTCTACTCTACTCAAACTCCGAAAATAACTCTACTTCTACACTAAATGAGTAATGATCACTTGGGAGAGGATGCAAGAGTATGTTCTTGCATGTCCACATCATGGCATGGAGGAATGACTCCTCATCCAAAGCTTCTACCATGGTCTCAAGTCAGGAGCCCCCGAGCATCTTGACGCCTCCTCTGGAGGCTCTTTCTTCTCTCTTAGCGTGAAGAATGCTAAGAAGCTCATCGAGACGATTGTGTCCAACCAGAGTTGGAACAATGACCGCTAGTCAGCTCCCACGAAGGCTCGTGGAGTGCATTGTTGGCGCTGCTTAATACGAATATTTTACCGCCAACACCATTCAATAAAAGCCATCATACAAGGATAAAATGAACATTCTTTTATATTAATGGCTCTCCACAAGTTTTGTTGGAGTATTTGAATGCAGGGAGCAATATGGACGAAATTCACAGGAAACGGGGGATAAAGCCCACCGGCCGGCCCAACCATAGGCCGGCCGGCCTGCTCAGGCTCCCACCGAGGTCCAGCTCCTCCCCAGAGGCCTTCTACAGCTTTCCCACGTGGAATTCAAGGCCCAGCCCAATATCAAACAACCGACATTCTAGAACATGGGCTTTTGGGCCTAAACTTGAAGGCCACTCCACTTCTGCCGACCCCATGAAGAAACCGACCTTCTTACCGCCCTCAGGAGTCCATCAGAGCCGTCCAGGGAAGAGGCGGTGGCGAACCGACCACATCAGTGGCCGGCCGGCCGCCCTACTAGGCCGGCCGGCCGACCTTTGCTCCACCGACGTCCCAGCTTCGGCCAGACGATCCCCACCGACTCCAGCAAGCTATAAATAACACCCTCCGGCTCCAGAAGCAGGACGCACCTCATTTGATACTTCATTTTAGTCTTTTGGTAGTAGGATAGTGTTGCTAGGAGAGAGTGAGTGAGAGGGAAGGAGAGCTAGAGGCCCCCGGCATGTCGGGACTCTACTTCTTCGTCGCCTCCGGTATGCTCCTCGCCTGGGAGTAGTCGTCTTAGTCTTCCAGGCCGGGCAACATGTAAGAAGATTATTGGTCGGGCAATAAAGTAAGGTATTCTGCTTTATTTATTTGTGGGTTTCAGGTATGCAATGAGTATTTATTTATTTATTGCATAGACTAGCTTATTTGGAGCTCCTCGCTAGTTGTGACGATAGGTGTAAACGCGGTGTTTAGACCTAGAGTTATCCCTGATTTGCTCGTAACCCCACGGAGGATGGTAGCCGCGAGTATGTGTGACAGGCATACCGGTCTCTGTAATCCACCACGTCCGGGTTATTGTTTTTAGTAGGGAGGTCAATAGCACGTAATTCCCCAATTTAGTTGAACCTAATTCTCGGGTTGCTACCTTGGCATGCGTGTGCCCCGAAACAAATAATAGAGTAAGGACCTTACCAAATTGCCCAGCTACATAGCTTCTTATCATTAGATTGCCTGGCCAGAAGACCCTTTTATTTACTGCTACAAACTCCGCCCCTGTGTGCCACCTTTACGGATCGATACCTCTAGTGTTTAGGCTTTAGTACACTATACGTTCCCTGTGGATTCGATACCCTAGGAATACTCCTTGTGGTGAAAGCTACATCGGTATCCGTACGCTTGCGGATTAATTTCTGTTAGGCCTTAGGACTGCCAACAAGCTTTCTGGCGCCGTTGCCGGGGAACGGTAAGCTGTGCTAAATTTCGAACCTAGAGGCGCCCGTTAAAGGTTTTTATTTTCTTTTGTTTTCTTTTGTTCTCTTTTGTTTTTCTTTTTCTTTTATCATATCATATCATGGACACTCCGTCGATCTTCGACGCCGCTGCTCCGAAAGGAGCACTATTGGAGCCTGCACCAGCATCCAAGCCAATCACAGCTGTCAGTTATGAGATTCGTCCAGAGCTGATTGCCTTGGTGAAGGGATCTGAGTTCCGCGGGGAAGATCATGAAAATCCGTACTCACATATGCGTTACTTCGAGAGGCTCTGTTCCACAGTTGTTACATCAGGAGTTCCGAGAGACAGTTTCAGATGGTTGCTGTTTCCGTTCTCCATCACTAGCAATGCAGAGCTCTGGTATGCCAAGCACGTGAGTGAAGCTCAGGGAGATTGGGCTACTCTCCGGAAGCTCTTCTGTCTCAAATACTTCCCTCTCCACAAGGTTATTGCTCTTCGCAAGAAGATCATTACCTTTGAGCAAGGCAGAAATGAGCCATTAGGAGCTGCCTGGGACCGTTTCCTGACCTACACTCTAGAAGGACCAGATCTGGGAATTCCATCACAAATACTCCTTCAACATTTTGCTGCGGGACTCACTCCGAACAGCCGTAACTTCTTGGATACAGCTTCAGGAGGGTCATTCCTATACAAAACAATTGAAGAAGGATTTGACGTGTTGGGGAAAATTCTCAGCAATTTGGGCTCCTATGATGCAGTTGCCCCTGAAAAACATGAAGAAGAGGCACAAACCATAGTTGAGACACCTTCAGTTAGCTCACCAGAACAGAAGAAGTGTGCATGTGTGGTACACCCCCAAGCAGAACCACCTCGACCACCGCCAGCTCCGAAGGCAGAACAAGAACCGTTCTATGTCTGCCCCTCGAATCCTACGCTATTCAAGGATAGCCAAATTCTCTCCGAAGGACAGAATCAAGTTGAGTCCACTCTTCCTCTTCTACCATACGAGGAAGAGGTAGACTTAACGAGATTCGGTAATACAAGAACTTACCCGGTGGAGAAGAATTGCTATGTTGAAAAGGCTGAGCTAGATGAGCTAGATTGGGAAGACAAGGTAGATCAAGACACACGTCTGCAGAAGCTGTCTGCCGTCTTCAGCGCGGATTGGCTCCAAGAAACAGAATGCTCAGAGAAGGCTATCAAGCTCAATGAAAAGCCTGAGAGCATTCTAGTAAAGTATGAGCATAAACCACCAATTGAGGCTAGCTATGACTTAAGAGCAGGAGTAAACATTCTGTCAAAGCAGCAGGCCCAGCAATTGGCGGTAGACATATCGAGCCTTATACCATCAGGGAAAAGGCTGATATTCCGGAACAAATGCTATCAAGCTGAGGGGATCTTGCGAGAATTGGAACTAGAAATCAATGGGCAACCCCTGCTCATGAATTTCTACATCTTTGACATTCCCGACAAGAACTTCTTCCTTATTGGAACACCGATTGCAGCACTCACAAAGATGAGAAGCGGCCAAGAAGAGTTGGAAGTCCCAATGGGAAGACAAAGCTTCTCCATCGACATCCGAAGAGCACTCAATGCCAAGGCAGAGGAGAAATCTGAGAAGATGGATGAATACGCGGCCATAGAAGAAGCAGCGGCCGTTGAATTCTTAGAAGCTTCGCAGTTTGATACGGAGGAAGATGCACAATACTTCAATGAAGATGAAGACCCTTCCCCCTATGTTCCACTCAATAAGCATGAAGAACCAGCTCCAACACCTGTCGAGCTCAAACAGCTGCCACCTGGTCTCAAGTACAGTTTCCTCTTCAAAGATCAGACCACGCCTGTCATCATAAGTGATAAGCTGTCGGAGGAAGAAGAGAAGAAACTAGTAGCCGTGCTAGAAAAATACAGATCGGTAATAGGCTACTCACTAGCAGATCTCAAGGGAATCAGCCCAGAATTCTGCACACACCGAATCCCGATGGAACCCGATCACAAGCCTGTGCGTGAGCACCAACGACGCTTGAACAACGCCATGAGAGATGTAGTTAAGAAAGAAATTTTGAAGCTACTCAAGGCAGGTATAATTTACCCAGTTCAGGACAGTCAATGGGTTAGCCCCGTCCAGGTAGTACCTAAGAAGGGAGGGATGACAGTTGTGAAGAATGAAAAGAATGAGTTGATCCCTCAGCGCACAGTGACAGGATGGAGGATGTGCATCGATTACAGGAAGCTTAATAAAGCAACCAGGAAAGATCACTACCCACTCCCGTTTATTGATGAGATGCTCGAACGGTTGGCGAAGCACTCGTTTTTCTGCTTCCTTGACGGTTATTCAGGGTACCATCAAATACCTATCCACCCTGAAGACCAAGACAAGACTACCTTCACATGTCCTTATGGCACATTCGCCTACCGACGAATGTCATTCGGGTTGTGTAACGCACCTGCCTCCTTCCAAAGATGCATGATGGCAATCTTCTCAGACTTAGTGGAGAAAATAATGGAAGTATTCATGGATGATTTCTCGGTCTACGGTGAAACATTCGACAGATGTCTCCAGAATCTTGAGAAGGTACTTCAGAAATGCAAGGATGCAGATTTGGTTTTGAATTGGGAAAAATGTCACTTCATGGTGACAGAGGGAATTGTTCTTGGGCACAAGGTCTCTGCTCGAGGGATTGAAGTCGACAAAGCCAAGATTGAGGTAATTGAGTCGCTTCCACCTCCGAGAAACATAAAAGGGATCCGCAGCTTCCTAGGACACGCCGGTTTTTATAGAAGGTTCATCAAGGACTTCTCCAAAAAGGCGAGACCTCTCACCAGTCTCTTGGCTAAGGACGCACCGTTCATCTTCGACAACAAGTGCATGGAGGCATTCAATGAACTGAAGACAGCTTTGATATCAGCCCCCATTATCCAGCCACCCGATTGGTCACTCCCGTTCGAAATCATGTGCGACGCAAGCGACTACGCCGTAGGAGCAGTGTTGGGACAGACCAAGGATAAGAAGCATCATGCCATCGCCTATGCTAGCAAAACTCTCACTGGACCTCAACTCAATTATGCAACCACTGAGAAGGAATTGTTGGCTGTGGTATATGCTATTGACAAATTCAGATCGTATTTGGTTGGAGCTAAGGTGATAATTTACTCAGATCACGCAGCCCTCAAATATCTCCTTACAAAGAAAGATGCTAAGCCACGTCTTATCCGTTGGATACTCCTCCTTCAAGAATTTGATTTGGAGATCAGAGACAGAAAAGGAGTAGAGAATACTGTGGCAGATCATCTCTCGCGATTGCAGACGGAAGATCCTACTGGACTACCCATTAATGACTGCTTGAGAGATGACATGTTACTAAAGGTAACAAGCACCGACCCCTGGTATGCAAACATTGTCAACTACATTGTAGCAGGATATATACCGCCAGGGGAGGATAAAAAGAAGATCATTAGGGACAGCAAGTATTATCTATGGGACGACCCATACTTATATAAAGTCTGCACCGATGGTCTCCTGAGAAGATGTGTACCCACATGTGAGGCTATGCAAATTATTGACAGATGTCATTCATCAGCCTTTGGAGGTCACTATGGAGTATTTCGTACAAGTGCCAAAGTCTGGCAAAGCGGTTTTTACTGGCCAAACATGTACGAAGATACAAAGGAGTATGTTAGAAGATGTTCTCGCTGCCAGAGAGTAGGAGGGATCAACGCTCGTGATGCCATGCCCCTAACAAATAATCTTCAAATCGATGTCTTCGATTGTTGGGGCATAGACTTCATGGGACCTTTTCCAAACTCAGAGGGATATGAATATATTCTTGTGGCAGTCGACTATGTCTCTAAATGGGTGGAGGCTCTTCCATGTCGAAACGCTGACTCCATCCACTCCAAGAAAATGCTCCAAGAAGTCATCTTCCCACGGTTTGGTACACCTAGAGTACTAATCAGTGATGGGGGCTCGCACTTTATCGACAGGACATTCAGAAAAATGCTCTCATCACTCGGTATTGCTCATAGGGTAGCGACCCCATATCACCCACAGACGAGCGGTCAAGCGGAGACATCTAATAAACAAATCAAAAATATTCTCCTGAAGACAGTCAACCAAATGGGCAAGAATTGGAAGTCGAAGCTGCATGAAGCATTATGGGCATACAGGACAGCTTACAAGACTCCAATCGGCATGACTCCATATCAACTGGTATACGGAAAGACATGCCACCTACCCGTCGAGCTAGAGTTCAAGGCTTACTGGGCAATCAAGAAATGGAACATGGACCTGGACCAAGCCCAAGTCAAGCGACAGATTCAGATCTCAGAGCTCGAGGAGATGAGGGAGAAAGCATACCACAGTTCGAAGCTCTACAAAGAGCGAACGAAACGGTGGCACGACAAGCGCATTCGGGAGAAGCACTTCACACCAGGTGATAAGGTACTTATGTACAACTCCCGTGTTAAATTATTTGGTCATGGTAAGCTTAGAAGTAAGTGGGATGGCCCCTATACGGTGGTGGAAACATCTAACCATGGGGCCGTCACTCTCCAAGGTAATGACGGAGAGCACTTTAAGGTAAATGGCCAGCGCTTAAAAATCTTTCTAGAACCCTCCATGCCGGAACTCGAGGAAGTAGATGTCATCGAGTTCACGTGAAAATCACCATCTACGGTCTAGCCCCGACCTTAACCGAGCCATGTTTTTCCCTTTTTCTTATTTACTTTTTCTTTATATTCAAATAAAAATAAAAATTTTGGTTTTCGGGGGAAATGCTGGCCGGCCGGCCAGGCCCTCAGGCCGGCCGGCCCCTCAGATTTTCAAAATTTTTCGAAACTTTTTGTGGCGGCGCCCCCGATCAATCCAAACAGAATACCAAACCCTACCCTGCGATTCGGAGCCTATCTCGCCTGGAGTGGATTTTTTTCACCTTCTTAAACACATTGAAAATTCATTTTTCTCCACTCCTCCATCTCAAAAGTTTCGGCCATGGCTGAGAAAGCACCCTACCAGAGCTTCTCCACCAAGTCTCCCACCAATTCCAATGCCCCCATTTCAAGAACCTCCAACACCGCCGCTCGGAAGCAGCGATCCGCCTATCTCGACCAATTTTCGGTCAACAACGGCGAGGGATCCAGCGCGGCGAGGTACCTCGACTTCGTGGACAGCTGGGAAGCCGAGCTGGAGGCCGACCTGCTCGCAGCCGGGGCTAACCCGGCCGGCCGGTCTGCCCTCCTGGCCGGCCGGCCAGCCCAAGGCGCGGCAGGAGCCTATCCAGGGCGGGCGCGAGCCCCAACTCGGGGAGATTCCTTTCCCCCTCTGGTGGCGTCGGGAAGAAGCAGTACCGCGGCGGCATCACGCATCCCGTGGTCGGCGAGCTGTCCCCCAAAACGGGAAAATCTCCAGCGCTTCCGACTCCCACTCCAAGGGTGGAGATCGCGCCGGCGTACCCCGTGGTGGAACAATCCGAAGAAGATCCTGACAAGCCCACGGACGCCAGCCAGTCCAAGGATGAGTCTTCCCATAGGACATCTAACGGTGCCTGGGAGAACGCTCCCCCCTTCACCTATCTGGGTGCTAGGGGCAAGAAGTGGAGCGAGAAGGTAATGTACTGCAAGGCGCCTAAGGGATTCATCTTGAAGGCTGAGTCGAATGACTCATCACCCGCGCAGAAGCTGCGTCGCCGTTCGCCGCCGCCGATCACCGGTCCTCCCGGCCAGATGGAGTTCAGCGATGGCGCCCATGACCCCATCAAGGAGCTGCAGATCGCGCTCCAAAGGATGGAGGCGCGCCTTGCTAAGGTGGAGGACAACTGTTGGTATTTCTTACACCACGAATAAATCCGCAAGCGCACGGAATACCGTTGTAGCACTTCACCCGGGAGTATTCCAAGGTATCGTATTTGTTTTCCCCAAGGGACGGTGATAATCTGCAGCAAGGTTAGTTTTACCCAAGGACACACAAGAATGGCAGTAGTATAGGATTGAGAGGATGAATAAAGATCTAGCTGTCCCGCAGGACGATCGCACTCTAGCTCTACTCGTTTACTTCGGGCACTGGTATAGACCTGGTCTGCCAAGTCACGCCAGCCTGTAGCTCTACGACGAACCCGAACGTGGAGGATTACAAGGGACGGACAGGGCTGTCACCACCTGCCGCCTACCTCTACAAACCGTGGGGCACGCTGCAAACAAAGGTAACCTCTAGCCTAGGCACCACGCCTATGCCGTCGATTACTACTCTAACCCCGGTCCTGGTACCAATCTGGAAGGCTAGAGCACCCCTCGCGGAGCGATGATCCCGTAAACAAGTATAACAAGAATAACGACTAGTATGTAAAGCTCACTAGATCAATAACACCACGAATACTAATCTTACGAATAAGAACAAGGTTCGTACTATGAACGAACGACGAACGAACGACGAACGAACGAAGAACGAACGATGAACTATTAATAAGATAAATATCCGCCAAGGGTACAAGATAAGGAAATAACTAAAAGGAAAGCTATCCCTCTCTTGATCCTTGCCCTCTCCTCTATTCTACTACTGTACAAGAGGCCCTTGGCCTGGATGGGAGTGGAATGACTTGTGTCTTGTGATGTCTTTTGGAGGAGGGGGGTACCCCTTTATTTATAGCCCAAGAAGGTCGGCAACTTGAGGCGGTTCCTTAGGTCGGTGGCATTGATTGCAGGTGGAACCGACCTCTGGAAGGCGGTGGCGAACCGCCATAGGAAGATGGGCCAGTGGGGCCACCACAGGGGGTCGGCCGACCTAGGGTTTGGGGTCGGCCGACCTGTGGCTGGCCCCTCTGGGCCTGGGCCTTCTCAGGTGGCTTCCCCTGGTTGCCTTCTCCTCTGATCCACCTGCTATGGGTGGACTTGAAGTCTTTTTATCGGGAGTTGGGCTTTATTTGGATAATTCTTTATTCCGGGGAAAATTGGTGTTTCCAGGATGGGCCTTTTATGCTTCCTTTTCCCCGTTTTCCTACGAATTGCAGCTGCACTCACAAATTCACCAAGACTCGTGGAAATCATTAGTTTAAAGACCTAAGTCTACCTTTAGTGATTGTTTCATTATAAAAAGCGCAGCTAGTTGACGGGTAAATATTGGGTCTAAGAGCCGTCAACAACTCCCCCACACTTAGCTCTTTGCTCGTCCTCGAGTAAAGTTGCGAGCATAAGGCGGGAGATACTCATCCTCATAAAAGAGAGCCTGCACACAAGTTATTGCAAGCCACACTTCATACCTGTGAACTTTGAGGTGTCTAACATGCATTCCTTGGATGATTGATAAGTGGAACGGTCATGTCTCAAATCACCTCGCCTTCCCTGTCGAGTACCTTGGGATTTTTGCATAATTTTCAGAAACAAAAACATAGTTTCATGCTCCTCAAATGACTCTCTCAAGTCGCTCATGGTGTTTATGTATTTTCCTCTCAAGGGCCATGATTTTGCCTCTCCCCTCCTTGTGTTTGATCAGGCTTTTGTGGAGCTCAAGGTAGGGTAACGTGGAGCATACTAGTGTCTCTTTTATTGCTAAGTCAAAGACTGGATCCAATGGAGAAAACAAGTCATACAATCTGATCAAGATGTGTATGTGTGGTGGTGGTATGAAGTGGAAAATTATTTGTACTCCTTTTTATGGTGTTACCTTCTCTCTCTTTTTGAACTTTTGAGGAGGACATGGCTATCATACTTTTTCTTTTTTTTTTTCTTTATTTTTCCCATCATCATTTTTTTTTTCATCATGCTCTACTTTTGTATGAGCAGGGATTATTCTTTTTCTTTTTGCATAGCCATGTCTCCAATGATATTTTTGAGAGAGAAAGGTAACAGAGATTTTTGGAGTATTTATTTGGTGGATGGATGATGGAATGTTGCTCAACTTCCAGTGTAGAAGTGTAGCATGTGAGGTGGAGTGTACGTGATCTTGATCAAAAGAGTATGACAAGCTTCTCACTAGGGTCCAAGAATTTGACAAAGCTCAAATCAACAACTAGCAGCTTATAGGCTATCAAAGTATTCATGTAGAGTTCTTGGCCTTGGTAGGAAAATATAAATCAAGTGAGGAGCATCATACTATGGAATTTTTGATTTTCATAAAGATAAATTCCCAAGGACTTGAAGGTTAAGCAAAGATCATTTCGACAAACCATATCTCACATGCCAATTATCTAGGAAAAACAAGGGTTCCTAATGATAAGGTGTTCACAAGCATTCAGCGATGAAGCGAGAAATAACAAGTGTGCAAGTCCACGAATGTGAGAGGTAGAGTTGTGGGCAAAAGATAAATCAATTATGATTTTCCCAAAAGATTAGTGCGTCAAGTTTTATTTAATTTTCAGATTATCAGAATGAACTTGACGGTGTAGCAGGCAAAAAGTGGAAGTGTGGTGCAAACTCAGGAGGCAGGAGGAGGCTGGAGCCTGGTGGGGACCACCAGGGGTCGCCCGACCCTCCTGGTGGGGTCGGCCGACCTGGCCTGGACCCCACTGGTTCTCATATTTCGCGTGTTGGCCTTTCCTGAGTTGCCTCATATGGTTCTGGATGATTTGGTCGTGATTGTTCCAGATATGGCGACGTTTCCCCCCACACTTGCCTTTTTGCCTGTTTCCTTCAAAAACGACAAAGATATGGAAACACAAATATTGCTCTACCGGTATGCAAGCCCGGGGAGCACTATCATTGATTGAATTTAAAACTGAACTCGCAGGCGCATTACAAATTTGAAGGGAAATTGGAATGAAAAGGAAATAAACAAAAGCGCCTATTCTTATTCTATTTATTTGGCCCTCTTAATCCTTTTCTATCACCTCCAGGGCCAGATCTACTTGTGCCCACTTCTTGGAGAGAGTTTTGATGAGGGCCTCGTCTTGCATCCTCTCATGCATAAGATTGTTGTAGAGGTTTTGGAGGACGCCATTTTCTTTCTTTGCTCGGGCCACCTCCTGCTCCAAGCTCCTAATCTTGAGATGGGCTTTTTCTAGAGCCTTAGCGCATCTTTCAAAACGCTCGTTATCGGCCACCCAATAGGGTCTTTCTTCCTTATCCTTATTCTCGGTGCAGATGGAGGAGGCGTCGCTCTTTTCGCTCATGACTGAGGTGAAGGTTTTGGTTCAAGGAGTGGAGTCTTGAAAGAGATGAATGGAGAGGGGGTGCAAATGGTTGTATTTATAGTGGTTCTCCCTCTCCTGGCGAGGAAACAAAGGATTTATTTCCAAAGCATAGCTGGACGAGACAAGGAAAACTTGGATGGCAGAATGAGCAATGGATGGAAAACAGAGGTGGCCAGAGGGGGTCGACCGACCCTGGTAGCCAGGTCGGCCGACCTGCCTTGGCAGGCCCTGGCCTTTCTGTTTTCGTGGGGCTTTGTTGGGAAAGGTGTCTACGGGATACACAGGATGTAGAAGGATATTTCGATGCAGAGGTCAAGAAAAGATATTTAGATCAATTAAGTGCATGACATCGAAATCTTTATTTGCTTCGGGTTCAAGATAAATTTTAAGGCGCTGACCATTTACCTTGAATACATTACCTCCGTCGTCCTGGAGTGTGATTGCCCCATGAGTCGACGTGTCGATGATGGTGTATGGTCCGTTCCATTTACTTCTCAATTTTCCATGCCCGAAGAGCTTTACCCTTGAATTGAAGAGCAACACCTTGTCTCCAACTTTGAATTCTTTTATCTTTATTCGCCGGTCATGCCAGCGCTTTGTACGCTCCTTGTAGATGGCTGAGTTGTGATATGCTTTGTCTCTCCATTCTTCCAACTCAGCTATCTCCATTTTTCTTCTCCACCCAGCTCCTTTCATATCCATGTTCCAAGTTCTCATGGCCCAATATGCTTTATGTTCCAACTCGACTGGCAAATGGCACGTTTTTCCATAGACGAGTTGGTATGGTGACATGCCTATGGGTGTCTTGTAGGCTGTTCTATATGCCCATAGTGCATCGGGTAGCTTGTTCTTCCATCCCTTCCCCATTTCCAAGACTGTTTTCTGCAGGATCCGCTTGATTTGTTTGTTGGATGTTTCGGCCTGCCCATTCGTTTGAGGATGGTATGGAGTGGCAATGTTGTGCTTTGCTCCAAGCTCTCTTAGAAAGCTACGGAAGGTCTTATCAATGAAGTGAGACCCTCCGTCGCTTATCACCATTCTCGGAGTTCCAAACCTTGGAAAGATAAACTCGTGGAACATCCGGCGAGCGTGTTTGGAGTCGGCAGCTCGGCATGGCATAGCTTCTACCCATTTGGATACGTAATCCACTGCCACCAATATGTATTCACAATCTTGGGACTTCACGAATGGTCCCATGAAGTCAATGCCCCATACATCGAAGAGTTCGACTTGAAGGTTGTATGTGAGGGGCATTGCATCTCGTGCTGTGATGCCTCCAAATCTCTGGCATGGTGGGCATCTTCTAATGAATTCTTTTGTATCTTCATACATGGTCGGCCAGAAGAATCCACTTTGCCAGATCTTTGCTTGGGTACGGAAGGCACCATAATGTCCACCGTATGGGGCTGCATGGCATTTTTCAATGATTTGTGTGCTCTCGGGAGTGGGCACACATCGCCTAAGCAGTCCATCGGCGCAGACACGATAGAGGTATGGTTCATTCCATAAGTGACGGCGACTTTCATAAATCAATCTTCTTTTATCCGCCCCTGGTGGTACGTATCCTGTGGCGATGAAGTTCACAATGTCGGCGTACCAAGGGTGCGAATCCGTCACTTTCAGCAGCATGTCGTCGCGTAGGAAGTCATTTATGGGTAACTCCTGCAAGTTAGTGAATTGCATACGCGACAAATGATCTGCTACAGAATTTTCTACTCCTTTCTTATCTTTAATTTCAAGATCAAACTCTTGGAGTAGAAGGATCCATCTTATGAGACGAGGTTTAGCATCTTTCTTAGCAAGCAGATATCTCAAAGCAGCATGATCAGTGTAAACGATAACTTTTGCTCCAGCTAAGTAAGATCTAAACTTGTCAAAAGCAAAAACAACGGCAAGGAGCTCTTTCTCAGTGGTAGTATAATTCAACTGAGCTCCAGTCAAAGTTTTGCTAGCATAAGAAATTGCATGATGCTTTTTGTCTTTCATTTGACCAAGAACTGCCCCCACAGCATAATCACTAGCATCACACATTATTTCAAAAGGAAGCGTCCAATCAGGGGGTTGAATGATTGGAGCAGAGATGAGTGCATTCTTAAGAGTAGCAAAGGCATGCATGCAGTCATCATTGAAATCAAAGGGTGCATCCTTAGCAAGCAAGTTCGTAAGGGGTCGTGCAATTTGAGAAAAATCTTTTATGAAGCGACGATAAAAACCAGCATGACCCAGAAAACTACGAACACCCTTGATATTCACAGGAGGCGGAAGCTTTTCTATAACTTCTATTTTTGCTTTGTCCACCTCTATTCCTCTCTCGGACACAAGGTGTCCAAGAACTATGCCCTCTTGGACCATGAAGTGGCACTTTTCCCAATTAAGTACCAGGTCCTTCTCATGGCATCTCTGTAAGACCTTGTCTAAATTTTCTAAGCAATGATCGAAGGTTTTTCCATAAACAGAGAAATCATCCATAAAAACTTCCATAATTTCTTCGATCATATCAGAGAAAATAGACATCATGCAACGTTGGAACGAGGCAGGTGCATTGCACAAACCAAAAGACATGCGACGATAAGCATAAGTTCCATACGGGCATGTGAAAGTTGTCTTACTTTGATCGTCGGGGTGGATGGGAATTTGATGATATCCCGAATACCCATCAAGGAAACAGAAGAAAGAATGATTTGCCAGCCGTTCCAACATCTCATCGATGAAGGGCAGCGGAAAATGATCTTTCTTTGTAGCCTTGTTAAGTTTTCGGTAATCAATGCACATTCGCCACCCCGTGACGGTTCGTTGAGGAATGAGTTCATTTTTATCATTATGAACAACCGTCATACCTCCTTTCTTGGGCACCACTTGTACGGGGCTCACCCAATCACTGTGAGGAACAGGATAGATGATCCCAGCGTGTAATAGCTTCAAGACCTCTTTCTTCACAACTTCTCTCATCGCATTATTCAGCCTCCTTTGAGGTTCCCTTGAAGGTGTACTTTCAGGATCCGTGGGAATGCGATGGGTGCAGAGAGCGGGGCTGATCCCTTTTAGGTCTTCAAGTGAGTAGCCAAGAACGGAGCGATGTTTTTCAAGCACGGCTATGAGTTTGGTGGTTTCTTCTTCCGAAAGCTTGTCACTTATGATGACAGGAGCTTGCGGATCTTCGTGCAAGAAAGCATAGCGCAAACCGGGAGGTAGCGCTTTAAGATCAATGGGAGGTCGTGGCGGTGGTGTGGTTTGTGGTAGCTCAAAGGTGTCCTCCGAGTCGGCTTCTTCTAAGATAAAGTCTTGTGCATCTTCTCCAAGGCTAACTCGGGGTCCATGTGAGGAAAAATGGCCATGACCTCCTCCACTTGATATTCCTCAAGTGGTTCATCGGAAAGAGTGTTTCGTGATGTGGTAATTGGAATGGAGAATGACTCTTTTCCGAGGGTGAAATTGAGGTTTCCAAATGATGGGGCATCGATGAGGAATTTTTCTATGGGATGCCCGATCATTATGTCGAAGTTTGGGACTTCGAAGACGTAGAAATCCAGGATAACCTCAAGGTCTTCATGATAGAGAGTCACATCTCTGACAATCCCCAAACTCTCAAGAATATGGCCTGATGGGTGCTTGAGGAGTTTGTTTGTTGATGTCCATGGTCGGTTGCCAAAGATTGACAACGCATATGTGTCGGAGAGGATATTGGCACCAACAAGAGGGTTGTAGAGTGCATCCACCTTGGTTCCTTTGATGGAGCAGCATATGTTGGTTGAGGGAGGGCAGAGCCGAATGATATCCATGGATAGCTCATTCTCCCTCAACCATTCATCGCTCATGATTGAAGTAAGCTCCCGAACAGTCTCCACAAGATATTCTTTTTCAATTGGTTCGGGAGGTGGCAAAGGAACAGGCGGTCTCTTTTGAAACAAATAGTTCGAGGTGTTTCCAAAATCTTCAAAAATTTCTTCCTCAAACTCAAATGGGAACTCTAGAGGTTCATCATCCTCTGTCATTGTTCGGGAATCAGATGAGGACTCGGATGTTGGGTCTACCAAGGTAGACACCTTTTGTTGTGTTTCCACAATGAGTTCCTCATCTTTTGACTCCGGCTCCTCGGGTATTTCAGCGGAAAAAGGTGTATTTTCAACAATTCTTTCTAGCAAATCTTTTGCTTCCGCTATGGTCTTATGAGAGAAAGAACCACCGGCAGCCGTGTCAAGATAAAGTGCGGTGTCTTTGCTCAACCCTGAATAAAAATGTTGCAGAAGAACGGGTTCTGGGAGCAATAACTCTGGACCGGAATCTGTTAATGAACAGAACCGTATCCATGCCGCACTAAGGGTTTCTTCCTCCTCTTGGCGAAAGTTAATTATTTCCGCGCGTAGAGCAGTGATACGAGATACGGGAAAAAATGCTAGACAAAATTTGTCTCGCAATTCTTTCCAATCACCGTTCACTCTCTTAGCGGTGTAAGTGTACCATTGCTTCGCCTTCCCATTGAGAGAGAAGGAAAACAATTTCCACTTTAAAGTTTCATGTGTCATGCCATTGATCAATCGGCATGCACACAAGTGCTCAAACTCTCGCAAGTGTTCAAAGGGATTTTCATTTTTAAAACCAGAGAAAGAAAGTCCTTTGATCAAAGAAATAAAACTGGGGCTGAGCTCATAGCTTGTTGAAACAACAAGTTGAGATGAACATGGTGGCTCTAAGAGCTCGCCCCGTGGAGTGGAAAAAGATTGGATTGTAGGTGATGACTCCATGTGTGTATTTTTTTTTCTAATTTAATTGAACGGGAAATGTAAAGATAAGTTACGAGGGCAAACCTGGTCCGCTACAGAATTAGCAACCGCTCCCCGGCAACGGCGCCAGAAATGCTTGTTGGTATTTCTTACACCACGAATAAATCCGCAAGCGCACGGAATACCGTTGTAGCACTTCACCCGGGAGTATTCCAAGGTATCGTATTTGTTTTCCCCAAGGAACGGTGATAATCTGCAGCAAGGTTAGTTTTACCCAAGGACACACAAGAATGGCAGTAGTATAGGATTGAGAGGATGAATAAAGATCTAGCTGTCCCGCAGGACGATCGCACTCTAGCTCTACTCGTTTACTTCGGGCACTGGTATAGACCTGGTCTGCCAAGTCACGCCAGCCTGTAGCTCTACGACGAACCCGAACGTGGAGGATTACAAGGGACGGACAGGGCTGTCACCACCTGCCGCCTACCTCTACAAACCGTGGGGCACGCTGCAAACAAAGGTAACCTCTAGCCTAGGCACCACGCCTATGCCGTCGATTACTACTCTAACCCCGGTCCTGGTACCAATCTGGAAGGCTAGAGCACCCCTCGCGGAGCGATGATCCCGTAAACAAGTATAACAAGAATAACGACTAGTATGTAAAGCTCACTAGATCAATAACACCACGAATACTAATCTTACGAATAAGAACAAGGTTCGTACTATGAACGAACGACGAACGAACGACGAACGAACGAAGAACGAACGATGAACTATTAATAAGATAAATATCCGCCAAGGGTACAAGATAAGGAAATAACTAAAAGGAAAGCTATCCCTCTCTTGATCCTTGCCCTCTCCTCTATTCTACTACTGTACAAGAGGCCCTTGGCCTGGATGGGAGTGGAATGACTTGTGTCTTGTGATGTCTTTTGGAGGAGGGGGGTACCCCTTTATTTATAGCCCAAGAAGGTCGGCAACTTGAGGCGGTTCCTTAGGTCGGTGGCATTGATTGCAGGTGGAACCGACCTCTGGAAGGCGGTGGCGAACCGCCATAGGAAGATGGGCCAGTGGGGCCACCACAGGGGGTCGGCCGACCTAGGGTTTGGGGTCGGCCGACCTGTGGCTGGCCCCTCTGGGCCTGGGCCTTCTCAGGTGGCTTCCCCTGGTTGCCTTCTCCTCTGATCCACCTGCTATGGGTGGACTTGAAGTCTTTTTATCGGGAGTTGGGCTTTATTTGGATAATTCTTTATTCCGGGGAAAATTGGTGTTTCCAGGATGGGCCTTTTATGCTTCCTTTTCCCCGTTTTCCTACGAATTGCAGCTGCACTCACAAATTCACCAAGACTCGTGGAAATCATTAGTTTAAAGACCTAAGTCTACCTTTGGTGATTGTTTCATTATAAAAAGCGCAGCTAGTTGACGGGTAAATATTGGGTCTAAGAGCCGTCAACAACAACCAGGGTGAGATGCACATGGATCTGGAGGACAACAAGGACAAGACCAATCTTGTCCGGAAAGGGAGCATGGCCAAGATGAAGAGGCTCTACAAGCTCACAGGGTTCAGCGAGCACTTCGAGGCCCCCTCACCATAGGAGCATTAGGATTAGAGAGCGGCGCTTATTAGTTTGCTTTTGTTTAATTTCCCTTCAAATTCGTTTAGGTTTGCTTTTAATTAAATTAGGTTTGCTTAATTTATTTCCTTATGTAAAAGCGCCCAATGCTCCTCTGAATAAAATAAAAATTTGCCTCTTAATGTTTACTGAAATAAGTGTTTATTGATTGTTGGTTTATGTGGGTAACCACATAAACCAACCTCTGTACACTCACAATTCCCCCGAGCGCGCAGGATAAAAATGTTGTACAGGTGATTGTGCACTGCCACGACGAAACAGAGGCGGAACGGGGCACATGTCCCGCCGGCCGGCCCACAGGCCAGCCGGCCGGCCTGGCTCGAACGCCGAACAGGTTCAAATTTTTCTGACTTGTTCTGTTACATCCCCTCTGCCTGTTTCACCTGTTTGCTAATAAAATAAAAAGATTTTACGAAGATAAAACCAAATAAAAACAAAATTCTTTTAACATCATCGGTTTTATGATAATGTTATTTCACAATTTTTTCTTGCTCACAATATTCTATTAAGGACGCTCTTGTCTATTTTGTTGTGAGGTTTGATATATGCTTAAATCTTGACTCCTATCTTTCCATGATTTTCTCGGAAATCTTACTTTGCCTTTCAAACTGACTGTCACAAATTCTCTAAACAATACATATTAGAGCCAAACAAAGATAGATTTTATAACTCCTCAAAAGCTAATCTTTTTGTGGTGAGTTCAATTAAGGTTTAATTCTCTAAAGTTGCATGCACTCCTCAAATGTCAGTCACACATATGGAAGTGACTCATCCACCTGATGGCAGGCATTGAAAGAAAATTCTGCCTTATTGCTCTCTGCCCCGCACTAAGAGGTTCCTTCTTGCCTTATGTATCCTGGGAACCTCTCTATAAAAAAAAGAAAAAGAGAGAGAGAGAAAAGTTCCCCAATTAAAAAAAAAAGAGAGAGGCAAGAAGGATTGATATATTCATTCTGGGCAGAGTGCATAAGACATAATCTTTCCGCCAAAGTATGAGTCATATCCAAAAGAATCATTTTGCCATTGACTGGACTAGGAGGATGTGCATTGCTCTTTCTAGAATTTCCCCTTAATTTTACAATATCTGCAGAAGATTATGCTCTCCTTACCAAACCCCAGATATAAGCCATAGCAGAAAATAAGGAAAGCATCTTTTGAGTGAAGACAGGTTTTTCCACAACTCTGAGTGACTCAGACTTTGAGAATTTGTATGACACGATGAGAAGAAAGGGAAAGTTTGAAATCCGAGGGATTTTTGGGTTTGAAAAGGGTCTTTGATTTTCGCTGTTCAACCTTTCAACTTCTCAAGTCAATGAGCTTTAGCCACTTACACATAGTGAGCCTGAAGAAATTGTTGAGATAATTCTATCATATCACCTTGATTATGTCTTTTTCTTTGGTTCAATCTTTTTGCTCGGGACGAGCAAAGATCTAAGTCTGGGGGGGTTGTTGGCGCTGCTTAATACGAATATTTTGCCGCCAACACCATTCAATAAAAGCCATCATACAAGGATAAAATGAACATTCTTTTATATTAATGGCTCTCCACAAGTTTTGTTGGAGTATCTGAATGCAGGGAGCAATATGGACGAAATTCACAGGAAACGGGGGATAAAGCCCACCGCCCGGCCCAACCATAGGCCGGCCGGCCTGCTCAGGCTCCCACCGAGGTCCAGCTCCTCCCCAGAGGCCTTCTACAGCTTTCCCACGTGGAATTCAAGGCCCAGCCCAATATCAAACAACCGACATTCTAGAACATGGGCTTTTGGGCCTAAACTTGAAGGCCACTCCACTTCTGCCGACCCCATGAAGAAACCGACCTTCTTACCGCCCTCAGGAGTCCATCAGAGCCGTCCAGGGAAGAGGCGGTGGCGAACCGACCACATCAGTGGCCGGCCGGCCGCCCTACTAGGCCGGCCGGCCGACCTTTGCTCCACCGACGTCCAGCTTCGGCCAGACGATCCCCACCGACTCCAGCAAGCTATAAATAACACCCTCCGGCTCCAGAAGCAGGACGCACCTCATTTGATACTTCATTTAGTCTTTTGGTAGTAGGATAGTGTTGCTAGGAGAGAGTGAGTGAGAGGGAAGGAGAGCTAGAGGCCCCCGGCATGTCGGGACTCTACTTCTTCGTCGCCTCCGGTATGCTCCTCGCCTGGGAGTAGTCGTCTTAGTCTTCCAGGCCGGGCAACATGTAAGAAGATTATTGGTCGGGCAATAAAGTAAGGTATTCTGCTTTATTTATTTGTGGGTTTCAGGTATGCAATGAGTATTTATTTATTTATTGCATAGACTAGCTTATTTGGAGCTCCTCGCTAGTTGTGACGATAGGTGTAAACGCGGTGTTTAGACCTAGAGTTATCCCTGATTTGCTCGTAACCCCACGGAGGATGGTAGCCGCGAGTATGTGTGACAGGCATACCGGTCTCTGTAATCCACCACGTCCGGGTTATTGTTTTTAGTAGGGAGGTCAATAGCACGTAATTCCCCAATTTAGTTGAACCTAATTCTCGGGTTGCTACCTTGGCATGCGTGTGCCCCGAAACAAATAATAGAGTAAGGACCTTACCAAATTGCCCAGCTACATAGCTTCTTATCATTAGATTGCCTGGCCAGAAGACCCTTTTATTTACTGCTACAAACTCCGCCCCTGTGTGCCACCTTTACGGATCGATACCTCTAGTGTTTAGGCTTTAGTACACTATACGTTCCCTGTGGATTCGATACCCTAGGAATACTCCTTGTGGTGAAAGCTACATCGGTATCCGTACGCTTGCGGATTAATTTCTGTTAGGCCTTAGGACTGCCAACATGCATCAAGTGGAGGCTATGGATATGGTGGCCCTCAAGCTTGATCAGCTCCTCCACAAGGTGGAGTCTCTGCAAGATCTATGAGTGGCGGATTCCCGCATGACTTGTGAAGAATGCGGCAATACGGGGCATATGGGGATCAATTGCCCAAATGCAAGAGAGGAATGCAACTTCCTCAACAATGGCAATGGTTTCCGTCCCCACAACAACTACGGATGGAACTCCAAGCCCGACTTCGCCAACAAAGGTCAAGGAGGTAACAACGGTAATTACTCTCGCTTTGAGCCTTCTCTAAAAGAACTAGTGCTAGGCCAAGTTAAAATCAACGAAAGTATCGTTCCTTTCTACTGATAAAACCTTGGAAGGCATAGTTTCTAACTTAGAATAGCTCAACACCACCCTGCAAAACTAGCTAAGCCACAATAAAATGCTAGAAACTATTGCTTCACCTGTGTAGTCTCATAGAGTGGGTTAGACTCCCGGGGCAACCCGAGGTCAACCCCAAGGTGGCTGTCAGTGCAATTTCTACCAGGGGAGGACGCGGGACTGTGGACCCGCCTTACCCCAATGGTGCAAAGAGGAAGACACCGGAGGCTACTCCGCAAAAGGCGAAGGGTGGCAAGAAGACCACCGAGAAGGGGGGCTCCTCCAATGAAGCCCCTGTACATGAGGACACCAAGCAGGAGAGCTCTGCGCAGGAACCTGCAAAGGAACCTCCAAGGTTGAGCTTGCTCCCCCTAAGGCGACCCCTCATGAGTACTATGATACGACAGGTGTTGGTGCTTTCTATGTACCCATTTTATATGACAAATATGGTTTTTTAATACCTTATTATGTCATTATTGCTAACAATTAACCCCCATTATTATATATATGCGTAGTTTCTGTGTATTCGAAAAGATTTGTAGGAAATAGGTGAAAATAGAGAGACTACGGATAAAGAGCTACCGGAGGCCCGAAGAACGAAGAAGTTAGAGGCCGTGCTGATCGGCACAGACCCTGTGCCGACCGGCACCACTAGGTTTAAGCCCAAACATAAAGCCCACTCGGAAAAGATGAAGCCTAGAAGAAAATATCAGAGTCGGAGTCGGTGAAATCCAGCCCACAATTAGAAGGAACTATAAAGAGAAGATCTTGGTCGAAACAGCAGGAGCGAACAGATAGAAGTTTTGACCTAGGTAAAAGGTTGTGGCGGCGAAGACGGCGATCACCGATCATGACCACCAAAAGGGAGGATTATGCCGACCGGCACACCGCCGTGCCGATCGGCACCTGTGGGTCCACGCCAAAATCTCGTGTTCTATTGTAACCATGTTCATGTGTTGCAGTATGATGCGTGAGTAGATCTCATATTGTCTCCGTGGCGAGGAAAATCTGGTTATGTAACTCTCACACTTACGATACTCTTTTGATGCGTTGGGTCTATGTGATGCATTTATTCTGTATCTGATCAATACATGAACTCATTAGTATAGCTGATTGCAACGGTTATGCTATCGATTATCACATAGTGCAAGAAACCAGTGGGGAGCTATTAACCCTTGTCGTGACAGTATCGGGGCGAACGAAATCACCATGTCTTGTAGAATACTAAACCTATCAACTGAACATTGATTCGAGTTGCATGCCAGTATCCCAAACCATAGGAGAGAATCCCTTTTATAACCTTGTTACAACCGTAGGCCCTTTCATCTCTAGTTGTTAATCATCCTTTTCACACACACTTTTGCTATATTAATTTAGTAGTTTAAATAATAGTTTAAGTCCCGCTTGTTCTCTGTGGTTCGATATTAAACCTTGGAATACTCTAAGGGAAAAGTGCTACAACTGTACACCGTCCATTTGCGGTATATAAGTAGGTGCGTACAAACGACCAACAACAGGCTTACCTTACCCTGATCGCAGGAAGAAACTAACCGTTGATGAGCGCTTTGATAAATTTGTTGAGGCCATTAGGCATATATATGTGCACATCCTGTTGCTTGATGCTATGCAGGTACCCACCTACACTAGGTACTTCCTGGATATCCTCAACAAGCGTCCTATCCCCGTGATGGAAATGGTGAAGCTCACAGAAGAGTGCAGCGCTGCCATCCTCAACACTCTATCAGAGAAGAAGAAGGACCCGGGGTGTCCAACCATCCGTGCTCCATTGGTAGCCAGCACATCTCCCAGGCGTTGTGCGACTCAGGTGCAAGCGTGAGCGTCATCCCAAAGGTAGTGGACGATAACCTAAATTGTGCACTATCCCCGACGGCTCAGGTGCAGCTTTCAGATCAGTCAGTTCGCCATCTTGCTAGAATTGCTGAAGATGTCCCTGTGCAGATCAGGAATTTCTTCGTCCCCGTTGGCTTTGTAGTCCTGGACATGGATGTGGATGTCAAGACAACTCTCATCCTAGGGAGGCCGTTCTTGAGCACCACCAATGCCAACATTGACGTGGGGCAGGAGAGATTCACTTGGACTTCAACGGCTGGGAAGAGACTTTCAACTTCAAGCCCAAAGTTGAATAGTGCAACCAAGTGAGGGTCTTTTACGTGAAGAACCCCAAGGAGGGAGAAGATTGAGATCACTCCACCCATGCCGCAGCCAGACAAGCTAATCACGTACATGAGGAACTATCTGGCAAGAGAGAATGAGAGAAGACCTGCTAACTATTGGGGAAGCGCAAAGAAAGTGCCAAAGCAGCCAAGAGCGCCGCAAGAACAAGCTCCTCCAACACCTCAAGAAGGAATAGGCGAATCACAAGCGCCTAAGAAAAGGAGAGCTAGGTGCTCAAGGAAGCAAAAGTTAGCGAAGGCACCCACACAGGAGAGTACAACATTGGCGCCCAATAAGGAAAAGGTTGCCGCCACAAACATAAAGACAACCAAAGTGTGGCGGAAGAAAGAAGGAACCTCAGCCCCACCAAGTTCTTCGGCAAGCGAGGTCCAGACGAGCTAGACAAGGAGGAGAATCGTATAGTTCAAAGACGTAAAATGAGAGCACCTCCGATTGGGGAGGCCATCCCAATCATTATCCTTTAGCCAGGCCTGGCACCAGCTTTTTATAAAAAAATTAATATTTATTAGATCTCCGGCGACGCCCATTAGGGGCTAGCCATATGTATCATCCTCACTCTTTTTTGCAGGACAAGAAGGAGGAGGAAGCTTCTATTCAAGCTTAAGTCTTGCAAAGACTCAAGCTTGGGGAGGACCCCTGGTAAGTATTTCTAACGATCAATAAATACTCCCTGTTTCGAAAATATGCTAGAATCTTGGTGAATTGCTGCACTTAAGGGAAATGACAATCTAGTTACAAATTAGCTCCCCATGTGCCGCATTGATGCAACCTCTACTCCTGACATATGTGTTATTTTTACTTGAGCATAATCACATTATGAGTCTTGCTTACTTTCTGTGGGTTGCATTTATTACACCAAGTCTGAGCATTGTGGATTATGATATAGCATGATTATGACTTGTTGCAATTTCTTAGCATTGTCTCATCCAGAGATGTTTTTCTTAAAATGCTGCAAGTACCTAAAACCCTTCTGTTTTGGAACACTTCTCCTAGTGTGAGGATTTATTTACCTACCAAAGCCATATCATAATAATATTCGAAACAGCCCCACTCATAGCCATATGTTCATGTATTGAGTTTAGTTAAGGTTTGAGTACTCTTGAAACTAAGTATTCCTTATTTTTGTCATAATTCCTTCGCGTGCGTTTTCGAAAATTCTTTCCACCAAAAAGGGGAATGTTTGGACAAATCAACCAAGCATTTTCAAGGTTTGCAAAACTATTGGTCCATCCGAAAAGCTCAAGAATATTTCAAAATGTTTTTGAACCATGCAAAATTATGGCCTCTTGCACCATGGAGTCGTAAAAAAAAACCTCCATGGTTGCATGACAAAATCAAAAAGGCTATATGGTTCCCATCATAAACATCTTGAGCAAAATAAAGGACCAATGTTTTCAAGAACCTCCTTCCACAAGTGTGAGTTCATTTTCTCCCCCTCCATCACATCATTCTCTATGACCAAAATACAAGGAGTTGCTATGTTGATTGAGACTCTTCTTTAGCTTTACAATATATACATGGCATATGTACATTTCTTACCAAGCTCCACATACAAAGCCTCATGTAGGAGTGAGAGAAGCTTGTAGGGATAGACTCACATGAGAGATGATAAGAGAAGTGTCATCCAAAACGAAGGAGAATTTTTGCACCTTACCTTGCAGCGCATAAAAACTCTGGATGCATACCTGCTAGAATTGTTTACTTGTTCGAAAGTACCGTTCTAGTCTTCAATGCTGCAGACAAGGTGTGACATATAAGCCCCACGAAATTTGCAACACTCATGAACATTTTGTGCTCTCGTAAACTTACCACTGTTAAGGGAGTATGTTGTTGCATCTTTATTACCCATGGGACGCTTCTTTATAACTCCTGATCTGCCTATACCCTGAGTTGATTTTGATCGGGACGAGCAAAGTTTAAGCTTGGGGAGGTTGTTGACGGTCATTAATCCATGAAATGACCTCCAACATACCGGTAAATAAATAGTAGTTCACCAAGATTCCATGCATTTTAGTGTAGATTAATAAGGTTCCACGAGTTTTGGTGACTTTTGGATGCAGGTGTGGATAATGGAGGAAAGTGGGCCCAGCCAGGAGAAAACCCTGGCCAGCCGGCCCCACCATAGGCTGTCCGGCCCCACCTGGTGGCCTTTGGCCCCAGGTTCCCTCAGTGGGCTGCAAACTGGTCCATAACGCATAATTCAAGGCCCAGCCCAGCGGATTCCACCGTCATTCTAGAAGGTGGGCCAAAGGGCCTTAACTTGGCCACCACTGCAGTCTTGCCTCCCCCAGGACATCACCGACTGAACAACCGTCATCAGGAGGCAATCAGAGACGCTCAGGAGCAAGGCGGTGGCGAACCGCCACATCGGGCGGGCGGCCGGCCCCCCTACTTGGCCGGCCGGCCAGACTTGGCGGCCCCGCCACTCAACCTTCGACTATATGATCCCCCAGCTCCTGATCAAGTTATAAATAGCCCCCTCGGATGCAGAAACAATTCGCACCACATCACATCCAAGTGGTCATTACTCCTTTAGTAGAAGTAGTGTTATTTTGGGAGTTAGAGTAGAGTAGAGTAGAGTGAGAGCTCTCTCGGGGTTCCGGAAGTCTTCTCGGAGTTTCGATATAGCTTGGGCCCACTTTCCTCCATTTTCCACTCCTGCATCCAAAAGTCACCAAAACTCGTGGAACTTTGTTATGCATCGAATCTTGGTGAACAACTATTTATTTACCGGTATGTTGGAGTTCATTTCATGGTTTAATGACCGTCAACACTGGCTGCAGAACAAATCTCACCTCATTCAAGTGATCATTTCATCACTCATTTAGTATAGAAGTAAGAGTTACTTTTGGAGTTAGAGTAGAGTAGAGTGGAGTAGAGTGAGAGCTCTCTCGGGGTTTCGGAAGTCTTCTCAGAGTTCTGGTATAGTTCTTGTATCTTAACTCTTGTAGAATTATTATTTTCTTTAATATATTTATGTATTTAGCTTTATCTTTATTTATTTCTTTTAGTAGTTATTTTTAATTTAGTTTATTATTTAGTTAAGTTAGTGTTCGTAGAAGTCTTGTTGTGGGATTCGTGATTGTGTCTAAAGAGTACGAGAGAGTACCCCCGTCGGAGATGGCGTCCGTGCTTGGTGAACTCTGTGCTCTATTCTTAGATAGGAAGCGTGGCGCTTAGAGTTTGTCCTATGCACGTTTGGCACCGAACCCCACAGAGGATGGTAGCCATGAGTGTATGTGACAGCTACACCAGTCTCTATAATCCACCACATCTGGTTGGACAGGCAGGGTTCTCAATAGTGGTCTGTTTCCTAAGGTGAACTAGCAGGATCAGTTCATTAGCCTTGGCACGGCCGTGCCCCGAAACGACATGACTTGTATGTGCATGACCTTAGCTAGAGTAAATAATCTTGTAGAACTTAATGCTAGGAGAGTAAATATAAGATAAACACTTGGGAATCCGCATCTCCATCTCGTTGTCCGTGAAATTTAGCCTACTTGAATCTTCTTATTTAGGATTGCTTGATTGGTGACACCGTTATCCCACATGTATCTTACCCCGTCTCAAGTATAGATGTTGTTATTTACATAAGAAGTACAATATTTTGTTATTACTCAACTTCTTTTCGCTCTACTTTCCTGCGGAATATAAATACGATAATCCTAGAATATTTCAAAGTGAAATGCTACAATGGTGTTCCGTGCTTGCAGAATTAATGAAATTTAATTATACGCATAAGAACCACCAACATAGGTCCTTCTGAAGGACACACTGAGAGGAACCTACTGAACACCGACGCTACCGTTGCATGTTTCTTTCGTACAATGTTGAAAAGGGACAGATATTTCCTTTTTCGAGTAACTGCTATACTAGTGAATCCTTTCCTTTTTCCATTATGGAACAATTTCTCCCTAGATGCGTGACAAGGAAGAGATGAAGCTGGTGCTCCGAACAATTCTCCAATATCAAACCCAGCTGCACAAAAAAAAAAATAGTTCGAAAGGGGATAACTTTTCTCAATGTAGATTTTTTATGAAAATTTGCTATACGACACTACTTAATGTTGGTTTTGGCCACAAGACGCTGCAAAAGCTGATTTGAGCTATAGAACACTAGGAAATTATGGCATTTGTGTGCTGGACACTATAGTCGGGGAAAAGACAACTATCAACTTTTTTTTATCTCACTTTACAAAATTCGTTACAAGTTAAAATTTTGCATATAGATGCAATGTCACGTTCTCTATTCATAAAATTTTTATAAAATTTTTTTTAATTATTTGCATAACGTTTAAAGAAGAAAAAGATCTATTTGTTAAACAAAACTATGCAAACAATCAAAAAAACCTTGGAAAAAAAACACACATGAACAGAGAATGTGTCAATGCTTTTATATGAAATGCTTCAACTTGTAACGTATTTTGTGCATTGAGATAAGAAAGTTGATAGTTGTGTTTTATCTGCATATAGTGTCCAACCGACAAATGCCACAGTTTCTCAGTGTCCTACAACTAAAATCAGCTTGTGCAGTGTCTCATAGCCAAAACCAACTTTAAGCGGTGTCCTGTGGCTAAATTGCCCATTTTTTTTATTTGTGGTTCGGAATAATTGTTCTGATTTTCTATTTAGAAAATTCAATCTTTCAGATTTTCTTTCATTTGGAACAATTTGGTGGAAAGACACAGAAAATGGCCTCAGCGGGGACACTGTCTTTTTTTTTTTTTTTGAGGGAAGCGGGGACACTGTCATGGGTGAGGTACATGGCTGAAGAAGAAAGACATGTTGCTGGCCCCAAGTACGATTTTGGCCGCGTTGCTGGGCCGAAGTGACTACCTTGTTGGGCTTAAGTGAAAGGCACGCGAGGGGTCAATGTTTTCTCGCCTGGGGAGAAGTCTACTAGGCCCTGATAATTGTAGATGTATCTCTGCTTTCAGTGAGTACATTGCCCGCTTAGCTGCTGTTTTTGTGCTGTCAGTCTGTCACTGTAAAAACTACGACAATTTTTTGTATTTGATAGTGAATAGTTTTATTTTAAAGATACCAATCTTATGCATACAAAATTGGAAGGAGTAGCAGATTTCTAGAATTTGCACAATCCATTCGGCCCTCTATTTATCCGTGTTGTCTTCTAAGAAAATAAAACGAAGAAAAAAGAGATGTGATATCCCTGATGCATGATGGCATACTCTCAATCCTTGAGTATGCATGGTGGACCACAGTTCTTAGTATGGTCGTTGTTGGAATCCTTTAGGATCCTATTGGGCTTGGTAAGCAAAGGGAGGAGGACCTGAACTGACCTTCAAGATAAAGACTAAACTTCAAGACCTACGGATATGTATGTCACTATATTTTGGATCCATCAGTTAACTACCTGCTAGATGATTTGTTTTATCGTGAAAATTTAGAGTTTTTTGTCTAGCAACCGTAGAGAGTTGGATATTCTCTTGTGCATTTTTGCAACATGTATTTGTCCTTTAAACAGTTGTTCACACTTTGTCTTTCTGTAGCAAACGGTGCCGAATAGAAACAATTACAATTTTTATATTATTGTCAAAGAAAAATAAAGCTATCTGGTATTGTGAAGTAAAAATACTAAGCATCACAAAACGATAAATATTTTCATAGAATAATCACGAATTAATCAAAAAATGAAGCATCATAACTGTATGCTTCATGGCCACATGTATATCGTAACCATAACATCAGAGGCATTTACGAGGAAGCTTTGCTTATTGACAATCCATGTCGAGTTCACACACACACACACACACACACACACACACACACACACACACACACACACACACACACACACAAATGGACATCGGAGTTCAGGCACATTTACATTGTTACTCAGTCCAGATTATTTTTCTTGTCGACGTTAGGACATGGTTATTAGTTCAATTTTGAATTACCCTTGTCCAAACGTTAACATGTTTCATCTAGAGGGAGTATCAGCTGATGGGTAGATCACCAAGCGCTCATGGGTAGATCTCAATCACTGAAAGGGGACCCAAGATTGGCATAATTTTGTAATCGCTGAATCCAGCTTCAGAAAACAGCTTCTTCCACTCACTTTCACCTCGTTCTACCCCGTTGACATACATCATAAACATATTCTGTATGGCTTCTATCTCGTTGATTTTACTATCTCCATGCAGTGATCCTTTCACCATATCGATGATTATCACCTTTCCTCCAGCATTTCTTGCAGGGATGGCTTCCTTGCAACGTTGAAGTATCTTGATGCAATCTTTGTCACCCCACTCATGCAAAATGTTCTAGAACAAAAATAGTGCAACGATTTAAAGGAAGAAGATAGGGAACAGAAATAAGAAAGAAGAAGAAAGAGGTATATAACACTGAACGTAGGATAAACTATTTCACTATGTATTGAAGAGCCCAAATTCAACGTGTTGGATTTGCCCTCGAAATTAAATATTTCATTCACAACTGATTTAAGCCCTGCCAATTGAAGTAGATGAAAATACGAAAAGTATGTTTAAATTGGTCGCCAAAGGTTATCTAAAATGACATAGGCACGCAAATTTGACCATAGTGGGATTTTTTTTGCCAATATTTTTTTTTCCCCGTATTTGTGACATGACAAACTTTCTGATTTGTGAAGGACCCAGGTCATATACAACTTTCTTCCACGTTTTATATAGGGGCTGTGCTCAGTTAATTTGCTCAGTACATGTTATGAAAGGATTATTCAAATATTCAAATATGAATAGTTGAGGGCTTAGGTATTATTCAAATACGAATAATGAGGACCTTCAAAAATTTGATATACTTAGTTTAAATTTTTTTACAAAGTGACTTGAAAGATTATATAAGTGATTATTTGGCATGTATTCTTGCTACTTATACAACTGATCCTCACTAGGCTTGATTAGTACTATTTTTCACTGTCGGTTACCTTCATCTTTCTATCACAAAATGAGATAATTATCAATATCTTTATCAGCTGTATGTGGTTTTCCATTTGTATTTTAATTATATTTTACCTTTAATTTTTGCCACTATTTCCCTGTTTTTCTTTCTTCTTTCACAGCGTTGATCTCTCGTTTGAGGACTCCCTTGACCAATAATGTTCGTCCATTACTTAGAATGTTCCTTCCATAATGTAGGTACGAATTTGGTAGAAAAAAGAATGTAACTGTGGGAATTTAGAGTGCAATTATTTTTGCATTCTCGTCATTTTGTTTCGACTCCGTTTTACGGACCCAGTGTTCCTATCGTAGGACACGACTGTGAAAGTGTGGCCGCCTGTGACAACCTTTTAGGAGTGGGAATATAATTTGATCTAACACATGATTTCATGTATATAAATTTATCTCCAAAAGTGTATTCCTTGTATTAGAATTTTATTAGTACTTTTTATTAAAAAAATTTATTGACATTACTGTTTCTTGGATATAGGTACTGCGTTTGGAAACTTTGTTGATTATTATGAAATCGACATGTCTTATTAAGGGATCGGAGTCTGCAATTAGTGATGTGCAACTACGTAAACGGCTCGACAGCGATACCTTGAGGAAGACAGCGTCGGCAGATGGAATGGACTGAAACATGTCACCGGCGACGAACTGCAGAGTGTCATCGCCGGCGGTGGCCAGCTGGGCGACCACGTGAGGAAGGTCAAGCACGGTGCACTTGAGGCGCGGGAACGCTTTCGCGATGATCCGCGTCCCCGCGCCGTTGCCGCCGCCGACATCGACCAGCGAGCTCAGCCCGCGGAAGATGCGGCCCTTGTCCAGAATAATGACCTCGAGGAAGAGCTCGTTGTCGGCCACCATGGAGTCGTTGAGCACGCTGTTGAACGCAGCGTCCTTCCTCGCCATGTCCCACAGCGAGCAGCCGTGCGCCAGCTCGAAGACCGAACCGGCGGCCGCCGGCTCGCTCTTGAGCCAGGCGCCCAAGCTGAAGAAGGAGGACACGACGGGAGGGCTCGTGAAGAACGGCACCACTGGGGAGAGGTTGAGAGACCCTACCAGGAAGCGGCACGCCGTCGTTAGCTTGTACACGACGGCGGAGTCGTCGGCGCCGCTGCCTTCCCCGTTGGTGACGGTGAACATGCCCGTGGTGGCGAGCAGATCCATGAGGCGCCGGAGGTCGGCGACCTTTGCCGGATGTACCGCGGCGTCGGTTGCGATCTCGGTGAGGGTGGCGGAGCCACCTCGGCGGTGGACGGCTTCGGGGATGCCAAGGTCCACGGCGCACTTGAGCGCCATGGACTTGACGTAACCAAGCAGATGGCTTTGGACCTCGGCGAGAGCTACGAGTAAGTCCTGAGGGCTCACTTCAGCCAAGAGTTTGAGCGTCATGTTGCTAGTTAGCTTCTTTCAGAGCAAATAATAGCTTGTCTTGTGGTGCTTGGCCCTGCCGCGTACTACTGCATACCAAAGGCCTTTTATACAGGATAGAACAGCAAGGGCGCAATAAAAACTATTTATCAAAAAGCCATGATAACTTCCAAGCAAGCAAAACTGATGATAAGAAACATAAAAGATGAGAAAACATTGCTTCTCATTAGTGTCCGGATCATGGGGTCATAGATTTAATAGAATTGTTATAATTGATTATATATATACGGTATATAAACTGCACTAAGAAAATTTCATATATTATGAATAACCGATGCAACTGTAACTAAATCTTGCCGCAAATTTATGCGTGTTTTTTCTACCAGTCATAAGACAAAAACTAAAAAAAAAAATAATGTTCCAAGCTAAGGTGATAAAGAATACTCCCTCCAACCCAAAATATAACCCTGTCACTTTTTTTCAAACGAACCAAAAATAATTCCATCTAACGTTTTTTTTCTCAAATGCACCAAATATAAGTCTATTAATTAACTGCTTCACCCTCACAAAAAAGAAAATTAACTGCTTCATGCATCTTTTACATGCATTTCCCCGGCCCCCATTTCTACCCACTTATTGATATGCATTATAATCAATACAATGTACATGTCATGGACTTCAATCACAGGAATTGATAACTAACGGGAAATATAGTCATTGCTTATTTTCTTAACTCCCATGCACAACTCTAAACGAACTTATATTCGGGATGAGAGGGAGTATCACGTTAGTTGGAGAAAAATATCCAAATCATTGTTTGTTTTCTGTGAGTTTAATTTGATGTCACGGCGCACATGCATAGATATGTGTCGGAAATGTTGCAACTGTACAAAAATTACCATATTAACAGATACCAACAGGAAACATGAATATCCTTGTGAGCTAACATTTAATCTGACAGCTACTGGAAACCGGAATATCTCTGTGAGCTAGCTAACAATTAATCTGAGAGTTATCTATTTTTTGGATTTCTGTAAGTAATTTTAATTTCCTTGATGGTTGTTGGCATACAGGGATATTCCATTTTCTGCTAGTGTGAATAGATGTATACGCGTCACATAGGTAGGGTTGAACTTGCGGAAACAAACCTCATCTTTTAAAGCTATAAAGCGTTAAGGCTGAAACGTAAACAAAATGTGAACTCTCAAAATATCATAAGCGGGATGTCGGTACATAGATAACTAGGTGAATTCCCGCGCGTTGCTACGGGAGTTAAGGATGATTTTTAGATGAATAGTAGGATCTGACTAGAAATTTGATGCAGAAAATAAGTACAGAGGTGTAAATATAACAGGATGCCATAGACAAACAAAAATTAATATTGTAGGAATATTAAATGCCATGAAACTGAACCATTTATTCTCTGAAATTAGGGAATTATATGTTACATAATGGATTGAATGTGGTGTAGAGAAAAGGAAAACAAAGTGATAGCCGTTTTTGGTGGATAAAACGCAGGAAAATGATAGGAGTGGAAACAACGTGGTTGGTGTTAATGGGGAGTCAAGTTGTGGTGCTAATAAAAAGGGAAGATAGAAGAGCTGCTGTGACAAATCGAAGTGATTAAGAGGGCAGAGTCAATTCCGAGAAGAAAGCACCTGCTTAGTTTCTTTTTCCTTCGCAAAGAGGTAACCGAAGATAGAAGAGCTGCTGCCTAGTGGCAGATATCGTCAGTTGGTCATGGCAGACTGGAAGAGAACTCAGACCAAGAGAATATGCTGTTGCTATTGTCACAAATTAAAACGGTTGAATGTGACACCTTTTGTATGCTTCACTCATAAACAACTGGTCGACTTGGCTTCCCAGAGCTACGGCCTGCACGCACACAAAAGGTCTGACATTCGTGCAAAATAGAATGGGTAAGTGATAAATTGTAGAACCTGTCTGATTTGGGTGAAACCAATAGCAATGGCAAGCTGGAGCGCAGGGCAGCAACAAATGAAACGATTGGTAGTGGGAGGCAAGAAAGAGCATGTTGATAGCAGGGGAGGAATGGCGAGTGATGCTTGGATTGGTAACCTGCGTAATTGATGCAGGATTAATGCCATTAGAGCTACTAATTGCGCAGCCTTCTCTATGTAAAAGCCATTATTGATACTTCATAGTAGTGAGGCATTGAGAAAATAAGGTGGTGGGAAGAGGAAGAAGATTGCGGGCAGGACGAAGCAGGAGGAATAACATTGATTGGAAAGTACGGACGGGATGTGCTGTTGACGGTGATCCAACGGATGAAATAATTGAGGTGATGTGGCCTCATGAGAGTTCAGCTTTATAGGAGTAAATGACTTTTAGTGGGTTGCATCTATATAAGATATATAGATGACATTTTGGAACGATTACACATTTAGATCCAAGCGTTGAACTGGTTTGACTTCCAATACCATCTCATTTATGTAACCACCTACCAGCAAGGATAGGAAACTGCTGGATGACCCCCCTTGACTATGTTAGAGATAGAGCTTATCATGTATGGCGTGTAGCTCAAGATAGGTTAGAGATTAGATAGACATGAGAGTTGTTATTCAGTTGAGATTTGATCTCAACCAATTGTACTCTAACCTGAGCTATATAAACACGTACGCGTGCACCATGGAGTGCATCGCTTCCGTCTCATTTTAGAGACTATGCAGAAATACAAACTGGTCAATATTATAAATTCGAAAGCAACATAATGACCAAAAATGAGGCGCAGAGCTATCCTTTTCTTTGGCGCGGCATTTGAATGGTTGAGGCCACACACACATTGGTGCCGACATTCCAATAGGATATTTTGATGAAAATATTTGAATGAGAATTTTTGTAACTTAGATAATTATACATGAATGTTGTGCCGTCTTGAAAAAGTTTTGGCAAACATAACTGTAGTGTCACTTAATATTGCATAAGAATTTCAAATAACGCAGATCATGATCATGACACCAAGAGTACAGCGTGGAAAAACGAGCCAATAAACTAGCCTATGGGATTTGGAGCGCGTGGGGCCAAACACGCCACTAAAATACATACTACTCTATAATCAGAAGAACATAATTAAATAACCCCGCTGCTACGAACCGTCAATAATCGCATGGAGGGATGACTGACAAAATTTCCAGATATCATTATGTTTTGATCTGGACCACTACTTGCAAACTACTAGAGTTGACACATCTTGTCGTTAGAATTCATTGGTCTATCATGATTTAAGATTTTGATAGCGATCTAACACTAAGTGTGCGCACCTTGTCGTTAATGAGGACATGGCCAGAAAGAAGAACGCGCACACCTTCAAGGACCAGGAGGGCGTTGTGGAGTGATTCCCAGGAAGAGAAAGCCGACAAGACGTTATAGTCGGAAGGATGCTATTGTTGAACCCGCTGGAGTAGCGATCGAGTTGCTAGTGGGAAGGAAGAGGCGGGATAGCATCTAGATAAGGAAAACATAACGTGAACTGTCCATCTGAGAAAAGGAATCCCTAGAGACATATCGGTATCTGGTTACTGTTATTCTTTATCAACTGACAACCATAAATAGCCCTAACAAGAACATAACATTATTAATAACGGCTGCTAAGAACTATCAATTTTCGTACGGAGGGAAGAGTTTCCAGACACCACTAATTACGTTTGGATCTCAAGCACTCGCCAACTACGACACGCTATGCACATCACGTGTGTGGGAACGAATGATTAGGCGCCTCCACCTCTCGTGGCTAGTCCGTATAGGTCACTGTTATTTTTATCAACTGACAACCATAAGTCCTGTTCCGAGCATTGAACAAAGTTTGACTTGCGATCATCGCAATCAATCTACTATAACAAAAATTATAACATGAGTGGTACCATTTGTATTACCATTTTCGTACCACTCTAGTTATATATAATTTGTGATACCCCTTAATTGGTATTACTCCAAGGATGGTAAAAGTGCTCTTCCATTTATTGCTCTCTTGGTTGACACGGCTGGAATCCTCCAGTTCCCCTAGGATTTTTATGTGTCCCATGGTTTTTTTTTCTAAGAATCCTAGGGAAAAGTAATTAAGTCTGTTTAAAATTCATATGTAGAGATGGCCGTTCCCTACAATTGTACCAGGTTTCCTAGGGAAAGAGGGACGTTCCCTACAGTTCTACCAGCTTTCTTAGGGAAATCAAAGAACGTATAGCATTACAAACCTCTCGCTCATCCCATCCACTCTCTCTCACCACACAGGCCACTCATTTGCATCGTCTTCCATCTCAATCAGTTTTCTTTATTTAACCTTTTTATGGGAAAATGAGGACGAAAACGTAAAAGTTGTGGCTGTGAGGTGGGACTGCTCAACGTGCGAGCGGGTTTGAAGCCGTATTTTGGGCTTGGGATGTTACAGGAGGTATTCGGAGGCGACTCGCGGTTCGCGAACATGCGTGCTGATTGTGAAAGATACGGTTGCGCACAGGCGCTGGACGTGGGTGGATACGCATGGGTGTGCATGGCACAGCATAGCATGCATGGTACGTATGGCTGCTAACTGGACGTGCGGGACGTACGCCAGTATTGGTCGTACGGACGTGGCCAAGAGAGGCGATCCTGTACATTTGTTCACCCCGGGATAAATTGGTCTGCTGCTCGACAAGGACGTCAAGTTCTAAGAAGGGTGGATGTGAAAACCCTGCGCAAAAGCATCGGTCCATGTAGGTGTGCAGCACATAGACAAGAGAATAGTCCCACATTGCTTAGCAAAGTGGAACAAGATCAAGTTACAAACCTAAGATGAAAATGCAGTAACAGCTGGGTTAACCTTTTTACGCAAAGTGAGGACAAAAACGTAAGATTTGTTGCTGTGAGGTGAGACTGCTCAACGTGCGAACGGGTCTGAAGCCGTACTTTGGGCCCGATGTTACACATTGCTTATTTTTTAACTCCCATGCACAACTCTAAACAAACTTATGTTCGGGATGAGTGGGAGTATCGCATTAGTTGGAGAAATATAAGGGTGCACATGCATAGATATGTGTCGGAGATGTTGCAACTGTACAAAAAAATTATCATATTAACACATACCAGCATGTTAAGTAAAAATACTATTTTTTCAAATATGAAACTTCTCGAAACGGTAATATCCCTGTGAGCTAGCATTTAATCTGACAGCTACTGGAAACCTGAATATGTCGGGCTAACCATTATTCTGAGAGTTATCTATTTTTTGGATTTCTGTAAGTAATTTTAATTCCCTGATGGAGCTTGGGAAACAAAGCACATCTTTTAAGGCTAAAAAGTAAACAAAACGTGAACGGTCAAAATATCAAAAGCGGGATGTCGCGAAAAGGCCTATAGCCTAGTGGTTACAAGAGTCTCAGTAGCATCTGAGGGCCCTGGGTTTGACTCCCTGTGAGAACGAATTTTCTAGCATTTAACGGCGTTGTGCGTTCAGCGGGAGGCGACGTGGCCGTCGATAGCGAGGCGCCAGTGGTGACTTCGTCAATCTCGAGGATTTGCCGGCTCAATCTTTGAAGATGCTCATAGCTAGGGATAGGCTTTGCGTATGTGTGTTCATAGGGGTGAGTGTGCGTGTGTTGTGAGTGTCTGAGTTGTACTGTGTAATCGTAAAAAAAAAAGATGTCGGTACGTAGATAATAATATTTTGGAACGATTACAACACATTTAGCTCCAAGCGTTGAACTGGTTTGACTTCCAACACCGTCTCATTTATGTAACCGCCCACCAGCAAGGATAGCAAACTGGATGACCCCCCTTGACTACGCAGAAATACAAACTGGTCAGTATTAAATATGGGAAAGCAACATAAGGTCGGTCTCACAAAAATGACAAAAGAATGAAGAGCAGAGCTATCTTTTCTTTGGCATGCCATTTGTATGGTTGGGGCTGCGCACACATTGGTGCCGACATTCCAATAAGATAATTATATTCCCTAGAATTTGAACAGGTACGAGTGGACGTTGTGCCGTCTTGAACTTCTGACAAACTTAGTTGTGCAGTCACTTCAATTTCCATAAGAATTTCAAAAGAAGATCAGGACTATAGAGCACCAAGAGGACAGCGTGGAAAAGGGAGCCAATAAACTAGCCTATGGAATTGGAGCGCAATGGGGCCAACACGCCAGTAAAATACGTACTGTCTTTCTATAATTAGAAGAACATAATTAAATACCCCGGCTGCTACGGACCGCCAATAATCGCATGGAGGGACGACTTGCAAAATTTCCAGATGTCATTATGTTGTGGTCTGGACCACTACTGGAAAATTACTGGAGTTGACACATCTTGTCGTTAGAACTCATCGGTCCATCATGATTTAAGATTTTGATTGCGATCTAACATAAGTGTGCACATCTTGTCGTTAATGAGGACATGGCCAGAAAGAAGAAGGCACAGCCTCAAGGACCAAGAGAGCGTTTTCCCAGGAAGAGAAAGCAGACAAGCTGGGCGTTATAGTCGGAAGGAATGCTATTGTTGAACCGGTTGGAGTAGCGAGTTGCTAGTGGGAAGGAAGAGGTGGGATAGCATCTGGATAAGGACGCACCAGAACATTTGTGGATCAGGAACGAGTCAATCCATGGGCCAGTCCGTTCTTAAGTAGACATGGGCGCACACAGAGAAAATATATCATCGTTATTGTTGCTTGATCTTGACCATTATTTGCCAACTACCACAGTATATTATACGGGAGTCACACGCTCCGACCTCTATCATTAATAGTCATCAGAATCGGTTGCCAATGGTTGCCACATTGGGCACCGATTATGTTAATATCTTCTGAAGTGATATTGAGAGTCACACTTTGAACATCCAATATTCACATATAACAGACATTAGATACAGTAATGTTATTTATTACGTCCATGCCACAATAAGCACGAACATAGCATAGAAGATATAGTTCATCAATATACTTTGCAATTTTCTAATACTTGAATCTCTATTACATTATATTATGAATGTCGCGTTACAATATAGTTCCTCCTCTAACGTGCTTAGCTGGTGGCTTGGTTTCAGTACAAGGCTTTTATGTGCACAAATTAATGCATCGATGAAAACAGAATCTCGGGCCTTAAACAAAGGGGCAATGCATTTCCATAAAAAAAAAAACTCGACCTGCGGGGTAATGACGGCCCCCGGGCATTTTTTAAGGAGAACGATCGTCTCACACAGATCGAGAAAACCCCCGACCCTCCTCTGTGCCATACACAGGGACCCAGCAGGCCGGTGAGATCGGCGCGAGTACTTAACCTGTGCTTTGGAACCACGGAGAAGCGAGGGGATTTTTTTTACACTGCAGTGAACAGTACCATATTTCAGGCACTGTTCACCACAGTGCCGCAGCGCCCGCAGCGCTCGAACCCGGGCCGACGGAGCGAACGCTCCGGAGCCAGGAGGCTCTGGCCACTCGGGTGAGCGCGCGTAGGCCATTTCCATAGATAAACAAGCTTCAGTTATTTGAAGAGAAATCGCTTAATGCTTACCAACGCCTTTGAGTGGCATATTGGAAGACCTTGAAATATAGGGACCTAGCAATGGACACCCTTCCTAGTTATTTGAAGAGAAATCGCTTAATGCTTACCAACGCCAGATGCTTACCAACGCCTAGCTAAGATAGCATCGTCATTGAAATTGTTCAAGGTAAAATCTTATAGGGAAAGGCCTTGAAATATATTATTAGGAAAAGTTATATTTAGCTAGTCCTTCAGATATAACTTTGGAAATAGACTTCATGTTTTTCGTTTAATCTGTCCAGAATACGAGATCCCTCTGTACTGCACTTCTGGCAGCTTTTTTTTTTTTTTTTTTGAGACTACACTTCTGGCAGCTTAGATAAGGCTGCCTTCCTAGTGAGCTCCTAAAAAATCTTGCTGGTTCATTGGATTGTCATACCGCCTTCTTGGGACCTTCGCAGGCACGGACGCACGCGGCCGTAGCAGAGGCATCGCTGCCTTATGTGACGATGTCACGAGGGTTGCCAGCATGGCCGCTGTTCGCGCGTTGCTAATCACCAGCTGGTCCTGACTATTTGACAAAGGTAGCCGACGCTGCCTTTGTTGATCGTGTCCATTGCTAGGTCCATATATGTGATACAGTCATGTTAATTCAGCGAAGAACAACCGTCTCTGAAAAACAGAACTCTGTTATGGCCATCTGATAAGATATGTCACAATCAGCTAAAAGTTGACACTGTCGCTCAAACTCATGCCAGTGCAGGAAGTTCGATTCAATGGTTGAAGTCCTTGAGCAGGACATTACCAGAAGGCTTCAGCGTAATGCCGTCAATTGCAATGTTACTTTCCGATTAAGTATGCAACTTGTCGCTGTCCCACGCATATATGCTCACTATTACAACGGGATCTTGTATTGTACAGAATGATTGCAAGGTCATTATATTGTAGTGCACAAGCATATATATGCACAGGTCAGATATTCATTTTATTTATTTCTCGACATTACCGTTGTCAGCATATTTGGTTCGAAATTGATTTATCCGCTGTATAATCCTTGTCACTCTACCAGAGTATGATCTTTTCCTTTCTTTGTCACCTCTCAACTATGTTTTCCCACTACGAATATGGTGGAGGAGGCGACAATGGTCTCGGATACGAGCTCGACGGCGGCGAGTTCTTCGTACTTGCATGTGGAATATCAGTCTACCCCTCTTGCAAAAGGGTTGAGTTTTAATTTTCCCCCGTCGGAGATGAGGATGACGGTGGTGGATGGTGAGATAGTCGTGTTCTTTCAGATCGGAGTTTTCGTCCGTGGCATATTCGGCTGGGATGGTGATCCTAAAAGGTGGAATTTGCGCCATCCTTCCGAGACCACGGGAAAAATCGATGAGCAATCTCTTACTCTTACTCTCTACTACTTGCATTTATTATCTTGTTTATTGTTGGTCGTATCTACGCACCCACTTATATACCGCAAGAGCACGGTGTACAGTTGTAGTCTTTTTCCCCTAGAAGAGTATTCCAAGGTTTAATCGAACCACAAGGACCAATGGGAATTAAGCAAAATCATCAGTAAAAGAGTTAGCCAAGCTTTCTAGTGAGCGTGAGCGTGGGTTTCAGGAAAACGGGGTGTTGTGCCGATCGGCACAGGGGATGTGCCGGTCGGCACGAAGGCGAAGTTGTCCGCAGTATTGTCCGAAAAGCCTAAGAACAGATTAGATCATGGGGTAAGTTAGCCAAGTCTGCTAGTTGAGATCGTAACCAAGAAGCTTAATCAAATAGCATCATAAACAGGATTACTCAATTATTGATAACCGAAGATCGGTAGGTCAAGGCCTCTTTCCGACGAGCCCTGTCACGACCAATCGCCTTAATCGGTCGACCTCTTCCTACTCTACACATCATCTCAAGGATCATCGCGTATGCATTAGCGGCTGTGGGGTACAGAGACAACGTGCAAATATGGCGCATTACAAGATCCCAATGCTACCTTAACCACGATGGAGATAGTGAGAGAACGAATCTTGTCACTTCTTTTTGCCACCACAATTAATAACATCTAATACTTAGTCGTCACTAAGCGTAGGAACAAGTGCATGTAAGACCATAAAATCCAGGCAATCAATAATCAAAACCATTCATCCACATATTCAACCATACTTCAATGATACATAGTGCAAGATACATCACCATCTAGTAGGCCTACCTTGATGGATCACCTCTTTAGCACCAATGGTTCTTGATCAACAACTAGAGAACATGAAGAACGGGGCAAAGCCCCGTGGCTCTAAACTTACTAGCTGTGTTTCCCTCTGGCGGCGGATCCCGAAACCCTAGGGCTTTTACAAGTTTATATAGGCTGTACATCAGGAAGGAAGGATTCTCGGGAAAAGAGTCCTTGTGCCGATCGGCACAGGGTCTGTGCCGATCGGCACACCTCGTGTCCAGCTCGGTTTCCTCCCTAAGTCGGTTCCGAAGTCCTAGGTAGCTTCCATGTGGGCCTTCCAGTCAGTTTTCTTCGAGATCAAGTCTTGTGTTGCTCTTTCAAATCTTCGAGTATCTTTTATCTCTTCATGATGAATATCTCTCGAGATTGATTCGGATAACTTCCTTCTAGAATAAACTGAATGGTGGGCCAGCTTCGGTGGCCTTGGGGTCCCATGTGCCGGTCGGCACATGTCTGTGCCGATCGGCACAGTGGGCCTTTTCTGCTGGTTCTCTTCTCTTCAGGTCCAGATCAGTCACAATGTCCAGAATGTCGTCCTCTTCATCTGTTTCTGTAATAAAGCTCCAGAACGACATATATACAAATATGGTGCTATTATCAAGGGTTAATGGCCTATAATGATAACATTTATGCTCTAAATAAGGCGCAGTTGGCATATAAAATGGTATGCTAGAAATCGCCAACAGCTCCCCCACACTTAAACCTTTACTCGTCCCGAGGAAAGTCAAGAATGAAACTCAACTTGCATATAGTCAATCAATCATAAAAGTATTTCAAATCTACACGAGCTGAGCACTTAGTCATTGTGAGATTAAATCAATTTAGTATTCAGCAAACATGTTCACAATATGGGTATTGAACATGAAAGAGTACTTCCCAAAGCTAACCTTGAAAATATTCAACTTGATGCGCATGACCTTTCCACTTATGTGAATCACCAAAAAGGTATTGTGAGCAAAAGAACTATCCTTCCTCAAACGATCAAGTCAACAACTCAACTTCAATCACTCACCTAAATCACTCAAAAGTCTATCTACTTTATCGATATATGTATGTGTAAGGCCATATGAGTAGCTTGGTGAGGAAATTCAAGGAAAATAGACATAGATCAACAACATATTGCAAAGCTAAGAAATAACTCTAATTGGTTTTACTGAGACTTGTCAAAAGGCCATTAGAAATTGAATTGAGAAAGAAACTCACACCTTTAGAATAGTGGACATATACTTGTGTGAATGAACAATCACAAGTAGAGAATGTAATCTTTTTAAACAGGTGACAAAGCTGTCCTTTCTTCTTTGCATATCTATCAGAAACTTCCTGGCATTTTCGAAGGATATCGAATGCAAAGTGGACATGAACGGAAAAAGAAATTCTTGGCTACTAATCAATGATAAGAATTCAAGGGAATTCATCTTCCCCCCACACTCAAATTTTTGCTAGTCCCGAGCAAAACAGCGCAAGGTACAACTTTATTTACTCCTTTTTTTTTTTCTTCTTCTTTCTTTTTTTTTTTGTTGCCGGTCGCACAACTGTGCCGGTCGGCACACCTTGTGCCGGTCGGCACACTGTCTGTACTTGCCAATTTCGCTCTGGATTTTTCGTTGGAACTGCTGTGTCAGATGTATAGCCAAGAATACAGTAGGATGTGGTCAAGGATTGATGTTCGAATCAAAGAATTTGGTTCTCAAGTATCGGATACTCGGCGAATTATGCATAATTCCAATGCGGTAATTTGCATAGCTCGAGTTAGAATAGGCTAGAAAATCAACACGATACGCGAAAGATGTGGCCATTTTTCCAAGTCTCATACCCTAAGAATTAAATCTTAACCGAGCTCAATCATCAATCATAGTCTCTACTTAGCAAAGGCTTAAATTGAGTCACATATATTTGGCATTGGTGGGCATAACCGAATGATATGGAGTAATTCTAAAGCTCACAATAAGAACATTTGAATTTTATAAAGAAATAGGTACTAAGTCATGTCATCCAAAATTGATCTTTTATTGACCTTGCATGGGAATTTTGAAATGCACTACGCCACATATGAAGTATTTGCCGAATACACTTTAGTGAAAGTTCGAAATTTTTATTTATGCTCAACATCGCTCGATTATCATTAACACTTTTCAAGATAGACATACATACTCGTATCATTTTTCAAATAAAGCATAAAGATCATCATCATATTGGATTTGAAAGCACGGGCTACATGGTGATGCATTATTCGAAACAACCTACTAGCACACTTGCATAAATAAAACTAAACTACTAGCACACATGCATGAATAAAAGCACACAAACAAACTAAACACACCCGATACATGGTTTCCCAACCCGCTCACACACACATAAGTAAATAAATAAAAAGAGAATGCGAAAGGGAAAGAAAAACGCAAACCGGGAAACCGATACAAGTTGTGCCATACACAACACTCTACCCATCAAATGGAGGTGGCTGATTGTAGTCGAAGCCGTAGTACGCCGCCTCCAATCTCCCGAACTCGTCAATCATCGCATCGGTGTTGCTCCGCATTGCGCCCGCCAAGTTGTCGATGCGTTCAACGTATTGCACGTTGTTGTCGATGTACCGATGCATAGGGGCAAAGTTCGCCCCCGGAGGACCTGCAGGAGCATAGTAGGGCGCCCCCTGGAAGTGCTGAGGGTAGACAGGGGGCATACCGAAGTACCTGGGGTCGGTGCCGGTCGGCACCTGTCCTGTGCCGGTCGGCACAAAGCCCGTGCCGATCGGCACGGGTGCCTGCTGCGCTGGTTGATGCTGCGCGGCTGCTGCTGCCGCGTCCCAGCTGTCCCACTCTGCTGCTGCGCTCGCCGAAGACTGGCCGACGACCTCCTTTCTCCCGCGCTTGGTCTTTGTTACCTTGTGTCGCTCGCGGAGGTCGGCCTCAAGCCAATTCCCTCCGTTGATCTTGTTTGGGAGGAAGAGGGCGAGCTCGGCGCAGGGAAGCTTGATGCCGGTGCCGCACACGTAGTAGCCGAGCTTGGCGCTGCCCGTGATGGTCTTCCCGCGCACCATGGACTCGTCGATGAGCGCGGCTCTTATCCAACAATCTTCCTTCATCATGAGGTTACCTTCGGTGACTTGGAAGATGATTGTTTTGGAGGTAGCCTCCAAAAGCTAGTCTCGCCCTAGGGTTGGCCCTTTGGGTAACCAACTTGACACCATTGTCCCGATGGGATTGCACTTGCATGGACTCGCAATGGCGTTGTAGAGCCAATGCAAGTCCGGGTCGGAGATGTTGGTGGTGTCGAGGCGGCCGGTGGTGCGTGCGGCCATCCACCGGTGGAGGATTTGGATCGTGGGGTTCTTGATGTGCCCCCTCTTGCGCTCGTCCGCGTCGGCGATGCGGCGCCAAAATGTGTCGAGCATCTCCGTAGTCGCCGCGCCGTATACGGGGGCCTCCCTTTCAAAACCGAGAGCATCGGAGATGCCCTCGATCGTGATGGAGTAGGGCTCGTCCCGCACACGGAACTTGATCTTGTCGTCTCCTTGCTCGTCCACCTCGCGGCTCATGGTGGTGATGAACTCGGTGATGAGCTCGATGTCGAAGCTGCTTGCTTGATCGTGGGGGTCTCCCATCCAAGGTTGAGGAGGCATTGTTGGAGGTCCGGCCATACCCCGACCTTGGCGAGGAACTCCTCATCCATGTCGATGTTGGGGAAGATGCGGCCGCGGATGTTGGTGTAGTAGAACTCCTCCTCACGGCTCGTGAGGGTGAACCCCTCCCGAACCGCGCGCGGCACATATGCCGGCTCGCTCGGCTCGGCCTCCATGGATGATCCGCCCGCCGCGGCGGCGGCGGCGGCGGCGGTTGCGCTCCTCGTGCGCGGCCTTGGTCCTCGAGGGATGCCGATGTCGCGGTGGCCGATGAAGAAGTCATCCCGCCCTCGTGGCGGTGTCATCTCGACGGAGAGCTCGGGGCTGTCATAGCCCGCCGAGCTTGCCCTCCGCGTCGAGGTGAAGGAGCCGGTGTCGCTGCCGGAGTTGTTGTCGCCAGCGTGGTGCGATCCTCCGACTTGGTGTGATCCACCGGCGTGGTGCGATCCACCGGAGTGGTGCGACCCGCCGGCGCTGAACCCCCGGCGAATCTTCTTGCCGGCGCTCTTGAGCGTGGAACTAAATCCCTTCATTTCCTGCGAAAGAATGGAAACGAATCGCGCAACTGGAGGAAGTGGAGGAGTGGAAAGGGTTACCAGGGAGTTGTGGCGAAAATGGGGGAGGTGATGCCCCTTCTTATAGCTCTCCATGGCTTCCAAGGGAAGGAACCGCCGGTTCAAATTCCCAGCGCGTGCCGGTCGGCACAGAGCCGTGCCGGTCGGCACGATTCAAAATTTCGCGGATTCCGTCGTACCTCGGCTGCCACGCCTTCTTTTCCTCTTCCCCATGACTTGTACAGTGTCGGATGTCGGGGAACAGGGGCGCACCTACAAAAGATTAGCTTTCCAATGGTGTGCCGATTGGCACGGTGACCGTGCCGGTCGGCATAATTCAAATTTTGCACAGATTCGCACGTACCTTGGCTTCAGCAACTTCTTTTCCTCTTCCCCATGCTTGATACAGTGTCGCATGTCGGGAGACAGGGGAGCACGTTCGAAATTTGAATTTTTCAGGGTATGCCGATCGCCACGGCGCGCGTGCCGGTCGGCACCTTTGCTCCATCCCGAGGCTGGGTGCTCGGTGTCTCCCCTGTGCTCAGCAGCTGCATGGGTGTCAGTGGTCTCTCCTCCTTCCAATGTGCGCAGACTTTGATGATCAGATTCGAATTCTTGGTCAGTGTGCCGGTCAGCACAGCTCTGTGCCGGTCGGCACTGTATAGTCCGCGCCCGATTCAAACTTCGCTGCCTTGTGTCGCCAAAATTTCAAATTTCTTCGCGGATGCCAGCTTCCTGTAGCATCGAGATTCTTGGAGGTGGCGTTTCCTTCCTGTGCCGATCGGCACGTTCTGTGCCGGTCGGCAACAGTGCCCAATTTCCGCCAGTGCCTCCTTCCTTCGCAAGGCTCATCCACCATATTCCTGCGACACAGAAAAATACCAAAAGCACGGAAATATTCTCGGGACAATTGTTGCACTTACCTTTCTAAATTTTCCTTCATCAAATATTCCGCATATTTTCTCAATTTTACCCCATATTAATTTTCATCTTCAGTTCGGGGTAGCGTCTAGGCCACGATTTGGCGTGCTTTCTGCTGTGCCGATCGGCACAGGCTGTGCCGGTCGGCGCGCTCCAGATTTTCCTATTTTTGTTCCTTTTCTTCCTGCGCTGTTAGCGAACAAACAAAATACAAACAGACAGCGCAGGTATTCACACAAAAGTTAAAACAAACACTTGGACTAACAAATTTTATTCCGGGAGCATTATTGTTGATTACAAGCAAACAATTTAAAGGCCGGGTTGCCCTCCCGGTTAGCACTAATTTTCTAATTAACGGGTTGCCCTCCCGAAAGCACTAACACACAAAGACTCACCCTACGACTCGCTCCCGAAAATTGGGTTGCCTCCCAAAAAGCGCTCTTAGTTTTAAAAAGGTCATAGAGCTTGACCTCCCCGCATGAATCACTTCCTTAGTGCCGCCTTACGGGAAAAAGTTGCGACACTACAAGGTTCTCATGTCTCTTCTCCTTCAATGATAGGACATATCCTTCCTCCAATTACCCTCGATTGCTTTATGGTGCGGAGACTTGTATTTCTCAACCCACTTGGATGCCGCACGGCCTTCTTCTCCTTTGGGGCGAAAATTGAATGTGTAGGAGGCTCCACTTATGTCAAAGCTTATCTTTCCACTCCCCACATCAATGTTTGCCTTCGCTGTCCTCAAGAATGGCCGGCCCAAAATCAATGAAGTCCTTGTTCTTCTATCCATATCAAGCACAATGAAATCCACAGGAACTATATGATCACCAATTTGGACAGGCACATCTTCAGCAATTCCATCGGGATAGCGAACCGATTGATCGGCCAACTCCAAACACATGGCCGTAGGCTCCAACTCTGGCAAATTCAAACTTGCAAAGACATAGCGAGGCATGACACTTACACTTGCTCCAAGATCGCATAAAGCCCCTTCAAAGATTTGAGCTCCAATCAAACACCGGATACTAGGAGATCCGGGGTCGGGCTTCTTTTCTGGTGTAATGTCATTAATAGCTGCAGTGCACTCTCTTGTCATCTTCACTACTTCTTCCGATGCTAAGGACTTCTTGCTTTGCATAATATCCTTTATGTACTTGGCATAGGTAGGCACTTGAAGAGCATCAAGGAATGGGACATTGATATATAACTTCTTCATGATATCGACAAACCTGGAGAATTGCTCATCATGATGCCGAATTCTTTCTGTTTTGGTCAACAGCTGCGTATCCAGAAAGGTAGCAGGACCATGTTCCTTGTTCTCAGTTCCCTTCTTCAGACCCGAGAGGTCGATTTCTTCACTGTGCCGATCGGCACCATCAGCGTGCTGGTCGGCACCGTCAACTGTAGCGTGCCGATCGGCACCAGCGTCGTGCCGGTCGGCACGAGGTCGTCTTGCCCCAGCTGCGAACTTTGGATCTTCAGTTTGCTTCCCAGACCTCGTCTCGATGGATTTCAGCTGTTCTGCAGAGCGGGTATTACCAGGAAGAGCTCCTTTCTCGCTTTTACCGACTCCGCTAATTGGGCCATTTGTTTCTCCATCATCTTCATGAATTGGAGGATTTGCTGATTAGAACTCCCCACTTCGATGACCTTGTCATTGATTGTTTCAAGCACACGATCAACTTCCTTGAATTTGGCTTGAGTGTCCTTGTTAACCTTCTCTTGAGCTTGAAAGAACTCTTGGCATTGAATACGAAGAGGGATGGCATTTTGCATAGACGATGACGGGGTGAAGCTACTCCTTTGTTGCTGATATGGAGTCTTCCATCCTTGACTCTTGATATAATTGAGCATCTTCACATCTTCGGGGCAATCCTTACTCACATGACCAAGTTCTCCACATTCTTCACATGTGGAACGGGCTTCCGCTAGCTTGACGGTCTCTTCCTTGGGAATATGATCAATCTTGTCTAATCTCCTTTGTATGGTGTCAAGCTTGTCCATAAGCAATTCATCATAAGCTCTTTCCACCACACTCTTCATCTTTCCCGTGGAAGGTTGAAGGCTTCTACTTTCTCTCTCACCAACCCATGATTGATTTTGCTCTATCTTCTTGATCAAAGCCGTGGCTTGAGCGGGTGTCTTGTCCAAAAACGATCCTCCAGCCGAAGCATCTAAGTGTTGTCGGGACAAAAGATTCAAACCCGTGTAGAACCTTTCCACTAGCTCCCATTCAGCAAGACCATTGTGCGGACAAGCATCCTTGTACTCATTGAATCGATTCCATGCTTCTCCAACGCTCTCATCAGCGAGTTGAGTGAATCCAAGGATCTTGTTCTTCAAAGCTTGAGTCTTGCCTGGAGGGAAGTATTTTGCCAAAAATTCCGCAGAAAGTAGATCCCAACTAATCTTGGTCGCGGTAGGTAGCCCATGGTACCACTGCTTAGGACGCCCAATAAGAGATAAAGGGAACAATCGCACCTTGGCTTCATTGTCATTCATATGTTCCAATTGAAAGGTACCGCAGATTTCATGAAAATGTTGCAAATGCATATTAGGATCTTCAGAACCTGTGAACGGTTGCTGACCAACCAAGGACATGTAACGCTCCAGCCGAAAGGGTCTAGCTTGTGCAGTGAATTCAGTCTTGGTGACATTGTCAAAGGCAGGCTTGAGACGATTAGCAATTGGTGTTGCGTCTCCCATGTCTTCTTCTTCAGGAACTTCTTCTTCCTTATCTTCTTCCAAAGCTGCAAACAATGCCTTCGGGCTGAGCGGCTCGCTGTTGTCTTCTATGTCTCCCACTGACTTGCTTCTCTTTTCCGCCTTACGCTTGCGAAAGAGAATCTCTGGATCATCGAGGTAATTAAAGGGTTTATTCGACTTAGCGCCGTCCATACCTGTCTGTTAAATGAAACAGGACATATATACTGGAAAAGACAGAGAAATCAAAGAAAGAAAGCTCTGTGCCGGTCGGCACACACGTGTGCCGGTCGGCACAGCGACCAATTTCTCAAACTTCAAACAATGCCTAATTCGAACAAAGGCCCCCGGCAACGGCGCCAGAAAAAGACAGCTTGTTGGTCGTATCTACGCACCCACTTATATACCGCAAGAGCACGGTGTACAGTTGTAGTCTTTTTCCCCTAGAAGAGTATTCCAAGGTTTAATCGAACCACAAGGACCAATGGGAATTAAGCAAAATCATCAGTAAAAGAGTTAGCCAAGCTTTCTAGTGAGCGTGAGCGTGGGTTTCAGGAAAACGGGGTGTTGTGCCGATCGGCACAGGGGATGTGCCGGTCGGCACGAAGGCGAAGTTGTCCGCAGTATTGTCCGAAAAGCCTAAGAACAGATTAGATCATGGGGTAAGTTAGCCAAGTCTGCTAGTTGAGATCGTAACCAAGAAGCTTAATCAAATAGCATCATAAACAGGATTACTCAATTATTGATAACCGAAGATCGGTAGGTCAAGGCCTCTTTCCGACGAGCCCTGTCACGACCAATCGCCTTAATCGGTCGACCTCTTCCTACTCTACACATCATCTCAAGGATCATCGCGTATGCATTAGCGGCTGTGGGGGTACAGAGACAACGTGCAATATGGCGCATTACAAGATCCCAATGCTACCTTAACCACGATGGAGATAGTGAGAGAACGAATCTTGTCACTTCTTTTTGCCACCACAATTAAGATAACATCTAATACTTAGTCGTCACTAAGCGTAGGAACAAGTGCATGTAAAGACCATAAAATCCAGGCAATCAATAATCAAAACCATTCATCCACATATTCAACCATACTTCAATGATACATAGTGCAAGATACATCACCATCTAGTAGGCCTACCTTGATGGATCACCTCTTTAGCACCAATGGTTCTTGATCAACAACTAGAGAACATGAAGAACGGGGCAAAGCCCCGGTGGCTCTAAACTTACTAGCTGTGTTGTCCCTCTGGCGGCGGATCCCGAAACCCTAGGGCTTTTACAAGTTTATATAGGGCTGTACATCAGGAAGGAAAGGATTCTCGGGAAAAGAGTCCTTGTGCCGATCGGCACAGGGTCTGTGCCGATCGGCACACCTCGTGTCCAGCTCGGTTTCCTCCCTAAGTCGGTTCCGAAGTCCTAGGTAGCTTCCATGTGGGCCTTCCAGTCAGTTTTCTTCGAGATCAAGTCTTGTGTTGCTCTTTCAAATCTTCGAGTATCTTTTATCTCTTCATGATGAATATCTCTCGAGATTGATTCGGATAACTTCCTTCTAGAATAAACTGAATGGTGGGCCAGCTTCGGTGGCCTTGGGGTCCCATGTGCCGGTCGGCACATGTCTGTGCCGATCGGCACAGTGGGCTTTTTCTGCTGGTTCTCTTCTCTTCAGGTCCAGATCAGTCACAATGTCCAGAATGTCGTCCTCTTCATCTGTTTCTGTAATAAAGCTCCAGAACGACATATATACAAATATGGTGCTATTATCAAGGGTTAATGGCCTATAATGATAACATTTATGCTCTAAATAAGGCGCAGTTGGCATATAAAATGGTATGCTAGAAATCGCCAACATTTATCTTATATGCATGTAGTAGACTTTGTGATTATCATGTGATTGCTTGATGATTGTTTCCGTGTGCTAGCTCTATGTTATCTCTAGTGATATGCGCTCATACTCTTGCTTGACACCATCTAGTGATCTTGTTATGCTTATGTTGTATCTATCTTGTTATCATGATCACTAGCTTGACATGTGTTACTTATATGCATGCTAGTTTGCTTGTCTGTCTATCATATATACTAGCATGTGTAGGATCTACTTGAGCTTCCTATGTGTTTACCCATATGCTTGCTGTAATGCTTGAGTGACTTTACCTTATACACTAGCATGTGTAGGACTTGTTGAACTTATCTTGTATCTTATGCTAGGTTGTTCTTATATGCTGATGTATACCTTGCACCTAGCATGTACAAGTCCTAACACATGGTTATCCTTGCTTGATCACTATCACATAGTGCACATATACTCTCTAGTTATGTATCCTTTACTTGTGCAATTAGAAAGAGTAGTTAGAAGTGCAAAAAGTTTTAGTTCATGGTGTGCCCGATTCACACCCCCCTCTCGGTCACACGATCCTTACAAGTAGCAACCCGTTCACTTAGTCCTAGATCTGCTTAGAGTTGCCTCTTGCCTTTTATTAGAGAGTGGAATTGCCTGCTGTGTGTCACACTATATATCTACCTGCACCTTACCCCTGCATTGAAATGTGGCTGTGATCTATCATTTGTAACACCATGAGTATAAGTACACTTGTCAACCATGTCTTCCTTTGAGAAAATATAAATACGATACTCTGGAATACTCTCGGGTGAAATGCTACAGCGTAGAACGTTTTGTTTGAGTGTGCCGTGCCATGTATTGATTTGGATCTTTGTTTGAGTGGTGATGTGTTGTGAAGCGCTTGGCTTTACAATGACATCCTTGTTATTATAATACAATTAGTTTTAGTAGGGGTGGTAGCCCTATGCAGGGTTTTTTCATGGGAACGTATTGGCTGTGGTTTTGGGCATTGCTACAACGTGATGGGACAAAAGAGGCACTCCTTTCAGCGAGATCTTAGCTATGGAAATTGTTGCCATGGAGTCTTTCGCAAAGAGCGGGAGGAACAATAGATTTTATCTTTAATTCGTTTTCCTTGATCTTAGCCAGGGAGCTGAATAACTATAATAAGTCCGGAAGCTGTGTGTGAAAATGAAGAGGTGAGAAATTATTTCCAATTTCTAGAAAAGAGTTGCGGTCCATTTTGAGCAAGGAATATATCTTACACAGCCAGGATCGCATGCAAATATACATCCATTTATCCGAGAACAATATTCTGGTACACAGCTTCCATTTCATGCTTAAGGAGTTCTGATGAACTTAGTGGCTATATAAATATTATTGATGCACGTAGACATGAACTGCGGCAACATAAGTGCTTGAAATATAGGGTAAGCACGAATAAGACAGCACGCAACGCTAAGCTTCGATATTGGCGCTCCACATGTCTCGGCACTTAGATTGGCAGGCCTCTCGGCACAATCTTGTCCTTCATCCACATGTAAATAGGCACCATGACATAATATGCAGCACATAAGGTTCCCAAAAGGAAGCGTAGGAGGAAGGTGATCGGATTCACAGGCTTGCTGACATCCTCAGCCTTGGGACCAAGCTGCACAGAATATAAAAATATACAGTCCCTTGACTTCACAGTAGGAAATAAAAATCTTAAATCAGAACGAAACATGCCCAACTCGAAAAGAATGGCTACCTGCAAAGGAGAGTCTCCAGGAGCTTTCTTCACACCTGTAACAGCGCATCCAATGATCAGTCCAAACCTGCGGACACCGCGGTACCACTTGGGTCCAATTCTTTTGAGCTTGACGTCCTCGAACCCAGCCTTGGTGAACCACTCCATGTATTCTTCTTCCTTGGGAAATAGCATCCACATATCAGCAAAAAATGGGGACAACCAGAAGGTTGGGTATACCGGGCCAATCACACAAGCTACTCCGCCAGGCTTCAAGACCCTGTAGGCTTCCTTGATTCCTCGCTGCGGGTCAGGCCAGTACTCGATGCTGGAATTAATGTATCATGACAGTTGAGTGAAGTTTTTTCCCGGAAATAATTAATTAGCGCTGAAGTGAAGTGAACAGAACAGGGACCTGCCAGCAGAGACGTAACGGTCAAAGGTGTCGGTGGGGAATGACAGGTCCTCGGCATCGCCCTCCACGATGGTGATCCCCTTGAGCACCTCCTTCTTCTTCGCTTTCTCCAGCTGGTGCGGCGACTGGTCCAGCAGCGTGACGTTCTCCGGGTCAACGTGCTTCACGATGCCGAGCGTGGTGAACCCCGTACCGCCGCCAACGTCGACCACCTTGAGGTGGCGGCTGTTGAGGTCGGCGGTCTCGAGCGCGTCGTCACGCATGGCCTCGGTGTACTGCTGTGGGTTCAGGAGTTGGTCGTAGGCGATGGAGATGAAGCGGTAGAACCAGAAGGCCTCCTTCTTGTGCTGGATCAAACGCGGCGCCGAAATGGGTCGCTTGGCTTGGCCGCGGACCCTAACCTGGCCACTCGAGTGGGTCGAGGCCATTGCTGCGGCAAGGAAGGGATTGCTTTTAGTGTACAGACAAGAGCGCGCCAACAGGATATTATAAAGACTTCAGTAGCTGTACGTACGTACGGTTTTTAGTCAGCACGTACAGCAGCAACTTTTAATCGTGAAAATAACAGCATATGTAACTTGTGAATTTATCGATATATAATTGAGACTCGTGCGGCTTGTATAATTCATTCCTGTGCCTATCGCGCTTAATAAAAAAAAAATGAGCAACTAGTCTCGGTCTGAGATGACTGGGATTTTGTTAATCTCACAACCACTTTAATCATCCAGAGATCTTCTGACTCTTTTTTGACATTACCCACTTCATGGAAACAATAAGATGTTCCACTTTCAATGTAAAACGTCATTGGTTGTTAGCTGATAAACGTATAGCAGTTGCACTTTTCATATGGCAAAGGAGAATAACCTTGGCATTTCTTCTCCAGGTTCACCTAGCTAGCTTTTAACATTCAGAAAAAAAAAAGCTAACCAGGTTTAAGGAGTGTTTTTTATACCTTGTGTGTTGCCCACTACCATATATAGTTCCTGTGGATGGTCATTGTTATGGTCCTTCTTCCACTCCAGCGAGGGCACGGCATGGTGGCGGCGTAGCTAGGGTTTAGGTGAGGCTCGGCGCAAGGGAGAGATGGAGGCGGCGGCGGCCATGGAGGCTGGAGAGTTGGAGGGGATTAACTCAAATCTCAACTCTATCTCTAATTTCCTAATTTATTACACCTTCCACATTTAATCTATTATTCCCTAATTCGATCTGGGCTTGACCACTTTGGGACCTTAAACAACATTTGATCATTTACATCCAAACTCTGGTAGGCAAGGTCGTGCAAAGGTTCTGCGTGATCTTTGAAGTCATGCACAAGAACACATTGGCAAGTGATAGGATGGTAATTTCTGTGCAGTTGCAACATCTCCCCATCTACACCGTTACATAAATATAAGCTCACAATTTTTTTTAATGATGTGGATCTTTTTCTTCAATCGACAAGATAATTCCTCTAATATAATTAAGGGCATAACACTTGTGCGCAATAAAGTAAAATTAATGGACTTTTATTTGATTCACTTCAAAAAAAAAAACGCTAGAGACACTTATATTGGGTGTACATGAGAAACAGCTAGATGGAGCTATATTGACGACATGATATGGATACTTATTGTACTGCATGCTGTGCCCACTTTTTTAACGACGTGATGTATCCACTACTTTATGTAGGATCAATATTAGGATCTTGAACATTGTGGACTACAGAATTCTTGTTTGCAGGTATTGGTCAAGATCAAACATAATGGCGTCTGGAACATATTGTATCTCATCCCTTCATATGTGGGTAGGGACACTTGCATAAGGTCATAATGGTAAGCTTCATGTGGCGAATTAGTGAAAATGGCTCGAAAATGTAGGGGTGTGACAAGGGCACCATGTTATTATTAGCATATTTTACTGTTCATGGTTTCTACTTTTTAGCTACGCTCAGAAACAAAATATCGCTGGTGCCTTGTCTAAGGTAGCTTGTTTGATGGACATTCTCCTTGTCAATGAAACCTAGCTATCAGACGTTAGATTAGTGTATGACAGCTCATTATTAGTCATTTGAGATGAGCATTTGTATGTTAGAATGAAACCTAGCAATCAGCCGCTAGATTAGTGTACAAACTTATAATAATTATAATCTTAGAATATTAATCCTCTAGTTGCAAATGGAAGAAGACACTAAAATATCATCCTGTTGACCAATATAACAACTTCAATGTAGCTTAGACGACGCCATACCAGATGAGCAGTTGTATGAATGACATTTAGAACATCAGCAAGGTCTCTCATATAACTCTGAGCATATAGAAACTTCTGCAAAAATATGTTCATGGTAATTTCTATAAACATCAGTAATATTTCTCTTAGATTCATATGTAAAGTTTTATATATTGAACATGACGCCATTGGCAAATGTCCTAAAACCGCAATATTTGTAAAGTGACTGAAATTTACTGTAATTGTTATTTTGATATTAGTGGAGTTGGCTATAACTGCTGCCAATTATTTGTTCCACATTCACAAGTAAAACAATACTTCTTGTATGACTAATTTGAACAACGGTGGTGTTGGATGAGAAAGCTGTGCACATCCAATCAGTCCAACATAATTTGCATAGTAAACCCCTGACACATGTTGTCAACAATATGCATGTCTTGTTGTTATCAGCCGTTAGATTATTGTATAAACCTATAAGCATTATAATCTTAGAATATAAGTCCTCTAGTTGCAAATGTAAGAAGACTAGCCATCATATATATTCACGAATATAACAATTTTAATATAACTTAGAAGACATCAGCAAGCTTCGATCTCACTAGTTTATTGCCTCCATGCGCTAATCCTTTTGCAATCTCAGTATGCGCTAATTCTCACAATACATAATTACTCCATCGGGTATGAAGGGATGAGATACAACATGTTCCAGACTTCATTATGTTTGATCTTGACCAATACCTGCAAACAAGAATTCTGTAGTCCACAATGTTTCAAGATCCCAATACTGCTCCTATTTAAAGTAGTAGTGGGCACATCATGTCGTATAAAAAGTGGGCACTTCACGCCGTACATTAAGTGGGCATTTCGTGTCATCAGTTTAGCTACATCTAGCTTTTTCTTATATACACCCAATAAAAGTCTCTCTAGCGTTTTTCAAGTCCATTATTTTTTCTTTATTGCGCACAAGTTTAATGAATTTAATTATATTAGAGGGATTATGTTGTCGATTGAAGAAAAAGAACCACCTCAATGATTTTTTTTGGTGAGTTTATATTGATATAACGGTGTAGACGAGGAGATGTTGCAACTGCACGGGAATTACCATCGTATCACTTGCCAATGTGATCTATATGGAGAAGTAACTCTATTTCTCAAATATGCGCTTATGGGTGTGGGAACAACTTGGCCAGGAAGAGAAAGCTAACAAATTAAACTGGGCGGTGTGCTGGGAAGGAAAGCTTGGCTTGAACACGCTGGATTAGCGAGCAGCTGGTGGACAGGAAGCGGCCGAGCAGTATACAAACTAGGAGATAACAGAAAATTTGTGGGATCTTAAAAATCTATTGGCTAGTCTGTCATTATGATATCAACAGATTAGATGCGCACACATGGAAATCATATCATCATCATTATTTCTGTAGATGGATGTTGACCAATACTTGCCAACTACCGCGTTTGATTACCTATATTATATGGCATAGACATATGTCATTGCATTAAACATATAGTTCATCACTACACTATGCAATATTCTTACCCTTCAAGTTCCAGGCGCTGATATGGCATGGTGCATTAAAATATAGTCCCCCGTGGGTTGCATGGTTCTAGGCTGATAAGTGTGACATAAGACTTCTAACCACACGCATTGGTGTATTGATGAGTGCACAGTCTTGGGATACATAGACACAAGGCAATACCTTTTAAAGTTATCCCACTATTTGAAGATAAATGGGAATTTTCTAGACTTGGTGCAAAAGGACATGAGGCTAGGCTTCATGCAAGGATGTTTCAAAGTCGGAAGAGTGTGCAGTAAAAGCATCACGTCGAGGGCGGGGAGGTGCTTCACCTCGACGCAATCTGACAATCGTTCTTGCGCATGACTTCAAAGATCGTGCAGAACCTCCGCACGACCTTGCCTATGGGAGTTCGGATGTAAATGATCTTGTTTAAGCGGCAACAACAGTTTCCTGCAGAGAAGTGACTTCTTCTGAGGATGAAGATATAGCAGCAACAATAGTGATTGATCTACACCATAAGCTTTTGGAGGTGCTGAGCTAGATGCTAGTGTTTTCTTTGTTTTCTAGTTGTTTTAAGGCTGATTTGTAGGCATGGTTTGCGTCTGCATCGCCCTGCATTGCAATTTTTACTTTTTTTTTTAATTTGTGCCCTAAGTTGGAACAACTAGATGCTAGATCATTGATTGATTCACTACTACAAGAAATCTAATCACAGACGGGTCAAAAACAACATCACACACGAGAAAGGTCACCGTCCGTGCTATCGCGTCTGAGATAACTTGACATTTGACATAACTAATGCCCGTCGGGCAATAAGGCACATCTGTAAGTTGTTCCTCTCTGCTCTTCAGTAAGCCTGCCCACCACGCGCCCGTCCACCGCCTCCGCCACCGCCCACTATGTAAGAAACTAACTAAGAAGATACTGCGTTTGGAGACTCTGATTTAAAACGCGTCTCCATTAACACGTTGCAGACAGTAGACGAGTCTGCAATAGGTAGAGAGCAAAACAAACATCGCTGCATACCAGACCCGGCATAGTCTGCTGTGTTAATGCTGGCCTGCAGGGGGACGCGTTGAATGAAAGCGCGTCTCCTCTCGCGGCTGGACCGGACCCGATTTTTTTATGAACTCGAGTTGAACTCGGCTTGCATCCGATTCCCCACCCACCCCTTCCCTTCTCACTCTCAGGCTCCGAGTCGCAAAAGGAGAAAGCTGCGCATGCTCTTCCCCCGACGACCTCGCCTGCGCCGCCGGCCGCCGTGCCCCCATCTCTGCAGAGTACTCGTGCCTCCACCTCGCGCTTCCTCTTCGTCGACCCGAGCGGCCGCGCCCCCACCTCGCTGGACTAGCTGCGCCTCCACCTCGCCACGACGACCTTCGGCCGCCTCCTCGTCGACTCGAGCCGCCGCACCCCCACCTCGCCAGAGCAGCCGCGCCTCCACCTTGCCTCGACCTCCCGCCTCCACCTCGTCGTTCCAAACCGCCTGATCCCCGCCTCGTCGGAGCAGCGTCGGCGGCGAACGCCCTAGGGTTAGGGTTTGGCGAGTGCAAGGACTCGATGCGAGCTATGGAGAAGACCTTCCCCATGGGCCACTGCAAGGAATCGAGGACGAGGAGCCGCGACCGATCTCTCCTCGACAATAGCGTAGGTAAGCACGACACAATTCCCTTTTTCTTCGCTTCTCCCGTTCCTTCCCACTCACAATAATACACCTAGATCCAGTATCCTCAAGGGAAACATTTGGATCTCGTTGCCGGCGGCTGCTGCATCGTCGTTTAAGCTGGGGTTGAGCCTTCCTCCATTGCTTCCAGGGTAAACTCGCAGTAGTGCTGCTCAAAATCAGTATGTATCGATCCATCTGCTCCTTTCTCCATTGCTTCTGGTACCCTTGATTGTTGCGTGTGACCCATCCCAATCCTAGTGGTGCTGCTCAAAATCAGTACGTATCCATCTCCTTTTTTTTTCTTAAAAAAAGTGGCCACCGAACTATGCTCTAATACAGATGGTAATCATTGTTGCTGTAGCTTTTAAATATTATTAATTAGTTGGTTTGTCCTGATCTGGTATGAAGCAACAAGAAGGCCAAAGAAGATGTTAGTAAATAAAACTAGTGAATGTGTAAGTATCTCATATTAGTACTTGGAGTTGGTTTGTTTCTAGCATTTTGCATTACAATTCAGTTGCGTTATAATCCATGCATGGAAACCTAAATTTGTTGCTGATCTTTGAATGTAAAACGGCTTATGTGCCACTTAGTTTCTGTGACTGAAGTCACATTGATTCCTTTCACAAATATTTTCACTTGCAATTTGACTCACCTCCATTTACTTATGTGCTTGATGTTCTGTAGATTTTTGAACAGAGAATTGAACTGCAATCTGACAAGCAATTTTGCTTACTGAACCAATTTCTTTCATCTACCCATTTCTATTGTGGTGTAGCTTCCAGTGTTCGTGATATCTACAGTTCTTCACCAGGAAAGGCTTCATTACAGCTTTGCTTATAGTAATTTGCTGATATACAGGATGAATAGAGTTACTACAATCTGCATATGGAGCATGAAAATAGCCTTGGATGCGTGCCTTTCCCCCTGCTGCAGTCTAACTTTATGATACTTCCAGTTTGACAGCCCTACATAATCCTAGCAAACATGTTTAGCATACATGAGCTTAATGCTTCTATAATGTTTACCATGTGGTTGTACCCATGTCTGAACCTTCTTCAGCGACATCTATTAATTCGAGTTATATACAAAGGTAATATAGGCCAGTTTTCAACCTGTTATGATTTCCTTTTATGACTAGTCTGGTAAACATCTGATCACTTTGAGGTTTAAATCATGGTTATTCAATTTTCCAATTGTTGTGCATACAAAGCTTTTCTCCCATTTTACTTGCAGTGAGGATTATGGTATCTTCAAAATGAAGAACATATCTGGGCTTTCGGTGCATTGAAGAATGAGTCCAGGCTCTTTGCCAAGGTACTTAATTTCTGTAGACTCCTTGAAGAAATCTACTTTTTTGTACTTGACCACCTAGCTAGGTGGACAAGTCCTTCGGCAAGGGTCAGTGGCTCACTATATTTTTGCTGTATCAATATTCTTCATGAGAGCTCTCAGCAATAGCCTTTGTCCACAGATAATGGAGGTTCTTGATCAGTGATGAAACGAACAGCTTGAAAATGAAAGGTATGCCCCTCTGCCCACTCGCCTGTTGATTCTTTTTTCAAGTTAGATACTCTATTGTTTCTGACTGAATAAAAAAGTGTCTTCATGTATGCTTATCAATATACTAGAGCAATTTTTTATTTGTTCACAATAAATCTACATGTAGTTTGTAGAATATAGTCCAAGTTTTTGCTCTGAAATAGAATATTATTGGAGTGGCTTAATATTTTGTTCAAAAGTACTTCAGTTAAGGTGCTAATACTATTGTTGTTAATAACTTGCCTGAGAAATGCATGCTAGAAGTTTCAGACAGAACAATATCTATACATTCATAGTCATTTGGTTTTACATACTATGCCTACACAATGTACACATTCATAGACAATAGTTGGTGATTCATAAAGTAAGTATTTTTTAAATTCATAGTAGAGGTGGCTACTTGCATACTTAAAGTAACTTCAAGTATTCAGATTATGCTAGGGGCAGGGCAAGTACTTCTTCTTTTTTCACACATTATTTTTCAAGTATTCAGATTATGCAAAGGTACCTTTCCTGTCAATTCTTATGTAGATGTATTCTCTTGGATGGGAACCTTGCCTCATGATTCAAGATATGTGATTCCAATGCTCGCCAAGGTACTTAATTTGTGATAACTTTGCAATTCTTTGACATTTCATAACAGCCAATGCGTGAATCCAAAACACTTTCTGATTACGTTATCTATTTGTTTTATGCATCAACATAGATATATTTCTCAGTTCTGCAAAACACTTTCTGGTTGCTCATTGTCCAAACCAAATTGTCTAAGATTTAAGATTGCAGCTTGTTAACCTTGGGATGCCAAGTTCATGTATCAGTAGCACTTACCATCTGCTTGCCTTCCATGTGCCACCTTTCAGATTTCAAAGCTATAAGAGTGTTAATTCTGCAGGTTCTACCTTTCTGACATAATAATGGTACTCCTTTGCATCCTGTTATCTCTCTATATCCTGTAATATCACTACCCTTTTTTCTCTGCTGAAGTGTTATACAAACAAGCCTTATTATGTTTAAGATTTATTATAATTCATGGCAACCAAACATTGATCTAGTTTGCAACTTAAAGATGATCCACTTGACATAGCTGCAGAAATATTGTGATTGTAGTGCTGACTTGACATATATTTTTATTCTGTGACAGCTCAAAACCTTGTTCAATTCATGGAGCAGCAGATTATTTCTCTCGATTTGGTGTTACAAATCTACTTGAATTCTTGTTTTTGTGCCTTCAAAACTCTTTATCTTACTGCATACTGAAGTAGTGAATAAAGGTGGTTCTAGAGATGATAGTTATGATGTATATCACTTCAATGCGTCTAAGGCACTGGATTTGTAATGTATACCATAGATAAAACATGTGCATTTGTTTGTATTGTATAGAATGCATGAAAACGTGTATTCGTGATGTACATGAGGTATATTGATGAGTGTATTCGTGATGTACATGAGGTATATTTCATATCCTGTTTTTATTTTTTTATTTTTTTATTTGTCATAGCAGACGCGTTTTGACCAATACGCGTCTCCAATGACGCACTCATAGCAGACGCGTATTGTCAATACGCGTCTGCTATGAGTGCATCATTGGAGACGCATATTGGTCAAAACGCGTCTGCTATGAAAGGGTTATTGGAAACGCGCTTTGACCAATGCGCGGCTCCAATGAAATCACATTACAGACGCAAATTTGGAGACGCGTTTTTATTTCGTCTGCAATTACTGCTGAGCAGCGTCTGCAATTACTGTTTCTTACATACTGGCCGCCGCCCACCACGCCCACCTCCAGGGCCGACAACTGCCTCCAGGGTTGCATCCCCGCCTCCCTCGCCCTCCTCCACCGCGCCACTGTCATCGTCCTCTCTGGCAACCACCTCTCCGGCCAGATCCCCGCCTGCCTCGCCTGTAGTAGCGCACACTCCGCCTGCTCAACGTCTCCAGCAACCGGCTGTCTGGCCAAATCCCGCCCGTGCTCACCAGGTTCAATGCCTCCTCCTTTCTCCCCAATGCCGACGAGCAATTTTGTCATAATTAATGTGTGTGTTGATTTTGAGAAGATTGACGTATGGTGTGTGTGGGTGCAGGTTTTCGTGCCGATGAGCAGCCTGTTCAAGACGGTGACGATGTGGTGCGGCCACTGCAGCAGCTGCTCACCGCCCCGATGAGCCTCGCCCGTCGTCGAGCCCCTTGGTGAGCACATCTAGAAGACCCGTCTTTCTGTATCCCGTTCGTAGGTCACATAACCCAAGTTAGGCATCTCCCGTTCAAGAGGCAGGATCGTATGATGGGCCTCAGGACCGAGATTTGTCGCCATGGGCACGCTGGTGATTTATTTTTTTTCTCGAATACGCAGGAGAGCTGCGTATCTTTGTATTAGAGGAGAGAAAAAACCGGTCCCTTGCAAAAACACCACCGCCTCACTCTGGACCGAGCTGTGAGAGGCTGAGATTACATATGGTTGTGACTTATAAAAAGAAAACTGACTAGGGTGAGACCTGACCAAAACTAGCTATCCGCTTACTCGTGACCAAGACTCCGCAGAGAGCGAGCTCCGGCCAAATGCCAAAGCTGCTGCTCATTGCGAAACTCCTGCAAGAGAACTTGTATGGAGGGCGACGCGCCTTCAAACACACAAGCATTTCGATGTTTCCATAACATCCAAACGCCGAGAATGATGAGCGAGTTCAATCTTTCTGCTTGACCTTTGGAGCCTGCTTGCATGCCTTTCTCCACCAATCGACGCACACATGATCTCGACATCCCGGCACGCTAGATAAGAAACCCAGCGGCGCTAGGATCCGAAACCAAAAATCCCACGTGAAGACACAGTTGGTGAGGAGATGTTGAACATTTTCCTCGTCTTGATCACAGAGGAAGCACTTCACGTGATGGGGTAAGCCACGCTGGTGATTTATCATTTTGCTTGTGCACTACAAGAGAAACACCCCTTTAGCAACGTATATATGCGTTGCAGAAAGTCCATATAAGCGTTGCTAGGGTCTTTACCAACGCATCTTTTATGCGTTGCTAGAAGTGGCGTTGCAAGGGTCAACTGCAACACATAAGTATCCGTTGGTAACTAATGCAAATATGCGTTGCAAGCCAGCAACGGATACAACCAACCTATAGCAACACTTTTATGTGTTGGAATTCGAGGTCGGCAATTTTGATGCTTACAATTCCATGTGGATTAACGTCTCTGGCTGCAACTGAATTTTGTTACTCTGTTTTGGGCTTAACAAAATACACACTACTAATAAGCCAATGATATAGGTAAAAAAGAACTTCATTTATCATGGCAACAATTCAGTTACATTACAATCTGAAAAATGCATACATATAACTTGGAATCTGTACAGCTTTTACATAGATTTTCTTATCAAGATCTATGTCCGAAGGCGCCGTGCGTCTGTATCCCCAAGAGTTTCTGCTACTAGATTCTTTTGAGGCTATAATCTTCAAATGTGGCCTGTTCCGAGTATCTGGTGGCCAGAAAAGCTAACATTAGTAAGCATGTAAGTTATTGCGAATATATGTAAAACATGGAACCATGGATTAGCTATAAATTACTAAGTAGTACAGAAGGAGAATCAGGATATAACTGCAGTAAGCTCCTCGAGTGGTATAACATGCATTTCATCTCAATATCTCAAAGTAATGGAACGTAGAGATTACTGATTAGTATTGAGCATTCATCTAAATGTCTCGCCTGAGCACTTACCAATTGCCATACGATTCCAAAATGAATAGACGAACAATTCTCCAAAGCTACATTCAGCAGGGTATTGTTATCTGGAGCATCCTTTGCCCATAATGAAATATATAGTCATTCTTTTATCCTGTTACCGTACCTGCAGTGAAATGTGAAATCCCCTAAGCACCAGGAAGAAAAAGGCATGTTTGGCACATTGTCATGCACTGAACGCCCATTGTAAATAACAAAGCAAGGGGAAATTAAATTACCAACAATCATAAGTAATTAGCAGGGTCGGAGGATAGCCCATTGTCCATTTTAATCCCAGCTAGTATGACAACTAAATTAGTGAGATTTGATTAACATCTGATATGAAAAGATATCAGGATATTAGAATCAGTTTTACATCATACACTAGCGAATTAGCCAGTACATTTTCACCCTGGAATTTTCAGTTATCCAATAACTTCTCTCTCTTTAGTATGATATTTTAATACATTAACAACACAGAACACTTAAGGGAACATGTTTGTGAGGAATCATTCAGAGTACAAATTACAGAGTAAGTCACTGCTAGTATCTAATAACCTAACATTATTTGTCGATAATATGCTGACAATAGCCGTGATGAGCAGACTGTATTCTTAACGAAAAGTTGAACTTACCAAATGTATTTCTGGCAAATGTTTACATGAAACAAATAACAGAATCCTTCCTCTGACAAAAGAAGAGTAAGGAAACCATACCTGCAGTGTAACATCCGAAAAGAACAATAGAATTCAGCATTCTTATAATAATGACATAATAATAAATAAAAAGAAAACACTACAGAAATATGCCATAAGACTTCAATCTTCAATTGCGAACTGTTGTTTCAAGTTTAATTAGACAACCATTACACGCCTAGTCCTTGTAAAATTGGTACAGATTAACAAATCCACAATTATTGATACTGATGTCGAACTAGGTAAGTAATTTGAAGGGAAATTGAGAGATACCTGTAGCCATTTCCCCCGATCGTTAAGGAAATCAATTTAGACGCAAGAACTCCTATTCAATCTGTGCCCTGCGAGAAACTAAGAGGGATCTAAGTACAGATAAAACACCAAAGTTGAGATTGATTCGCAACACAACTGCACAATACAGGAAAGGATTTGACGGGAGATTACCTTAGGGTGATGTGAAGGAGGACCATGGCACGGGCAGGATGAGACGAGATGCGGCAACCACCATTAGATCCGGCCGCTCCCTTCCCTGTCCTCACCTCCGCCAGATCTGACGCAGCGCCCACATAGGGGAGTTGGCCACGCCCATACTCGGAGGAGAGGCTGCAGTCCAGAGATCTTGGGGGCATCGAGGTCAGGGTTGGCGGATGAAGAGGAGTTTGCAGCGGCCTAGCGCCGCCGTCGCCACGGCGAAAATCGGGGAGTGGTTCGGGAGGAGTTACCGAGTTGGGAGGGAGGAAGAGGGGCCTATTCTGCTGCGTGGATGATGGCTGAGAGAATTAGTCTGAGTTTTATTTTACTATTAATCGAAGAGGCAGGGCGTGGCCGCGTGGGGTGACTGGGTGAGATGGGATGGTCTGCAACGCATGTTAATTCCGTCGCGAGGCATTCGTTGCTAGAGGTAGGTTGGTGTTGTAGTGGTGATGTTACTTGGGTTCGTGAATTGCCTATGATGTTACTTGTGTTCGTGAAGTGCTTGTGATGACACTTGTGGGTTTATTTGTGGTGATACCAAAGTTTATTCGTGGTGAAGTGCTTGTGATGACATTTGTGGATATCTATATGAACTGCCTGTGATGCTAATTGTGATATATGTATAATGCTTGTGATATATTAATTGCATTTATGTATTGATGCTCGCGATTTATAAATAAAACAGGTACAATCTGGCATCTTTGCCAAGTGTTTTGGCTTTAACACTCGACAAAGGTGCCGAACCTTAGAACATGCTTTGCCGAGTGATAAAGCCAGGGCACTCGGCAAAGAATAAATGTGCCGAGTGTTTCGGCTTTAACACTCGGCAAAGATGCAAGCCTTGCCAAGTGCCAAGTCGTGGGCACTCGACAAAATTTGAGTCCGTCGCCGTCAGGTGGCCGGGAAGGCGCCTTATTTTCGCCGAGGGCTGCTGCTGCACTCGGCACCCGACACAAGGCACTAGACAAAGACTTTGTCGAGTACTCTATGCCGTGGGTGGCACTCGGCAAAGACTTTGCCAAGTGTTTTTGGGCTGTTGCCGAGTGACTTTGGCACTCGGCATTTTGCTTGTTTCCTATAGTGAATTCTTAAAAAAACAAGTTCACATCTGCAAAATTGATGTCTATTTAAAAACGGAGTCCAGTGCTTCATTCCACTCGTGCAACCGTGAATGTGCAATTCGAACTGCTAGAGGAGAATAGAAACAATACCTTTCTTTGATTTGCCCTCCATGGACCTGAGTGAGACAAAACCAGGGCAGTTCTGCTTGGGGGGTGCAGCTTGTAGAGTTGCTGCGTTAGATCTGCATGGAAGGGCGCCAGAGGAGTAGAGGAAGCAGGATCTCCATGGGGGAGGTATTTGGTATCTATGCATCTCGAGATGGTTGGAGTAGTTGACGGCGTCGAATGCATGGAGGCAAGAGGACTGGCAGGGTCGATGAAGATGGCGGCCTCGACTAGAGGAAGCAGGAGGAGCACACGAGGTTGCGTCCAGTCGAGCAGCTCGATGACGTCCGCCTCGTTTCGTGCCACCAACCTCGTCGGCGACCAAAAACCACAGCTCTGCCCTTTGTCCAGCCGCCGTAGCCGTCTTCAATGGCAGCCAGGGCGTCCTGCAGGCCACCACATCTTGTTCCTGCAGCAGCCAAAAGAGAGAGGGAAGGGAGCGCCCTGTACACTACCACAGAATAGGCTTTCAGTGACGGGGATTTTAGGCCTTTAGTGACGGAATTTGTGCCGTCGCTGATTTTGCGTCGCTAAATGGTACTCTCAGGAGGGGTTTTGAATTACAGACGCGTCGGGGAAACCCGTCGCTAATACTTGCAGAGACGCGTCGTGAAATTGCCGCTAATAGTTGTATAAAGCTCGTAAAACCTGTCCTCGCTAATGGTTGTACAGATGCGTCCAGAAAACCCGTCGCTGATGGAAATTGTGACATCTGAAGAGAACCCGTCACTAAAGATGAGTATTAAAATAAAAAGTTTAACCAGAAATGTTCCTTCTTTTCTCCATCCATCGAAGCTGTTACAACATTTGAATCCTAGATATCCCATTCCGGTTGCAACATGACAGTGCAAAATTAGCGAAGAACAACCGTCTCTGACAAAACAGCACTCTGTTATGGCCCTCTGATAAGATATGTCACAATCAGCCAAAAGTTGACACTGTCGCTCAAACTCATGCCCGCGCAGGAAGTTCGATTCAATGGTTGAAGTTCTTGAGCAGGACAGTTACCAGAAGGCAGCTTCATCGCAATGCCCGCAATTGCGATGTTACTTTCCTATAAAGTATGCAACTTGTCCGCTGTCCCGTGCATATGCTCATGCTCACTATTACAATGGAATCTTGTATTGTACAGAATGATTGTCATGTCATTATATTGTAGTACACAAGCATATGCACGGGTCAGATATTCATTTTTATTTATTTCTCAACATTACCATCGTCATCATTTTGGTTCGAACTTGATTTATGCGCTGTATAATCCTTGTCACTCTACCAGAATATGATCTTTTCCTTTCTTTGTCACCTCTCAACTATGTTTTCCCATTACGAATATGATGGAGGAGGCGATGATGGGCTCGGCTATGGGCTCGACGGCGGAGAGTTCTTCGTACTTGCATGTGGAATATCAGTCTACCCCTCTTTTGCGAAAGGGTTGGGTTTCAATTTCCCCCCGTCGGAGATGAGGATGACGGTGGTGGATGGTGAGATGGCCGTGTTCTTTCATATCAGAGTTTTCGCCCGTCGCATATCCGTCTGGGATGGTGATCCTAAAAGGTGGAACTCTTACTGCCAGCTCTCTCCCTACTGGATCGTTTTATTGCGCATTAAAAGCCTGGGTGATCCAACTGTATGGAGCTTTAATGTCCACCACTCGTGAAAATTGTTGATAGTTTGACACTGGTGATTAGAATAATGCAAACAGTTTCGGGTGCGTGATGAAACATATCAGCTATCACAATGATGACAGCATCAACCACACTGACGGCCAACAAGGCTAGCATAATGTGATATCTATAGATTATATCTGCTAAAATGTAATAATAATGTACTCTCTATCCATAAATATAGTGTTAATCTAGTTTTGTCATAAGTCAAACTTTTCAAATTTTGACTTAAAAACAAAAAAATATATAAAAGTTGACTAAGTGAAAATGATTGTACTAGATCCATGGTGAACTAAACTTTCATATTATATAACTCTTTTAGTTTGAAATAATATTTATCTGTATATATTGTTGGTCATTTTAAAAAGTTTGACTTCTGACAAAACTAGATGAACACTATGTTTGTAGATAGAGGGAGTATAATATATTATTTGTGTATATAGTTTTTTACATCAAGCTTCTAGTGTGCTTAAATTCAATGTCATCTTTAAATGCACACTTACAATGTAAACATGCACCTATATGCCTCATATGCACTTCCGACCTTTGTTTCGTTCATTAATTCTCCTGCTTGTGAAGTTAGATATGGTGTATATATTCCTAAGTAATCGTATGATTTCAGTTGGTACTTACGTTTCATTATTTTATGTTCAAGTTTTGATTCTAGTGGGCATATGATTAACCTGTCAAAAAAAAGAAGATCCTGGAAACCAGACATGGAACTTGCATAACGTAATTTGGATCCTCAACATAATTAGAATGTTCACGGTGTTATCTCTGCCTGTGTTGTGGTTACGTTTCCCCGACACTCCCCGCGCCCGCACGTGCCACACTTTTTACCATTTTTACCCAGGGCGTTGTTAACCCAGTTCCTGCCACAATTCTGAGAATTTGGTCCACATATATTCACAGTAAAACAATGTTTGTATTATGAATAATTAATTTGAACAACTGTGGAGTTGGATGAGATAGCTGCACAAGACACATCATATAGGCCGCGAACGTGTGGCGTGCAATCAATCCAACTGTGCGTAGTCAACTCGCCACACATGTAGTCAACAGTGTGCATGTCTTGTTGCTAGGTCGATCGACCTGTATAAAGCCACAGCCAGACCACCCACCTAGAGCGCCCAGCTATCTGTAGCTAGCTAGCCTTCTTAGCCTCCTAGCTAGCAGCTCAAGTACACAATCTTTCTTTGGCCATGGCTATAACTCAGGCTAACGGTGCTGTGCGCGAAAGCCACCCGAGCCGGCGGCATGCGGAAGGCTCTGCGGCCGTGCTCGCCATAGGCACCGCGAACCCATCGGGCGCCATTGTGCCGCAGGACGAGTTCACCGACCAGTTCTTCCGCGTGTCCAACAGCAACCACCTTACCGACCTCAAGGGAAAGCTTAAGAGAATTTGTAAGCATGCATGCATATACACAAAACATATTTCTTGCTCTTCTTCGAAAAAATATGTCAGCAAAGAACACACACATACACATGTATGCATGTATTATATATATGTTCCTTGTTGACTCCGTTCCAATACCTTTGTTAGCTGTTGCACGCTTGACAACTTTCATAACTTATCTTCAGTTGGGACCACCAGCGCTAACTGCTAACCGATTAATTTGTTAATGGACATACATACTCCCCGTATGCAATAAACATTATCGAGCGTATGCTACCTCTGTCCATATATAGATATATAAACATTTCCGAGTTCCATCACAATCAAACATTCTAAACTTTAATTATTAATAACATTGTTGCAACAAGATTCATGGTGAAATAATCTATCATAACACATAAATAATCTATTTAAAAAATATTTATTCTTGCTCTATCCGTCCAAAAATAAATGTCATTCCAGGTTTGGTTACCTTGTCTTTTTTTGCTATCTTTCACAAATGATGTCTACAAATTCGATCAACTTGAAAACAATTTATATTTTTGGATTTACCATGAGAAATACTTTCGTAATTTATAAGTTGGTTTCAAATAGATAAAAGAGAGAAAGAAAACATATATGGTAAACCAAATATAGAATGACAATATTGTAAAAGTTTGAGAATGTTTGACTATGATCAATGCTGGAAATGCTTATATGTTTCGATAGAGTACGCAGTATGTTATTATACTAAAAGATTAAATATTTCAGGCAACAAAACAGGCATTGAGAAGCGTCACTTCCACCTGACTGAGGAAGTCCTCCTTGCCCACCCGGAGTTCCTGGACAGAGAGCTGCCGTCCCTCGACGCTCGAATCGATATGGTCGCCACCGCGGTTCCCAAGCTTGCGGAATCCGCCGCGCGGAAGGCCATCGCCGAGTGGGGCCGTCCAGCCAGCGACATCACCCATCTCATCTTCAGCACCTACTCCGGCTGCCGCGCCCCAAGCGCCGACCTCGAGCTGGCGAGGCTTCTCGACCTCCGCCCCACGGTGAGCCGCACCATCCTGAGCCTCCACGGCTGCTACGGCGGCGGCCGGGCGCTGCAGCTGGCCAAGGAGCTCGCCGAGAACAACCGCGGCGCGCGCGTCCTGGTGGCCTGCGCCGAGATCACCCTCGTCTGCTTTGCCGGCCCCGACGGCAGCAACCTCGTCGGCCACGCGCTCTTCGGCGACGGCGCCGGCGTCGCCATCGTCGGCGCCGGCGTCGCCATCGTCGGCGCCGGGCCCTTCGCCGGCGGCGAGCGCCCGCTGTTCGAGATGGTCTCCGCCATGCAGACCACGATCCCGAGGACCGAGCATGCGCTCGGGATGCAGGTCGCCGCCGGTGGCATCGACTTCCACCTCGCCATCCAAGTGCCCTCGCTGATCGGGCAGAACGTCGAGCAGTGCCTGCTCGGCGCGTTCAGGACGGCGCTCGGCGACGACGCCGACGAGGTCGTCTGGAACGACATGTTCTGGGCGGTGCACCCCGGCGGCCGTCCGATCCTGGACAACATAGAGGAGGTGCTCAAGCTGGGGCCCAAGAAGCTGGCGGCGAGCCGAAGTGTGCTGCGCGAGTACGGGAACATGAGTGGCGCCACCATAGTGTTCGTGCTCGACGACCTGCGCCGGCGTCGGGACGAGGAAGGTGATGAGTTTCCGGAATGGGGGGCGTTGCTCGCCTTCGGACCGGGAATCACTGTCGAGACGATTGTGCTCCGCTCCCCACCACGCAGCCTCAAAGAAAACTGATCGATTACCAGGTGGAGTAAACTGCCGTATACATATATACATATATATATATAGTAAGTATACAGTTGACGCTTACGCTTCAGCAAACCATGGTGTGAAACACTCCGGCCGAGAGAACGTCAACGACGACCGGCTTCCGGCTTGCTCTTATAACTTCCAACAATGGTACTTAATATATATCAAGGTCATGATGGCGGAGAACTGACGTCCGGGATTAACCTGGGGGTGGAGTAAAATCAAATTTGTCCCCCAGAAAACATATTAATTTGTATACTCTCAAATTCTTAATGTTTCCGAAGGATTATTAGTATGGCTTTAAGGCATGTTACTGAATTGATGCCTCCAAATATTTGTGTGTGCAGTGTGTAATTTCAACAATTGTAGGGAGTAATTTGGACTTCCTGATATGAATAAATGTTCGTTTTCTATCTCTATTTACAGTTGTTAATTTCCATATAATTATTACTCTCTTCGTTTTTAATATATGACCAACAAATATACGTAATTTAATCAATCACCAAATATACTATATTCTTTTTCTTTAAACTTTTACCAACACATGTATGTAAGTAATTACTTACCTAAAATGAAATCAGTATCATTTGATATATCACCAAAAGCACTTTTCAATTTAACTTATACATTTATCTATTTATCTAAATATTTATAGAAATGACTAATTGAAAATCAATGACGTCGTATATTCAAAAACGCAAGTGTACTTTTAAGCATTATGGAATTTGCAATACATAGGTTCCGGTGCAAGCACGGTGGCCCGCATAAATTCACTCCTAGTTTGTTGTACAGATAGCATGGTCATATAGATTAATTACTAGACTTCTCTTTTCCATTTAATTTTGCTTCATCATCTACGTTGACTCAGGTTCAAGGTAACACTATAAGAAAATGTGTTGATTTATAACGATTATTAGCCGTCATCAATCAAGGTTTACGACACATTTTTTGTCACTTGTCACGATTAGTTACCAAAAAAATCCATTACTTGTCACACGTTATTAGTGGTGGTTTGTGACGGAATATTTTTATGCGCCATTAGTCCTTCAACTTTAGCCAAGTTATGATACCTCTCACCGTGGCAGCACTCGTTTGTGGCGAATTTTCAGATTCGGGCTGCTATGGCCCCAACATTAATTGGGTTGTGGGTAAGCCCACTTCATAGTAGGCCCGACACTCTTTCGGCTCATTGTTTTCATCACAGAATCATGATCCAGCTCATTTTTTGTTTGGTCGGGTCCATTTTTTGTTCATCAATCGTGGTCTGGTGCACAAAAGGCCAGGTCTTTCGCTTCATTGGCTAGTTCATTTCTTGTTCATGTATGATTCATCACAAATTGTAATCCAGACAAGAATGGCCGTTCGTGGGCCTTTATCATATTGATCTTGGCCCATTTGAGGTCCATTTAATTTGTCACAAATTCATTAGGCTTTTTGTATAGTGTTGTTGGGCTAAGCCCATATTCCTTTCCTCCATTATTTGATCGTCATAAGTGCTAATCAACACCTTAAGTGTACAATAGTTATTCTACACTCAGTAATTTTTATTGAAGAAAACGGTCATGGATTACTGAACCGAGTTCACGACGATGCCAAAATATGTACGTTCAATATGCCAAAGTATGTGACAGATAATATTTAGTCACAATTTATAACGCCCAGAAAAAAACAAAACTAGCTGGTTTTGTTTGGCCTTGTAAAGCCCATGCAGGCCCCAATTCGAGGAGAGACTTAAGCCCCTCCGAACCCTATTCTGTTTCCAACGTTGCTGCATCGATCTCTTCCCTACTTCGTCTTCCGTTGGTGCGCCGCCTCCTTCTCCTTTGCTGCTGCTGCTGGGGAACACGAGGCTCTACTTCCAATTGAGTCCACGGGATGTGAGCACAAACCATCTCTATTTCTGTTTTCCTTTCCTTCACACGACCTGCTGCTGGCTGCTTATTCCCGTGCTGCTATGTTGGCCAGAGAAGGGATCAGGTGCTGAAGAGAAAAGGGAAGGGATCAGGATCAATGTCAGGTAATGAGATTTGCCCATTTTAGTTTCCATTCTGTGCTCAGCGATGTTTTCAGGGTGCTTTAGAGGTGGGAAAAAATCAGACTGGCAGTTTCCCAGCTTTTTTTTTCCACCAAGGGCAATTATCCCCTGTGGTTTCCATTTTATTGACGGAACCCACAAACAGTACATCGAGATCATACAAAGTTTTGAGATCATCCTGGTAAAATGCCTAGCATTTTAAACTCAGGTGTATCTGATCATCTGGAACACATCCAGATATCCCCAACTTACAGAAATCTTAATGCAAATAGACTCTTGCCCATCGACAGAGAGAAGTTCAGAAAATGCTAAAGAAAAACACAAGACTTAAAAAAGAAAAGGTCCGCCGGTTGCTTCTCTTTTTTTTCCACCTGATGTTTCTCACACACTGATGTATGAGTCCTCGCTTCTTTTGTCATCAACCAGTTGGAACCAATGCTGTGCTGTCACCACCTTGATGAAGTATCTCCCTAGCTCGCTTCTGCATGTGTGTAACACCCCTCCTAATGGCCTCCTTCCCTTCCTCCGATTTTTGAAGACCTGCCCAATACATTAAGAACGAACAAATTTTATAGAAAATGCTAATAGGATCTCTGAGTTTGAACGAATCAAACACGATGCTATTTCTTGTAGTCCATATGGACCAGCACACGGCTGCCAGGCCTATGCAATGTAACTGTTCATCTCCCGGCAAATTAGTTCCTGCCCATGGAATGAACTCTAGCATGGTTCTTGGCTTGGTTAGGCAACCTAAGCAACTACAGATTAAACTCCATATGTATGAAGCACTGGGACACTGGAAAAAAAGGTGGTTTATTGATTCTGCCTGACTGCACATTGTGCATTTGTTAGTTCCTTGCCACCCTCTCGACTGCAAATTGTCTCTTGTCAAAATAGCATTCCATGCTATCTGCCATAAGAAGAATTTTATCTTGGTTGGTAGATTGGACTTCCACATTTTTTGTAGCCTTGGTATCTTAATCCCAGTGTGCATCCTTTCATACAAAGACTTCACTGTAAATCTCCCATGCATCTGCCATCTCCATATTAGTACATCCTTCCCTTCAGTCAGCTACTGTCTCAAGTTTCTTGACTAAATCCACAACTTGACTAATCTGTGTAGCAGACAAATTTCTTCTGAACTCCATTGGCTCTGCTCCGGATACGACAGCTGCCACTGTAACCTCTTTCTTTACCACCAATTGATATAACTCAGAATATATATTTTGTAATGGTTCTTCTTCTACCCATCTGTCTTCCCATAATCTGACCCTTCTTCCATCCCTTACTTTCCATTTGCAGCCAGGGTGTAACAAATCCCTTAGTGATAGCAAATCTGACCAGCTAGCAGAATCATTAACTTTTGGCTTGACCTGAAAAATTGATTTTCCTTTAAGGTATTTTCTCTCTATTATTTGAGCCCATAGCCCTGAATCATTGGCGCTCTTGAATAGCCATTTCCCTAGCAAGCAGAGATTTTGTCTTCTCAGATCCTTGATCCCTAATCCTCCCTGTTTTTTTGGTAAGCATACTATGGACCATTTAACCATGTGATATCTTTTCTTTCCTGCTGCCCCTTGCCAGAGAAATCTTGCTCTAATTTTGTTGACTCCTTTAACTATAGCTTTTGGCATCTTGATCATTGACATGATATAAGTTGGTATTGTAGACAAGCAAGAGTCTGTCAATATCATTCTGCCTCCATTATTCAGAGTTTTTCCAACCCAGCCATCCATCCTTTTAACACATTTGTCAACTAAGAAGAGCAACTCTGAAACTCTGAGTCTTCGAGATGAAACTGGAACCCCTAAATACTTAATGGGTAAGTACCCAATGTTACAATCAAACATCTGAGCATATTGCACCATCCTGCCACTGTCTTCCCCAAGATATATGACGTCGCTCTTTGAAAAATTAATTTTCAGTCCCGTTAGTCTTTCATATGTATACAGGATTAACTTAACTGTTCTTGCCATGTCAATGTTATCCTGGAAGGCTAGAATGGTATCGTCTGCGTATTGTAGCAGAGCTAACCCTCTAGGCATCAGTTCAGGAACTAATCCTTCCACCATGCCTCTCTGCTGAGCTCTTCTGATCATAGCTGCTAAACCATCAGCCACTATATTAAAAAGAAAAGGTGACAAAGGGTCACCTTGTCTTAAACCTTTTGCACTGGTGAAATATGATCCCTCCTCGTTATTCAACCTTATACACACTTGGCCTTTTTCTACTACTTTTCTGATCCACTGCCTCCAAGTTGCGGAGAAGCCTTTCAGTTCCATTATGTGATACAAACTTCTCCACTGCACTTTATCATAGGCCTTTCAAAGTCCAATTTTAATAAGATCCCAGTTTTCTTTTGTTGTCTAGTGCTATGCAAAATCTCGTGTAGTGTCAGGATCCCTTCCATGATGTTCCTTTTCTGAATGAAGCCACTCTGATTCATGAGAATGATTTTGTCAATAACTCCAGCTAGCCTGTTGGTTAGTACTTTTGTTATTATCTTGTAACTGCAGTTGAGTAGGCAAATGGGTCGGTACTGTTGTATCTTCACAGCATCTTTGACTTTCGGCAACAATGTGATGACCCCAAAATTCAGCCTTGATATGTCCAAGGACCCTTCATGGAAATCATGAAACAAATTCATGAAGTCTCCTTTGATTGTCTCCCAACACAATTGGTAAAAATCTGCAGGAAAGCCATCAGGGCCTGGAGCTTTATTTTTCTCCATCCCAAACACTGCTTCTTTGACCTCCTTTTCTGAGAATTTCTTTATCAGTTCGTCGTTATCACTTGCATTTAATTTTTCTCCTTCTGTCCACAGGTCATCTTGTAAAGTAACATCATGTTGAACTTCTGGGACAAACAGATTTTTATAGAACTGGGTTACATGCTGCTTAAGCTCATGCCTGTCTGAAATCTCTGTCTCCCCATCTTTTAACTTAGTGATTGCCTTCTTTCTAGCTCTTCCATTGGCTATTCTGTGATAGAACTTAGTATTTCTGTCTCCTTTGACCAGAAAAGTCTGATTAGATCTCTGCAGCCAATATAGCTCTTCTTGCTCTAATAATTCCCATAGTTTGGCTTCTGCCTGGCTTTTAATCCACATTTCTTCCTGTGATAACCTCCTTTCCTCAGCTTTTGTATCTAGTGTAGTAATGATGTCTTGTAAGAACTTCTTGTTTCTTCTGAATTCCCCAGCTATATTTTTCCCCCATCCTTTCAAGAATTTCCTTAGTCTTCTTATCTTTTCCTGCCAAACATCTATTGCATTCGTTGCTTGGGTTGGAGCTTCCCAATTTTTCTGTACCAGTTCCTTGAAGTCCAGGTGCTCTAACCATGATATTTCAAATCTGAACTGATTTTGAGCAAGGGGAACCTGATTCTGTGTGTCAATTAGCAATGGTGTGTGATCTGAAATATCCCTACATAAAGCTTGCACTATCGCCCTAGGGTACCTGTCCTCCCATCCTTCTGAAATTAGAACTCTATCCAATTTCTCATATGTAGGATTATCTCCACTACTTGCCCAAGTATATTTTCTGCCAGTTAGCTCCAATTCTCTGAGTTCAAAACAGTTGATCACAGCATTAAACTTTTCAGGGTAAGTTCTATCAAAGCTTCCTTTACTCTTCTCAGAGTTATATCTCATAATGTTGTAGTCACCACCTGCCACTATACTATATTTTGCCCTACTGAAGCATTCTGCCAGTTCTGTAAGAAAAGCATCTTTATTCTCTGTTTGAGCAGCACCATATACATTAATCAAAGTCCATTTATTCCCATCTTCTTTACAAATTACATCAACCATTATAGTAAAAGCTCCTGTTTTTTCTGCCTCAACCTGGAACTTATCCAGATCAATACCACTTAAAAGTCCTCCTGATCTCCCTCTCGGAGGTTGAATCACCCAATGAAAGTTCCTCCCCCCTGTTATGAAATTAAGAAACCTATTCTTAAATTTCCTCTTTTGTGTTTCCTGCAAACAAATAAAACTCAAATTCTCTGCCAGTGTCAAATCTCTCAGGAAAAGGCTTTTTCCTTGCCTTGCTAACCCTCTGCAATTCCAGAAAACTCCTTTCATCTTTTATTTCTGTGTTTGGCCTTCTTCTTCTTTGCAGAGGAACTAATCCCCTTTTTCTTCTTTTTGAGTTGCTGGAACATATCCACCAACAGAATATTTACATCATCATCAGAGTCTTTATCTTCGTGTTGTTCCTTGTCTTCATCCAAAAGCATCAAAACATTTTTCAAGTTATTCATATCTATCACTTCAGTCTGATCATCTTTCATTGCCTGATTCAGAGCTGCCCTTGCTTCTTCCATCTCTCTTAACACATTAACTTGCTGACAACATTTATTAATTTCCATACCAAGATTTATACCAATATTTTCTATTCTACTCATAATTTCAGAATCATCTAGAATTGAAAAGGAATTAACATTTAAAGAAGGATGGACATTGGATTGAGTATTTTTATTGTTACCTGAAATGTCATTGAGTTGGGCCACTCTTGACTTGGCTCTGTCAGCCACAGGGATACCAGTCATCCTCGTGTTTCTTTTGCTCCTCTTGTTTGCTTGCTCTTCTGGTAGACTCACCATCTTGCTTGCCTTCAAGTAATCCTTTGCCTCCTCCGTTGATAATGATTTTTCCTCATGAGGGACAGTATATTTGGAACTAGATCCAGCTATGCTGTCACACTCCATCATTTTTGCCTCTTTATGCTGATGATTAATATCCCTGGAGCCACATCCAGTGAGATTATCATATCCTTCTTCACCCCCCATTAAAGTCTTCATCACAGGAATTGATCCTATAATTTCATATTGGTTGACATCTCCTTCCATTACTGCCGTGCATACTCCTGAATTCACTTTGACTATCCGCATTTTGGGTTTCCCTGTCATGTCCCCATTTGATGTTATGAGCTCTTCCTTCTCCAAAGGGCAATCTGATATTTGGTTTAATGATGTCTCTTTCTGTGCTGGACTGCCAACTGTTGGTTCTTCCTCTTCGCAGTGTTCCATAGCTTGAATTGCTACATCTATGTCAGTAATCTGTTTGTCCTCTTTTCCCATGGCTGTTGGCTTTTCATTCTCCTTCCTTGTTTTGGTTGTCTCTAATGTGCATTCCTGCTCTTGGACTATTTCTCTTTTCTTTTCAACTGACACTGTTTCTGATGATGAATTAACATCTCTTGATGGTGAAGAGGTATTTGACTCTACTTCACCTCCTGTTTGGGTTTGTTGTGTGTGTCCTGTTATGGCATCCAGAATGAGTTCTGGGAGCACATCCCCTAACTCACTGGGCATCCTGCCTCTTGGTGTCTTGCTTTCATTGATCTTATTAATCTCTTCTTCCACTGATGTATTGTTTGTTTCTATCATTTCTTCCATACATGGTATCATATCTTCACTTGCAGTTTTGTGTTTTTTGTACCCTCCTGGAGCAGAAGCAGGGTACTGCCTTGAAGTCCCCCCTTGGTTACTTTCCCATTTTTTCTTGAAGTTGATATCTTCCTGATTCCCTTCATCACCCTTATCTCTGTCTTCATTGCTCTCTGATGGTGGTGGTCTCTTGGGTGATTTGGGTGGGTTATTCCCACCACCATCTGATTCAGTCTCCAAATGTATCATGTAGAAGTGCCCTGCAAAATTCACCTCCATTTTCTTGGGTAGCTTTGCTATATTTCTCACACCCACTTTCATCCTCACATACTCATGCTTTTTCAGAGTTTGCATATCCACTTCCTTTGGCAGTCCTAGCATGGTTCCAAGCTTCCAGTAAACAGGCCAACACTTGAAGGATGGAGGAACTCCTCTCACCTTGACCCATGTTTCCTGTAGCTTGCCGATGGAACCTGCATTTTCTGTCCACTTCTGGACTTTCATCTTGGCTGCACAGTGCCTCAAAGGTAATTCACTGAAGTATGCCATTTCTTCTATCTTCTTGGCACTAGGAAATTCCACCAAAAACTTGTTTTCATCCAGAGGCTGTACCACCCATTCCCAATCAGCATACATTTCTCTCATTTCATATTCTAGCTGCTGCCTGGTTACTTTCCCTTCCAGGATCTCAATTAATGCTGTTCTTGGATCTTGCTTTACTTCCTCCATATCTGCCATATCTATGTAATAGAATCCCAGGCTTGCCACTCCAAAACCTAGCATTTGGATCATGGGGTTACTTTGAAACCTGATTGGGCATCTATTAGCAGCATGGTCAGTCTCAAAACATATTTGACAGTAGAATTCTTCCTTACATTCTTCTGCCAGATGATCCTTAGAACCACAGTTGTAGCAGTGAGCTTTTTTATTCACCTTCTTGCCTTCAGTCTTGCTATTCCCCTCTGCATCAGCTTTCTTTGTTCCATCTTCTTCTCCTGGTATGGGCTTGTCAGGTTTCTGATTGTTCACCTCTTCTTTATGCTGATATTTTCCTTCTGTCCCTTTGTTAATTTGTGGATTTTCTTTTTTCGCCTTCAGTTTGGCTCTCAGATCCTCCTCATCTGCATCACTTGGCTTGTAGTGATACTCTTCTTTCCTCACATTGTCATTGAATCTATCCCTGTAAGGCCTTCTGTCCTGGTATCTGTTGTTGTTATTGTTGTAGTTCAGTGTATAATCCCTTCGGTCATGGGGTCTCCCACCCTCGTAATTCCTGCCATCATAGTTCCTACCATCATAATTCCTATTCTCATAGTTTCTGCCATCATAATCCCTGTCACCTCTGAAACGACCTCCCCCTCTACGGTCATCTCCACGGCCTCTCGGATATCCTCCAAAGCGAGACATGTGCAATTGATTGGTAAGAATTTGGAGCAGAGCTGGATCCCGAATTACCTGCACAAAGGAGCGCTTGTCTCCCTTGATGGTGCCTTGCCACTCCTTAATCTGACCAAAATCTTCAATCTGTGGAGCCTTCTCTGCTTCAATCGGACAGAAATCCCCAAGTTCTCCGTCTGGCCTACGCGCTGCCCAGTACCACCTGCTTTTCCTTGCTCGATCCTCTTCAGCCGTAGACTTCTCCCAGATGTGAGCACACAGGTCCGATAGATCGAGCTCAGGAACCCTAGCTCGATCTCCTCCCTGGTGGTGTCTCTCTGAACTGGAATTTCGGGACGACGTGTTTGATCCCTCACCGCGCACTGTGCTGATCCTTATCTCACCACCTGACCCATTTGGATTGACACACGTGTCTCCTCGAGTCTGATTGGAAATTTTGACTCCACTTGGATCATTATGCAAAATCTCCTTCTCTGCTTCATTCGTAACTCCCGCTTCCTTCGTTTTCCTCTTCGGTGATCTAAACAGAGCCCGCTTGATTGATTCTGCCTCCAAGCTTCTAGCATCCTTGATCATCCGATCCTCTATTCTCGCCATCCCCCATGAGGCGTACGAACCACTCCCTGAGAGAGTCTTACCCCTCTCCCATGGCATCCGCACCCTGTCGGATGACCTCATGCCCTTCCTCTTGGTGCTTGATCAGGCGCGAAAAGTAGGAGAGAGTTTTGACCTAGTTTCCCAGCTTTTAGTGCAGTAGGAGTTTTGACCTAGTTTTGGAGTTCTTCCAAGCCTAATCTGAACATCCGGCCAAAAGGAAAGATGTACAGATTTCGTAGATCTTTCCAACGAGTATTTATACATAATTTTCGGTTCAGCATAACAGGGTTATTCACTTCTGAAGTTTACTGTCACGTCCTGAATTTCAGTCTGTACTGTATGGTCAGATACGAGGTTCAGTTTTGGGGGCTGTTTTTAGTGGCCTTAGAGGCCGATTTTATCCAGAATGTACTGTAAGTTTTTGTAGTACTTGGCATGTTATTTCTATAGAGTGCTTACACTCCCAGTTTGGCTAAGTGGTTCCGGAGTTACAATTTGTCAAACTCAGTATCCTGAAATTGTCGACAGAATCTGTCTGTCACTTTGTATGCAGGATTAGTAATGGAAAACGTTGGAATTTAATTATGTGATGCAAACCAGAGTTGTAGCTCTTGTTCTTTAGTTTCCAAAATGTATTTACTTGCTGGCATTGCTGTGGTGGTTTTAAAGATATGAAAAAGAGAAGCGCTGCTGCAGTTTGTCAAGGTGATGTGCTGCAGTTTTTGCTGGTTGTTGGTTTGGGGCGTAGGAGCGCTATGTTTTTTGTTTGTAAATGATCTATGAAGTGTTTGTACTGAGTTCTTTGGTGCTAGTGCTCCGGTCATGCGTAGTGCATTTTCTTCATCGTCGGAGGCAAGTGAATGTAGCGGTGATTTGCTACCATTTTGACTTGTTATTTTTATCGCCTACACTTGAATATTTTGAACCATATATCATACAACTATGAAGTAAATATGGTGGCAGATTCTGAATTCGAAGTTTATTTTGTCTCTTGCTTATGTTCTTATATATACGGTTGAAATATGAAGAAGTGCTTATATTTTCATATGAAGGCAAGGATAACTTGTGGTTTTATGAACTTGTTTTTGCATCATTTGCATTCATAGCATGAGCAAGTGCATTGAGCCAGGTCGGTGAGAAAGTCATATAACTACTCTGGAGTGCTTTAAAGGCCAGGTGGGTGAGAAATTTATATAACTATTCCGAAGTGCTCTTATGAAGTATGTCGTAGACCTATGGTTGCGACTGTACCGGTACACATCGTATGTTGCCCGAGGAGGGATGCGATGTAAAAGTGGACATGCATTGCATTGCATTGCAATCATATGCATTAATGCCTGAAGTTTGAAGATGATTATGTTGTGGCTATATGGATGTTAAAAAGTGATGCTTCTCAAAGGTGATATAAAATGCGGTAATCTTGTGGATATGAAGATCTTGTTTGTGGCTTTTTCCATTACATTGATATGCATTCCCAAAAGTGGATTTGTCTATGTTAATGCGGCGGTGAAGTGGTTTATAAGCACCTTTTGGAGGTGTTCTAATCTTTACATTATCATTGTGGTAATATTGAAGTATTGCTCTTTTTATTATTGGAATTATTAAACTGATGCTTAATTCAACTTGTGGTTTAAATAGCTTGTCAAAACAATTTGCTTGCTTTAATCTTTCCAGGTACTTGATGAGTGGCATGATGGGATGGGGAGTAGCAGCACACGTCCGTTCACTTCACAATAAACATTTAGTTACACCTCTATTCATTGAGAAGTGGAGGGGTGGTTAACTTAAAGTCTCTACTCATTCATTCTTGCAAGGTCGTTTGCCTACTAGTGTGATGCCTTTAATTATATTTATCTATGATTGTTTTGCTTCCGCGTTGCTTACTTTTAACAAGGAGTTGCTGCCGAATTTTTTATATTTTCGGTAGAATGTTGTTGTGATGGTTTTAGTAGCATCCCGAGGTGATTGTGGATTTCGGGGTGTTACACAATTGCAGTATACTTGATGTGTGGGCTCACGCTGTGCCGACTACATTATCATATTCCTAGAATTCCTAGACGACAGGCTTTCTGAGCTTAGGGTCCACACCAAACCCTAAGATACCTGATCGGTGGCCCTAATAGACTTGTGTGATGATTTACCATCACTAGATTGAGTGTATTAGGACTATGCTTCTAATATCAATGGAATTCCAGCACAAAGTGAAAAACACCCAAAATAGTGATATAGTGATTATAATAAGTGTTTGTTTCAGATTTTCACCACTAACTATAGTTAACAGATTTCTTGTAGCCCTCCCTCATCCCCCCCCCCCCCCCCCAAAAAAAAAAAAAAACCTTTCTCGAACGTTGCCTGAACCAATTGGGTGGGGATTAATTAGGATAGATTTGGTTGTCCTAAAATCTGGTGCCTGCCCAGAACTTCGAATCTTGTACCCGCTCGCCCACCACCCCACGATCACTTGACCAGAACCTCCTCACACCCCCCCCCCCCCTGGGTCAGGCTGTAGTGCCCATCCTTGCCTGGTCATCCTCATTCTAACCGGCCCGGCTCAGGCAACGGTCACTCCCTTATCATCTACACTTCCCAGTTGTGCTTGACTGGTCGCCATGGAACTCGTCCTTATAATGGCCAGATCCGGTGTGGTCTGGCATGATCTTCTTTGACTGGACAATCTTGTGTTTCTCAATATAGTGGGGAGATTTTTCTCAATCTGCCAGGGCATTAAACCTTTAGGACCAATAATTTACTTAAACAATCCTAAACTATCAATGATGGGAGCTAGGGGATCACTATATACTGGTACAACATTCGCAAAAAAGAAAACTATATACTGGTACAACAGTAAACATTGACAAGCATGAGTACAAAAGCACCCAAAGAAAATTTACAAAGTTCTAGCTCATGATGGTGAAAGGTCAGATATTTTTTATTTTATTTATCGTTGTTACTGCCACCAAAGTAATTGGCTCTTACGTCCTTTAAACATTTTGTGATCACCCTAGCTATCTGGGTAGCATTTTCTAGCTTTGTCACCTCTCGAGTAGTAACTAATAACTGGCATGCCGGCTGAAATGGTCTCAACAACTGATTTGATCAAATGAGCCGAACTAAAGAACAAAGCTCTAGCTTAGATAAATTGAGACATTGTCTCTATTTTTTAAAGCAAAGTATAACATTGTCTCCGTATAACATTGTGCTAGTATAACATAATATATTGTGAAGAACCACCCCTAGCAGATGAACCAGACTACTAGTGTTACAAGGAAAGTTCAGAAACAACTATGCTCAGTACGTAGGCTCATACATAAATCTGAGCATTAACACAATATATGAAACGACAACACAACATCAGAGGCTTTAATTCACTGCCCCTCTTATTGACAACAGTCACAACACATAGAGTTCATACATACACATACGAAGGAACATCTGAGGTATGTGTATATTATTGTCCACTATGCATGGTCTGAGCATTATGGGTAGATCTCAATAACCGAATATGGACCCAATACTGGCATGATTTTGTAGTGGTCACTGAATCCAGCATCAGAAAAGATCTTTTTCCACTCGTTTTCCCCTCGTTCCATCCCATTGATAGTCATCATGAACATGTTCTGTGAAACTTCCATCTCGCTGATCTTTCTATTTGCCTGGTCTGATCCTATCACCATATCTATAATTATCACTTTTCCACCAGCATTTCTAGCAGGGATTGCTTCCTTGCAACGTTGAAGTATCTTGATACAATCTTCGTCACCCCAATCATGCAAAATGTTCTGAAATAGAATAGAATACATATATATATACATATATATATATATATATACATACATATATATATATATGATGAAGACAGAAAAGAAAAAATGAATAAAATATGAAGCAAATGAAACATTGGTAATTGTACTATAAACCTAAAGACTATTTCAGCATGCATGCAATCACACTCCCAATGTCCAAAGAGTTTAATTTTCTCTAAAAAGTTGTGCAAATTAAAACATGTCCCATGTGATTTGGTTGACTCGAGCCATCCAGTATTTGGTTTCATTCAATTCAACCCCTTAAAGTAATCAGTATTAACCTTACAGTAACAAGCAGTAACAGTTATACTCTTCAAAAAAAAATATTCTGCATGAACATTATTGACTTCAGTCACCATGGATTGGTAGTTAATTATATGGTGCTACATTTTTTTTGTTCTTGGCTTTAAAAAACCTATCCACTTAGAATGCTAAAATGGCAAATATTAGAGCACAGCAAAGGCATTAATGTGGCAATTTAAGAGTATTAAATAATTTGGAAGTTTTAAATAATAGTGTTCCAGTTATGTCTTGTTTGGAAGATAATTTATTTTGACAAAGAATGTAGAGGATCCAATTAGACACATATGAAATGTACATATTGAATATTTGAGGGACTGAAATGAAGAAACCAAATTTGAAAATATGCTTACATAAAGATAAAATATGACCACCAGGCTGGTATCTAGCCTTCTTATACGTCATATTTTCCCCTTTATTTTAATGGAATGAAAGGAGCCCAACCTTTGCCTTAAGGAAGAAGAAGCAGTCCACAAGAGTTTACAGTGTTAAAAGGTCAATCTTGCGCAAAAGAAGAGAAAGGGGCTAGCCCTTTGGCCCAAACAAGAAACAACGAGTGGAGGCCTGCTTAATTTGCTGTTTGTTGTTGTTCTACTTGGTAGATGTGATTCTTATATTCTCCTAAAACATGTTATTCTTATTTATAATGCCACATGTGCATTTTGATGGTCAGATATCTTAGTTTTGTTTTTATTACATAGAAAATACACATGTGGACATCATCATGCAGACACGTGCATGCCTTCTAGCCTATTCACTGAAAGTGAAGTTATGCCCTACATCCCTCCACGACCACTCAGAAGTTGATCCCTTGAGGTATCATAGCCAATCGTGCCATTTGTTTTGGCAAACAAACATTTCATTCTATTTAAATCGTATTGCTTACATTAACATTTTTTAATAAATTATTTCGGTTTATCTATTGTTGCTTTCTTATTTTCACCCTTATCGATGTCTTTGGAGTACTAAATCTTTCTCCCCGTTGCACAACATTGTCCATGGGGAAAACTGAAAGGTGGTTATACATTTCCATCGTTTACACTCCATATATATTTTTGTAATGCAACAGAAGCTGTACCCAACTGGGTATGACACCAATGAATGGGGCGCATATGGTAATCTCGAAATATTACTTTTGTTATACTGTAATTACGTAGTAGTGTTGCATGTTGGATAAATATTTAATGTTGATGATCAAATTATTAAATGGCGATAACTGACACATTCTGGGGACAAGAGGGGGTAATAAGCATCCATTTAGTTAGCGTCGAGTTTTTTTATATATAAATGATGCGATATCAATACCTTGAGTAAGACGGCATTAGCAGGTGGAATGGACTCAAACATGTCGCCTGCGAGGAAATGCACTTTGCCATCACCGGTGACGTCCTGGCCGATGACATGAGGAAGGTCTAGCACGGTGCACTTGATGCGTGGGAATGCGGCCGCGATGACCTGTGTGGCCGCGCCGCGGCCACCGCCCACGTCAACCAGCGAGTTCAGGCCGCGGAAGATACGGCCCTTGTCCAAGATAATGACTTCAAGGAAGAGCTTGCTATCAGCGACCATGGAGTCGTTCAATATTCTGTTCAGCGTGGCATCCGAATTCGCCATCTCCCACTGTGAGCAGCCATGTGCCAGCTCAAACAGAGACCCGGCAGCTGCCGGTTCGCTCTTGAGCCAGTCACCCAAGCTGAAGAAGGAGGAAACAATGTGAGGGCTCACCAAGAATGGCACCATTGGGGAGAGGTTGTGTGACCCCACTAGGAAGAGGCACGCCGTCGTTAGCTTATACACGACGGCACCGGAGTCGTCGGCGCCGCTGCCTTCCCCGTCGGTGACGGTGAACATGCCCGTAGTGGTGAGCAGCTCCATAAGGCGACGGAGGTCGGCGACCTTGGCCGGATGTACCGAGGTTTCGGTCGCGATGTCGGTCAGGGTGGCGGCACCGCCCCGGCGGTGCATGGCATCAGGAATGCCAAGGTCGACGGCGCACTTGAGCGCCATGGACTTCACGTAACCGAGGACATGGCTATGGAGGTCGGCAAGAGCGGCGAGTAAGTCCTGAGGGCTCACTTCGGCCAACAGTCTAAGCGTCATCTTGCTCGTAATAATTTGCTTCTGAGCAAATAATAGCTTGTCTCAGTGGTGCTTGGCTCTGCCTACTGCATACCAAGGCCTTTTATACACGATCCAACGTCGAGGATGCATATATCGAGACGCCACGCCACAATATCACAAGATAGAAAACTGTGTCGAATTATTAATTCCTCACAATATATGTCTAAATTAAATGAGTAAGAAAGCCTAAATATAACAATGTAGTATTATCATGTATCGTTGAGAAAATTAACGATTCGATTTATTGCTCTCTTTGTTGACAATGGCACAACTGGATGTGGCAACTTTTTTTATTTTTGTGAGGAACTGGATGTCGCAACATGATCCATGCTACGGACAGGGAGTACAGTCTCAGAATGCAAAATGTTTGTCCCGAGGGATACAAAATACTCCATCCAATCCAAAATAAAAGTCCATCAAGCTTTTTCCCATACAAACCAAATATAAGTTCGTCTAGCTTTTTCAAAAAAAATTCAACAAAATATAAAGTCCTCTAGCATTTTTCCCTCTCAAATGCACCATATATAAGGCGACTACTCCGATACACCTTTTACATATTTTTCCATGTCTGAAAATTTGTACAAAAAAATTAAGCAATAAGCACCTCGCAACCCAATCATCGCGCTATGGGCGTGGGAACATGTCATATGTAGGGATAGAACATGTTGACACGTACTAACTACATCTGGGTACGTACCACTACAAGATTACAACTCTTTGCGACAGTAGACTTTTAAGTGGCCAACAATTTTAGTATATTTAGCTAAGTGTATTGCTTAACTGTGGGTGATGACTTTGTAGGGAGTGACATTGTTGGGAATTTGCAAAACCTGTTGGGGATGTGTGAATTTATAGTTCTATACTAGAAATAATGAAGAGTACTAAAATTGTTGGGCACCTTAAGAAAACTGTCGATAAACAGTATATATCTTGTAGTGTACTGCCATTTTTGATAGATTAGACAACTGACGACCATAGTCTATTGCTCCGACCATTGAACAGAGTTAGACTTACAATCGATTGAATTGATCTTTTCCATGCAACGGCACAAACATATGACTCATATGGAGAGGTGGTCTGCTCCTTAGAATATTGGCCCCGGCAATGCTCGTTATTGGGACGGAAATGGAAAGTAACCACAGAAAGGATAGCAAACTGGTGGACCCCTTGAGGATACAGGAAAGCGGGTCAGCTAAAATTGGAAACCATCACGTGTTTTTTTTTCTTTTTTTTTTGACTGAAGCCATCACGTGGTTGGTCTCACAGCAAAATACAGAAAATGGGTGTAGAACTGTCTTTTTCCTTGATTCCGGAAATTGAATGGCTGGCGCCCCACACACATTGGTGCCGATATTTCAATCGGTACGTGTAAAAGCCCATGGTCCTGCTCCTTTGGCAGCCTAGTGTAGGTGCAAGCAAAATAGTACCACATCTGGCTAAAAAAAAAAAGCAAAATAGTACCACATAGAAAGTCTAGTGGGAGATGCTCCAACTTAAATAGCCATGGTGCAAATGCATGGTAACTCCGGGTTAACATTTTTATGCGAAGCGAGGACAAAAGCGTAAGCGAGTTACTGTGTAGGTGTAGTGGTTCGCGCAGCGTGTATACGGGCTTGAGCCGTATTTGGGTCTGGCATGTTACAGATGATAATCAGAGCCGACCTTCGCTGTATCACGGCTGGACGTGGCTAGAAAGGAACGTTCCTATGCGGTCTGTCCCCTGCGCGAGTGAGTTGCCTCGACGAGGACGTCGAGTCCTTCGAGAGGGGGAGAGTGTAAAAGCCTTTGGGCCCTGCTCCCTTGTGCTTGGCAGCATAGTGTAGATGCAAGCAAAATAGTACCACATGGAAAGTCTAGTGGGAGATGCTCCAACTTAAATAGCCATGGTCGGAGCATAAGCGAGTTACTGTGTAGGTGAGCCATATTTGGGCCTAGCATGTTACAGTACCCATCACTCAGGTGAAACAACTCACACCCATCGAACCTGAATTTCTGGGACTTTCCAGCACTTGGTAAAAAAGGACAGACGATGTATTTCTTCGTCTAGCCAACCTCCTCCTTCCTCATGTCTGCTCAGACCAGGCTGCCACTCCAATTGAGTACCATGTATGTTACAACAACATTAGTCGTTAACTTACAAATGCATGGCCTAATAAAGCAATAAGCATCGAGAAAAGAATGTTCAATCGCGTTCTCAAGTACTGCATGTCGGTCTCGTGACAAGAAGCAGGCAAGCAGCCTTGCTGCAGTTTCGCCAAGCTCGACGACTCCACGCCTCTATGGCGTTCACGAACTCTTAGCTTGCTCACCTGCGCAGCACCTGATGTTATCAACTACTTGGGGCGTTGTTTGTTTGGACTACTACTTTTTAGGGATTGGATGGTAATGTCCACTAGTGGTCCGCGCCCCCGTCCTTGACATGAGGTCAGGCACCGCCACCCACAACCCACCACCACATGTCCGGCCTTCCTGATCCCCAAGCCCCATTACAAAAAACAAAAAAAATAGAGTTTTAGTCACCAAGTTTTAGTGACAAAAAATTTTTATCCTCGTTGGTCGCTAAAAATTGTCAATAGTGACCAAGTTCAAAATTTTTGGTGGATATACGGTTTTAGTGACCAACAATATATATAGCTATGAAGATTTTAGTTGGTTGCTATATAGTTTTATTGACCAACATATACAATTGTTGTTCACTATATACATGTAGTGACAAGCTTTTAGCCACCAAAATGTGATGAAATAGTTATTGTCACCAACAATGCACATATAATGACCAAGTATAATAGTGACTAATAGTTATTTATTTTTAGTGCCCCTTCTGAGTCCTATGACTCTGGTGAGCCAGAGGAGCTCCTGCTCACCGGGGATGGAGAAGAACCTAGATTTGGGAGTGGGAGGTGAAGAGGGACAATAACAGAAAATCGAGTGATGGGAGGTTGTGTTTCACACGGGTGAAATATAGCTATTCTCTCTTTTTTTTTTTATGTATGAAACATTTCAACGAGTTACATAATTGTCCAAGTGACTGCAGTGTCCTAAACAAGTTATTGAGAAATGTAACTGCCATCTCATACTTTTTTTATATCTCTGCAATGTCATCCTACCCCACAAGTGTTTCGAAGGATGCAAATGACGTTCACAAGCGCCAAGAGAACAGCATGGAAGAGGAAGCTACCCATGGGCACGAGCATGCTAGTGAAATCCGTACTGGCTTTCTACTGTAAGGTCACTTCCAATGGAGAGTTTCATTTCATTGTTTTCAAGATGCATGCCACATCGTATCAAGTGTTTCGAAGCAATCAATGCACTAACACTCCAATGGAGACTTCCATTCTTGTGGTTTCATAGGCAAACTTAGCATTTAATTCATGCATGATGTTGTGATCAAATATACCATATGAATTATGTAGCCACTTGCAATTATCTCCAACCAAGAACTTCCATGCTATAGCTAGAGATGCATCAACCGGTCATTGTACTCTATGTGCCATCTTTATAATTGATAAATCACGTAGACAAGAACATAATTAATACCCGGCTGCTAAGAACCATCAATTTTTGTACGGAGGGATGGGTTTCCAGACGTCATTATGTTCGGATCTTGAGGACTACTTGCCAACTACCACACTCTGGACACATCTGGTTTTCAGATCCTGATATTAATCATTCATTAAATGAGGAGATGGCCAGGAAGAGGAACGCATAACACTCTAATGGCGGCCAAGTGTGGGGGTGATCATCAGGAAAAGAAGGACGACAACAAGTTGGTTGTTGTTGTCGGAAGGAATGATTGAGTTGAACATGCTAGAGTAGCTAGCTGTCACATCCCAAAATTTTAGTTTTGGGATGTGAACCGTTTTTCAACAACAAAGGCTAATTTTCTCAAATTTTAAAGGTTTTTACTTAATTTTTGAATATTCTATATTGAAACAGAATTTTTTTCTTATAAAAATGGTTATTTTTTATTTTCTTAATTTTAATTTGACTTGCTTTAGAAAAGTTGCTTTCATGAAATAATTTTTAAGTTGAAAGTCATATCAAAATGATTTGTTTTTTATTGTGAACTTTTAAACTACAGAAACAATGCCTTTTAGGATATAAATTTTTAAATGAATGAAAAAGATAATTTATAAGCCTTTCATACTTCCTTTTGAATTTGTTTGATTTTACCTGATTTATAAAACTAGTTTTGAATTTAAAATGAAATAGGAAAAACTCCTCTCGTAAGTGGAACCAAATCCCACGTAAGCCTAAAACACCAGCCCAATAAACCCAAGGCCTTTCGGCCTGCTATCTTTCCTTCTCGGGCCGAGCCCATTCCCTCTCTCCCTCCTCGCTCGCGCGCCGCCCACCAAACCGGCCCACCCGAGCCAGCCCAGCCGCCTCCACCTCTTCCCCTACCCCCGGTGATGAGAACATGACTCGTACAGATACAACCAACACTCCTCTATTGGACATGCAAGATTCAATCACAAGGACTAGAGCACGACAAGTAAATTTATCGGTGAGCTCGTTTCTATTGTCTTTTATATATGGTTTTGAGAATAAGATGCTATCTAATGAATTAATTATTGTTAGAAATCATGGAGATGATGAGGAGGCAGCTACAGAGGTGCTTGAGGGCGTGGAGGGGCCAGCAAGCGAGAGCAACTCAAGTTGGAGGCCCAATTAAAGTCGACTTCGAGTCCGTTTCGGAGTCCAGGACCAGTACTCATTAAAACAGTCGCCCAGGTCGCATACGAGCTCCGATTTGGACGTTCTTTATATGGATGGAAAGCTAAGAAGATTATCTTTCCAATGGCACCGGTCTCATGCCAAAATTCATCCGGAGTCGTTGGGAATTGTCAAAACAAGTCGACGTACAGAATCTGTCCCGGTGCTGCGCCGCCGTTATTTGGCCTTTGGGCCGTGTATCAAGTTGAGCCCAATTAGGGGCGCGTCCTAGGGTTGGAGCACGACCCCAGCACCCCTTTGGTCATCCTCCCAGGTCCATATACCCCTTAGCTGCCGCCAAGAACAGTTCGGGTTTTGATTGATTGTAAGTTTAGCCATTGCTGCTTCCTGGTAGACGCGTGTGTCGACTAGACCATCCGTTCTACTTGATTCGGAACCCCACCTTTGTGAGTTCAGTTACTTGTTTATATTGTTCTTGCTTGTTCTTCGATTGCTTGCAGGAATTACCCTTGTGGTTAGGTTGATCGGGCTCCACAAGATCGCGAACAACCGTTGGAGTTGGTGTATCGGTCGCTAAGGCGCATCCTTGACGGTTGTAGTCGGGCCGTGAACATCTCTCCAATCGAAATCGAAGTTATCCCCTATCTCTCACCGAAAGATCAGCGCCAAACCCACCCGCGTCCTCATCACCCGGCCGCCGCCGATGGCCACCGCCGCCGCCCCATCCATGCCACCCTCCCGCGCGCAGAAATGTCTCCATCACCTTCCTCCTTCACTCCCCTGCCATTTCCCGCACTTCGCCCTTACTAAATTCCCGGATCGAAACGCTCCGGCCATCAATGGCCATAACTCGCCGGCGAGCTCCGTGCCCGCCAGCTCCCCTCGCCCCCAGGCCTATAAAAGGCTACCGCGCGCCCCCATCGCCCCCCTTTCGCTCTCCCACAACTCTCCGCCCCCGAGACCACGCCCTAGCGCCGTCGCCGCCGTCTTCTTCCCCGCGTCCAGTGAGATGCACTGCCGAGCGCCGCCGCACGCCGCTCCGCGGCGCCTGCTCTCTCTCTCTCTCTCTCTCTCTCTCCCATTTGACTTCTCTATATCGTGCGCAGGTGCACGAGGATTGCTCCCGAACCACCTCCGACGAGAACCGGCCTCCGGAACACCCTCTCCACTGAGCTCCGTCGACCACCGCCACCACTCGCCGTCGTCGGCCACCTTCCGGCCTCCTCCGGCGCCACGCGACCCACTTGGTGACCGCACCTTGGTCCCCTCTCCCTCTCGCGCCTCTTGCGGCGAGCTTCCGAGCTCGGGAAACCCGCCACAGCCTCGCTCCGGCGAGCTCCGCCGTGCCCGAGCGGTGGTGCCGCCCTGATCCGGCACCCGGTCCACCATGGACCAGTGGACCGCGCCCCGCCTCCGGTCCATGAGATGCGTGGACTAGGTCCACGGGTTTTTCCATTCAAAAATAATTCTCATGAAATCCAGAAAATGCGCCTAAAGATTTACCTAATCAACCCGTAGTTCTTCCAGCATGTTATGTCTTGCGCATATGTCCCTGGAATTCACTTTTTATCTCAGTTTAAACCTCCAGACCTTTGTTTAATCATATCTTTTCGCTCGTAACTCCAAATTAACTCATTCTTGCGCTCAAATTCCCATTACAACCTAACCTATCAAACCATAGCCCTTGCTAAACCATTTCTTATTGTTTTCTCCTCTGCATTGTGCATTTATTGTATGCTTGTTTTCGTATTTGCGCAAATAGGAATATACGCTTGAGAGTCGCGCGATTATCATGAAGACCAAGAAATGAGGTCACGGAGCAGCAGAACTAAGAGGCAAGTGTCCTTGTTGGCGGTTTCTAAGTACCTGTTTTATATGCCGAAAACCACCAGCATCGTACCATATTCTCATCATAATCATGTGTTATTACCTCTAATATTGACGATTTCCACATGTAGTGTTGTTTTAGTGCTATGTTGCAGGATTAAGTGAAATGACACTATAATGGCTCAAATGTGAGAAGTACCGACATGAAGCCCGACTCGCCATGCAAGGAGGGCTTCCCACTAGCCCATGACGCATCCAAGGCACCTCTGGACGTCCATGGAACCCAACATGCAAGCCCAAAGTCGTGGCCCAATGCCTAAGGATTTCTAGAAGGTTTATCCAGAAGGAAAGATCAATTCGCGCAGTCCAGAAACAGCACTGCATTGCCACGCGGTTTACGAGTTCAAGACGTGCTCTAATGGGAATCCAATGTAAAGGAAAGTTGTAGGTCTCGTTGAGAGCTTTCCGGAACATATATGGATTGTCCCGTTTGGATTCTGGAGCTAGGAGATATGGGCCCCGCAAGAAAACCTGCGCAGAGGAGTATATATAACCCATGGGACTTTGGTGCCGACCGGCACCGATCCAGAATTGCTTCCTTTCGCCTCCAAACGCCTCTCCACTGTATATATAACCCATGGGACGCCCCGAGGACGGAGATCGGCCGCCAGAGGGACAACACAGCTAGTAAGTTTAGAGCCACCGGGGCTTTGCCCCGTTCTTCATGTTCTCTAGTTGTTAGATCAAGAACCGCTGGTGCTAAAGAGGTGATCCATCAAGGTAGGCCTACTAGATGGTGATGTATCTTGCACTATGTATTATCGAAGTATGATTGAATATGTGGATGAATGGTTTTGATTATTGATTGCCTGCATTTTATGGTCTTACATATGCTTGTTCCAATGCTTAGTAACGCGGCTAAGTAATTAGATGTTATCTTAATTGTGGTGGCAATAAGAGGTGAGAGATTCAATCTCTCACTATCTCCATTGTGGTTAAGATGATAACCGGATCTTGTATGCGCCATAATTGCACATTGTCTCTGTACCTCAACGACCGCTAATGCATATGCGAGATCTTTGAGATGATGTGTAGAGTAGGAAGAGGCTACCGACTAAGGCGAACTGGTCGTGACAGGGCTCGTCGGAAAGGGGTTTCGACCTACCGATCTTCGGTTATCAATAATTGAGTAATTCCGTTTATGATGCTATTTAATTAAGCTTTTTGGTTACAATCTCAACTAACAGACTTGGCTAACTTACCCCGTGATCTAATCAGGTTCCTTAGGCCATTCAAGCAATCTTCGGGCAATTTAGCTCCTGTGCCGATCGGCACACCCCTTGTGCCGACCGGCACAACCCTCACTTTCACCCTTTTTCATGCTCTTGTATATGCAATATGTACTTCATGCTAGGATTGATTTGTTAGATAAAATAGTAAACCCTAAACACGGTTCTCTTGCTGATCCTTGTGGATTCGATACAAACCTTGGAATACACTGAGGGAAAAAGCTACAATGTACACCGTCCACTTGCGGTATATAAATGGGTGCGTATAAACGACCAACAAGCTTTTTCTGGCGCCGTTGTCGGGGATCGGCAACTCGAACCTAGGGCGATCTATCTAGTTTATCGAACTAATCCTATATCTTTTTATTGCATATACCCTGTTTTTCTTTGTTTGTGTGTCCATTGAAAACAGGTACAAGGCTAGGCATACAACCTCACCTGGAGCACGACGATGTTGCTGCAATCTGCTCTTCGTCGACTCTCTTGCTCCATAGCAGTAGGTGCTAACTTTGTTAGTGGCCCATCATCTGCTATGGAGTCCCTCTCCATGAAAGACTCACTAGTGCCGATCGGCGCAACGCCCATGCCGATCGGCACCACACTGCTCAAAACAAGGTACGCGCTCTTGTATTAATTCGTTTTGGACTAATGCTCTGCGAAGATTTGGTGTGTTTATATCAATAGGTAATGGGAGAGAAGATTGAGGGCTATTTACCATGAAGATCGAGGATTTCAATTGATAACATTGAAGGCATGGTGGATACGTTCTATCATGAGTTGTTATTCTGTTTGCTGACTTCTCGGAGGTGTGCACGTAAGTACAGAGGATTGCATGGCCTACAAATTTGATATTCTGAAAGAGCATCAAGTCTAGTTTCCAACGTTCAAGTCTCGCATTATTTGGAGTTTCCTACAAGGATTTATGGCTAAAATACGAGATGCTGCGCAGGCTGTTTGGATATTTCGCGAGAGATGCAAACAATTGGAAGTTTGAGCCAAATATGAAATTAAAGTACAATATCCACGTGATCTATGGGTTTCCAACATTTAGAAGACTTCCTTTTGATGATTGACACGGATTCAAGTCGTTCCAAACACGGAGTTTGAATATTTGGAAAATTTGAATTCAATTCGGATTCATCGCGAGACATACCTTCAGAAAAACGGCCATATGTCCCTCATACGGAGTCCGATGAGGACGCACGAGTACTCGTTGAAAAGATAATTTGATGCCCGACACAATGGTACAGGTTGCAGCCTCTAATTCCTCCTGGTCGCAGCAGAAAAGCACAAGCAAGTCATCGGCTGGAACAGGACATGGCAGATTTCTTCAGAATTCTTCTCCCGTCAACTTGGTGGATCAATAGGCAAGCTTTGAGAAGTTGCATCGACTCTACATCATCATACCTTGCTGGTGCAACATTTATAAAGATTCACAAGTCATAGGACAAGCCGACACATGCTCCGATGCTTGAAAAGATGAAGTCATCAAGATTCTCCGGAAGACGAAGCAAGAAGCTGAAATCATTGGTAATTCTGTGAGTTCTCCGAGCTGATCAATATATGAAATTTTTATATCTGGATAGAGCTTCAAGTCTTCTTTCCAACGCATCAAACAGTGCTGGATTTGGATGTTTCTACAAGGATTTATGAGCTAATCATTGGACGCTGCGCGAGCTGTCAGATGTTCAAACAGCACGCAGCCTTGGAGTAAAAAACTCATAAGTCCTTCAAACGGAATCCGTTTGAGGTGTATGAGCACTCGTTGGAAAGATATTTTTGCTACCTACGTTATGGTACAGGTTTCAGAACCAGTTTCATTCTGTTGGTAATGCGAAATTCAGAAGGAACAGGAGCTGCAGATTATCAATGGCAAGATTAAGGAAGGAGACGAAGATGACAACAATGAAAATAGCTTGAGCGATTCTCCCGTGAGCAAATGATCAGAAGTTAAAAGATTGAAGACTCAAGAGCATTATATCATTTACACATATTGAGCAATATGCAACACAATAAAGACGGGCTATGAGTCAACCACGACGAAGTTTTCATAGTACAAGCTGCATGGATATCATTGGGATCTTACACCAAGAGCCATGGCTTCGCGACAATCAGGTATGTAAGAAGTCTAGCTATTCGATTATAACTAAAGCGCTTTTCGGGAGGCAACCCGTGTTTTTGAGTCTTTTGTGTGGATTGTTTAGTGCTGCTAGGAGGGCAACCTAGAGTTTTTGCTTTGATGTGAGCTTTACCAAACTCAATTGGTTCACTTGTGTTTAATTTGTTCTAGTTTAGCTTTTTCTTTTTAGACCACCATCATTATGTGTTTGCTTGCAAAAATCATTCATTGCATGCATAATTTGTGAGCACTTGCTTTGTTTTTGTATTTGCATAATTTTTCCGTCTACATGCATTTGACCATCTGATTTCAGCCTGCCTAAGCCTTCCATCACCCATTTTTCCACCACCTAATTTTCAGAACCAAGACCCCTTGTGCCGATTGGCACGACTCCATTGCCGATCGGCACAAATGCCCAAATGCTTTTCTAAGCATTCCATCGATGCCGCCTAACATGTTTTTATTTCACACTAGCCTCTGACTTTGCATGTTCATATTCACTTTTCCACTCATAATAGCTTGCTTTGAACTCTCCAATGATCACTTAATTGGCTTTGTGTGCACACATTATCTAGCAAATTTAGGTGTAAACGTGGTGTTTATACTTGTTTGTTGAACAACATTGGATAGTTAATTTGCATTGCTACGTTTTGCTCATTTGCATTGGTTGGTCTACTCTTTTTCAATGCGCTATCTTTCTTATCCAGCGGAGTTTTGCAATGGCTAAGTCATGAACATGGTGTTTAGACTTTGGTTGTTAAAGAATTTCGTTTTAGATTGCTAGCAATTTAGTTGTAAGCATGGTGCTTAGAGCTAGGTGTAAACATTGCTCTTGTGTTGCTTCCACGCCTCTAAATTTCGGTGCTAATATCATAAAACTTTTTCTTCACTTTGATAGCATTGATTCAAGACTAAATAATGAGTACCTTCTGTTTCTAGATTTGTGTTCATCGATGCACGATCTTTTAGCAATTTTGTGTGAACGTGGTGTTTAGACTGAATTGTGGAATAACATTATGGTCTTGCTTGCTTGCTAACATTGTGTTTTAACTTCATGCATCCACACTTGTGCACGCACGTACACTCATTAGGATTTTTTTTTCTACTAGAATCAAATCGATACAAGTGGAACTTTGAAGTTGTTGTTAGCTGGTAGATATCCTTCTACTCCCGATCATCACCTCGGGGGTAGTGTGTGTGCTTCAATTGTTTTGCAGGAATGAAAGAATTGATCTTCAAAAAAAAAAAAGGACGTTGAAGGAATTAAGGGGAAACAGCCGCATGAACAAGAGGGAGCAATGGGACAGCAGCTACAAGGCAATGATCGAGTTGAAAATCCAGAAACGAAGCCGAAGATAGAGGGTGCCGACCGGCACCAATCCTTGTGCCGACCGGCACCACTGTTGTGCCGATCGGCACCCCGTTGTTGCCCCTACTGTCAAGCTTCACTCATGCAATTCAGCAACATTTTAAGCATGGGGGAGGCACGCTCTGAACTTCAATTCACTAAAAGGACGGTAACATCACTTTGTTCCTTCTCTTCTCTAATCCTATTCTCTTCTCATTCGCTGCTCTTGCCTTTTGCTATCAACTTGGGTTTTGCTTTTTTTTATGATGTGGTACCCTTCTCGTTTTGTTCATGCGAAAGGTTGTTTGTAATTTGCCACTTAGAATTTAGAATGGACAATGACATATCTCTAATAGCTACCTTCGGGTGACCAAATGTCATTACTCTATCTAGGGGAGCTGGTTTGTATCATCACCGCCTATGTTTGAGCTTTCACTTCAAATAATACATATTTATGATGAGCTTGCTTGAGATATGATGAAAGTTGCTATTGTTGTTGGAACTTGCATGTATGATTCGTTGCATATAATTGTCCCCCGTTAAAATTTAATGAATCTGAACTAAGCACCAATTCTATGAACTCTATTTGCTTTAGTGGTGGTGTTTGTTGACAGATGATTTGATAGAGACCCCATATGATTGAATTGTTCTTCATGACAACATGCTTTGCTCTCTAAAAAGAAAACTCCAACATAGCTTGAGTCCTTACTAATTTTTAGAAAATTATAACGTCTTATGTCTCTAATCCTTGCAAATATTGCTCTCTTGCATTGATCATACCTACCAAAGCCGAATATGCTACACCTATATAATAAACCTGTAGATTGCAACATGTAATTTGGTGAGTTGGGTCAAGTTTGTGTTCTTTTGGTATGAGACTTAGAAGCTGGCCATTCCGTTTGCGTAACTATCACTTGTTTTCTAGCCTTATTCATATTCAGCATTGCCTATTCTACTCTGGAATGTGTGCATACTTCGCTGAATATTCCCACCTGTAAAACCATATTTCTTTTGATGTTGTCCAATCCTTGTTCACAACCTATGATATGAGTTTCTTGTCGAGCCGTTGCACTATTTCTATGGTTTTATGCACAAATTATCAAGATATCTTGCTCAAGACGAAGATTTTCATCACCAAACACCTCTGAAGACTTTCTGAAGCGCAAAGGATCAATTTGAGGCGAAAACGGAGAAAAGTTGGGTCCGTGCCGACCAGCACAAATTCGTGCCGACCGGCACAAAGTACAAAATCAGCGAAAAGCCCCCTGTTATCTCCAGAAATCAAGTATATGTGTTTCAGACGGTCAAGGAGAAGAAATAAAAGGTTTAACTAGTGCTTTTTCATTTTCCACTTCCTATATGCTCGGGACGAGCACCGTTTAAGCATGGGGGAGTTGGATCGTCATCTACATTCCGAAGCACTAGTTAATGGACTTCAAAGATTGTTGATGGAAGATCAAGATTGTTTATAGTGTCATATCAAGTTGCAAGAGTGGACTTCGTAGAAGATTGTGCATAAAACCATCATATTCAAGTAAGTGCATTCAATTGGCTGAAACTCTATCCTTCTAACCATGTGCAATCCGATTTTGAGAACTTCATTTGTGTCTTCAGATCATTCTTTGCCATTTGCACATGTCCACCTTTCTAAAGCGTGTGTTTTCCTCTCTTTCATCATGTTATTCCAATAGCCTTTTTGACAAGTCTCTGTAAAACCAAGTAGAACTATCTCTTGATTTGACAATATTCTAAATTGCATTGTTTTGCTAGTTGTTTTCCTACCAAGCTACACATAAAGCCTTCCACTAAATAATTGTAGATAGGATCACTTCTAGTTGTTTGGCTTGTGAGATTTGTGAGATGAATGTTGTCTTGATTCTTTGCAAGAGAGTGTTTTGTTTGGATGAATGAGACTGAATTTTTGGAAAAAAAACTTTATCATCTTAAGGCCTAGTTTGAGGAGTAATCTGCTTTGAGAGTCGAAGCTACTTTATTTGATCATTGTGGTCGGTTCTAAGTCATAATCTGTCCCCCACTAGTATCTTTGAGTAGTAGAATTGGTGCAACATTAAACTTTTGTGCTATACTCTTAAAGCGGGTTGGATATGTATGTGCTTTGATGAATGCAAGTGAAGATGACATGACAGCAACGCTGATCTCTCCTTGAGTGGGTGAAGTGATTTATTTACTCGAGGACGAGCAAAGGTTTAAGCATGGGGGAGCTGTTGGTGGTTTCTAAGTCCCTATTTTATATGCCGAAAACCACCAACATCGTACCATATTCTCATCATAATCATGTGTTATTACCTCTAATATTGACGATTTCCACATGAAGTGTTGTTTTAGTGCTATGTTGCAGGATTAAGTGAAATGACACTATATGAGAAGTACCGACATGAAGCTTGACTCGCCATGCAAGGAGGGCTTCTCACTAGCCCATGACGCATCCAAGGCACCTCTGGACGTCCATGGAACCCAACATGCAAGCCCAAGGTCGTGGCCCAATGCCTAAGGATTTCTAGAAGGTTTATCCCGAAGGAAAGATCAATTCGCGCAGTCCAGAAACAGCACTGCATTGCCACAAGGTTTATGAGTTCAAAATGTGCTCTAATAGGAATCCAATGTAAAGAAAAGTTGTAGATCTCGTCGAGAGCTTTCCGGAACATATATGGATTGTCCCGTTTGGATTCTAGAGCTAGGAGATATGGGCCCCGCAAGGAAACCTGCGCAGAGGAGTCCGAATCAGGACAGATATTTTGGCATCGCATATTTGGGAACCAAGACGGCCGAATCTGGAGATCCAATGAATACCAAAGTTGTAGATCTTTTCGAGAGCTACGAGATAGAGTCCAAGTTTGCCCCATTTGGACTTCGGACGAGGAAGATATGATTCATGGAAGGTAGAGCTGCGAAAAGGAAAATCAAGTCCAAGTTGAAAACGACTCGTGCCGATCGGCACGACTTTGGTGCCGACCGGCACCGACCCAGAATTGCTTCCTTTCGCCTCCAAACGCCTCCCCACTGTATATATAACCCATGGGACGCCCCGAGGACGGAGATCGGCCGCCAGAGGGACAACACAGCTAGTAAGTTTAGAGCCACCGGGGCTTTGCCCCGTTCTTCATGTTCTCTAGTTGTTAGATCAAGAACCGCTGGTGCTAAAGACGTGATCCATCAAGGTAGGCCTACTAGATGGTGATGTATCTTGCACTATGTATTATCGAAGTATGATTGAATATGTGGATGAATGGTTTTGATTATTGATTACCTGGATTTTATGGTCTTACATATGCTTGTTCCAATGCTTAGTAACGCGGCTAAGTAATTAGATGTTATCTTAATTGTGGTGGCAATAAGAGGTGAGAGATTCAATCTCTCACTATCTCCATTGTGGATAAGACGTTATCCGGATCTTGTATGCGTCATAATTGCAAATTGTCTCTGTACCTCAACGACCGCTAATGCATACGCGAGATCTTTGAGATGATGTATAGAGTAGGAAGAGGCTACCGACTAAGGCGAACTGGTCGTGACAGGGCTCGTCGGAAAGGGGTTTCGACCTACCGATCTTCGGTTATCAATAATTGAGTAATTCCGTTTATGATGCTATTTAATTAAGCTTTTTGGTTACGATCTCAATTAGCAGACTTGGCCAACTTACCCCGTGATCTAATCTGGTTCGTTAGGCCATTCAAGCAATCTTCGGGCAATTTAGCTCCTGTGCCGACCGGCACACCCCTTGTGCCGACCGGCACAACCCTCACTTTCACCATTTTTCATGCTCTTGTATATGCAATATGTACTTCATGCTATGATTGATTTGTTAGACGAAATAGTAAACCCTAAACACGGTTCTCTTGCTGATCCTTGTGGATTCGATATAAACCTTGGAATACTCTGAGGGAAAAAGCTACAATATACACCGTCCACTTGCGGTATATAAATGGGTGCGTATAAACGACCAACAGTCCTTGACGCATTTTGTATCCAAATTTATAAATTCTTTTGTTTACAAAAATGCATGCTTGAGTCAATATGCTATTGAACCTATATGTAGGGTTTACTAGAATTGTCATATCCTCACTCCTTGTCGCCTTAGTTTTCTTTACTTGTTTATGGGTAGAATTGCTTAGCCTTGCTCTGTGTCGGGTTGGGAAGGTCATAACTTGATTAACTGAACTTCTGTCACATGAGGGTTAAAAGGTAATAATTTATTTAGCAACATGATTGGAGCTTTAGGGATTTGGGTGATTGTGATTTGGGAGCTGTGCTGGGACGGTGGTGCGAGGAAGGCGGGTTACGCTGGAATCGTCGGGAGAGAGATCGATGTGTGGGGACAGGAGGGTTACTCCTCGGAACCATCTGGCACAAGAGGGGGCCTCTAGAGTGAAGGGTATACTTCCCTATCGGTTGAACCTCAGTGGGCACGTGCAAGCTGGAGGAAACTATGGAAAAGCCTTTGTTGTGATATCCTGGCCGCACACCTAAGGAAGTGTGCATGTGCTTGGCCGGCACGGCATAAAGGTGACTTTAGTTCACATGGCAACAGGGGATGAAATCACAAACTCGTGGAGAAATGTGTACAACCTCTGTAGAGTGTAAAAATGTCATGACAACCGTGCTCACGGTCAAGAGCGGCATGGACCCTTCCACGATTAGCTGGGAATGATGGTTGGTTGGGCAATCACAGTAGGTAACTGTGATCGGGTGGTGTAACCCATAGTTGCACAGGTAGAGTAACCTGTTGTTAAGTCTTCATCTTGGCAAGGTGGAGTACCTTGGCCATTTGGATATATATATATATATATATATATCACCTAGTAAATAGGAGATGCTTTTATGAAATATTTTACTCAACCGCATTTATGCAAATAAACCATACAAGCCTTTCTTGTTATTAGCCGACATGTCATACTTTCCCCCACTTGCTGAGTACTCTATGTACTTACATGAACCATGTACCTTTTCCGTTTGCTGCTCAGTGAATGAAGACACCGAGGAATGCCTAAGGAAGAGAAGTGGAGATCTAGGCCTAAGAGTCGTCCGGTCGACTGCCTGTGGAGTTGAAGAATCCCAATAATTAGATGTATTCCGCTGCAATGTAATCTTTTCTTTTAGACCACTTGGTCATTCTCGTAACAAAGTTATCGATTTAATAAAGATATTGTTCTTTTATCACATATATTGTCTTGTGTGCGTGAAAACTTGATCCTGGATACGCATACAGATGCATTTGGTTTTGGTTTTTAAAACCGGGTGTGACACTAGCTAGCAGCAAGTGGCGAGGAAGGGGCTGCATAGGATCAAAATGAAGTACATATCTGATATCGACAGATCATAGGGTGACCTAGAAAATATATCATCTATATTATGGCTTGATCTTGATCTGTAACCCCGGTCTTTCTCTCTAGAGTTTGTCTTTCATGTTTTTTAGTCAGTCATCAATTTCTCTGGGGTATTGACGTTTCAAACAATAAGGAAAGCTTGGATTGAACACTGCTGGAGTAGCCGGCAGCTAGTGTGACGACGAAGAGGTGGCGTAGAGAGTGGCGGAGATAGGATTCTTATATTGGGTATGCCCAACAATTGCACAATTACCTTACCCCTCATAACATTCAAGCTCTATAAAGCAAAGACTAAAGCACAAATAGGTCTTTAATTTGTAAAATAGTTTAGAAATTTTTGAGCCAGATTGTGTGCTCAAATCAATTTATTTATATGATTTAAGGAAAATACTAATATACATATATATTATAGCTATTGAAAAATAATTTTTTTCATCAAAATTATTGGGTGTGCATGTGCACACCCGTGCACCATGCTGCCTCCGCCTATCCAAATGAGAAGGTGACATAAAATTCCTGAATATGGAACCAGTCTGTGCATATATTAATTTGGCGCGTGCGCACACATAAAACATGTGATCGTTATCGTGGCATGATTTTGACCAATACTTGCCAACTACCTCATTACTTTTGGAACAGTTCAACATATCATGAACCCTGGCTAGCGGCAATCATTCCAACGCTTGAATATAATTTTCCAATAGTCGCTCTAATAGCTTGCCAACGGTTGGACCATACTCTTTTATATCTTTTGAAATGATTTTGAGAGCTAGTCACGTTGAACCTCAAACTAGATAAATATAGTTATCACATTATAAATATATAGCATGGACATTTTCATTGTATTAAACATATAGGTCATCACTACACTATGCGAGTTTCTTATACTTCAGTTCCAGTGTATTACTATATCTAAGTGATGCCTTAAAATATAGTCCCTCGTGGATTGCAAGGTTTTAGTGTGGTGTGTATCATTCTAAGACATTAATTCACACAAATCAGTGCATTGATGAGTGCACAGTCCAGGGATTCATAAACAACGCGGCTATTAGCTTACTAATGCTTGCCTTCAGAGACCCAAACTTGAGTTGGGTCATTAAATATATATCAAACCTTTGACTGACATATTGTAAAATGGAAGATAACCTACCATCGTCAGGATCAATGTAAATTTTAAAGGGATAGACATACAACTTCCTTTGCACATAACCTTGAAAGCTTGTGAGTCATTGAGCCATGTTCTCATTCAACATAAACATTTCTATTTTGATACTGCCTATGTGGGGTCTTCGTGATGCTGTGGATCAAGCTACGCCAGCAGCAGAGGTGAATGCCGGGAAGAGGTGGTGAAGGAGTAGGGGTTAAAAATGGTCACGTGGTTGAGAGGGAGAAGGCTGACATGCTGACATGGCAATACCACTACCCACGCAGCCAAAAGCAGTTTAGTTAGTGGCTAAAGGTGAAAAGTGAAATTTTTGAATTTAGGGGGTTAAGTAAACTATTTTATAGTTCAAGGGGTTATGTTTGAGCCAGTGTTGTAAAACAAACTTTTCCTTGTGGACATGAATATTTCAAGTATCAATACTTATAACTGGAAGTTTGATGATAAACGTGGTTTACTTATAGGTCCTCGTCTGGGTTTTGGACATTTGATGAAAAACAATTACGGAACTAACATAGTTGTATGAGTATGTGTGCAGTGAAAAATTGAAAGGTGTCGTTGATGTCCCCTCAAAATGAAAACAAAAAGAAAACACTACATATGACATTAGGTTTCTTTCCATTTCTTTAAGTATAGGTATTTTCTACTATCAAGGGGGCATATCACATAAAATGAGGTGAAATTGATTTACTGCTCAAATGATACATGCATGTCAGCTAACTCATTAGTTTCAGCCAGAGGGATCCAAATTTGTCCTTACAAGAGTATCAGCAAACCCCTACTAGGGCCCCTACTTCATTTTTAAGAGCCCGAGGTCTAAAAGCAAGCTTTAGCAAGGCTCCTGTTGGTATTTCTTACACCACGAATAAATCCGCAAGCGCACGGAATACCGTTGTATTACTTCACCCGGGAGTATTCCAAGGTATCGTATTTGTTTTCCCCAAGGAACGGTGATAATCTGCAACAAGGTTAGTTTCACCCAAGGACACACAAGAATGGCAGTAGTATAGGATTGAGAGGATGAATAAAGATCTAGCTGTCCCGCAGGACGATCGCTCTCAAGTTCTACTTGTTTACTTCGGGCACTGGTATAGACCTGGTCTGCCAAGTCACGCCAGCCTGTAGCTCTACGACGAACCCGAACGTGGAGGATTACAAGGGACGGACAGGGCTGTCACCACCTGCCGCCTACCTCTACAAACCGTGGGGCACGCTGCAAACAAAGGTAACCTCTAGCCTAGACACCACGTCTATGCCGTCGATTACTACTCTAACCCCGGTCCTGGTACTAATCTGGAAGGCTAGAGCACCCCTCTCGGAGCGATGATCCCGTAAACAAGTATAACAAGAATAACGACTAGTATGTAAAGCTCGCTAGATCAATAACATCACGAATACTAATCTTACGAATAAGAACAACGATCGTTCTATGAACGAACGACGAACGAACGACGAACGATGAACGAACTAAGAACGAACGACGAACGATGAACGAACGACGAACGAACGAAGAACGAACGAAGAACGATGAACGAACGACGAACGAACGAAGGCCGAACGATGAACTATTAATAAGATAAATATCCGCCAAGGGTACAAGATAAGGAAATAACCAAAGGAAAGCTATCCCTCTCCTTGATCCTTGCCCTCTCCTCTATTCTACTACTGTACAAGAGGCCCTTGGCCTGGATGGGAGTGGAATGACTTGTGTCTTGTGATGTGCTTTGGAGGAGGGGGGTACCCCTTTATTTATAGCCCAAGAAGGTCGGCAACTTGAGGCGGTTCCTTAGGTCGGTGGCATTGATTGCAGGTGGAACCGACCTCTGGAAGGCGGTGGCAAACCGACATAACAAGATAGGCCAGGGGGGCCTCCACCACAGGTCGGCCGACCTAGGGTTTGGGGTCGGCCGACCCCTGGTGGGCCCCTCTAGGCCTGGTCTTTCTCGTGCTGCTTCCCTGGGCTGTGTTGTCCTCTGATCCACCTGCTGTGGGTGGAGTTGAAGCCAGGATATTTGGATTTTGGGCTTCAAGAGAGGAATTCTTTATTCCGGGGAAAATTGGTGTCTCCAACTTGGACCTTTTATGCTTCCTTTTCCCCGTTTTCCTATGAATTGCAGCTGCACTCACAAATTCACCAAGACTTGTGGAAATCATTAGTTTAAAGACCTAAGTCTACTTTTAGTGATTGTTTTATTATAAAAAGCGCAGCTAGTTGACGGGTAAATATTGGGTCTAAGAGCCGTGAACAACTCCCCCACACTTAGCTCTTTGCTCGTCCTCGAGTAAAGTTGCGAGCATAAGGCGGGAGATACTCATCCTCATAAATGAGAGCCTGCACACAAGTTATTGCAAGCCACACTTTATACGTGTGAACTTTGAGGTGTCTAACATGTATTCCTTGGATGATTGATAAGTGGAACGGTCATGTCTCAAATCACCTCGCCTTCCCTGTCAAGTACCTTGGGATTTTTGCATAATTTTCAGAAATAAAAACATAGTTTCATGCTCCTCAAGTGACTCTCTCAAGTCGCTCATGGTGTTTGTGTATTATCCTCTCAAGGGCCATGTTTTAGCCTCTTCCCTCCTTGTGTTTGATCAGGCTTTTCGTGGAGCTCAAGGTAGGGTAAAGTGGAGCATACTAGTGTCTCTTTTGTTGCTAAGTCAAAGACTGGATCCAATGGAGTAATCAAGTCATACAATCTGATCAAGATGTGCATGTGTGGTGGTGGTATGAAGTGGAAAATTATTTGTACTCTTTTTTATGGTGTTACCTTTTCTCTCTTTTTGAATTATTGAGGAGGACATGGCTATCATATCTTCCTTTTCTTTTTTCTCTATTTTTCCCATCATCATTTTTTTCATCATGCTCTACTTTTGTATGAGCAGGGATTATTCTTTTTCTTTTTGCATAGCCATGTCTCCAATGATATTTTTGAGAGAGAAAGGTAACAGAGATTTTTGGAGTATTTATTTGGTGGATGGATGATGGAATGTTGCTCAACTTCCAGTGTAGAAGTGTAGCATGTGAGGTGGAGTGTATGTGATCTTGATCAAAAGAGTATGACAAGCTTCTCACTAGGGTCCAAGAATTTGACAAAGCTCAAATCGACAACTAGCAGCTTATAGGCAATCAAAGTATTCATGTAGAGTTCTTGGCCTTGGTAGGAAAATATAAATCAAGTGAGGAGCATCATACTATGGAATTTTTGATTTTCATAAAGATAAATTCCCAAGGACTTGAAGGTTAAGCAAAGATCATTTTGACAAACCATATCTCACATGCCAATTATCTAGGAAAAACATGGGTTCCTAATGATGAGGTGTTCACAAGCATTCAGCGATGAAGCGAGAAATAACAAGTGTGCAAGTCCATGAATGTGAGAGGTAGAGTTGTGGGCAAAAGATAAATCAATTATGATTTTCCCAAAAGATTAGTGCGTCAAGTTTTATTTAATTTTCAGATTATCAGAATGAACTTGACGGTGTAGCAGGCAAAAAGTGGAAGTGTGGTGCAAACTCAGGAGGCAGGAGGAGGCTGGAGCCTGGTGGGGACCACCAGGGGTCGGCCGACCTGGCCTGGACCCCACTTGTTCTGATATTTCACGTGGTGGACGCTCCTGAGTTGTCTCGTATTATGCTGGATGATTTGGTCGTGATTGTTCCAGATATGGCGATGTCCCCCCCCCCCCCCCCCCCCCCCCCCCCCCCCCCCCCCCCACACTTGCCTTTTTGCCTGTTTCCTTCAAAAACGACAAAAATATGGAAACACAAAATATTGCTCTACCGGTATGCAAGCCCGGGGAGCACTATCATTGATTGAATTTAAAACTGAACTCGCAGGCGCATTACAAATTTGAAGGGAAATTGGAATGAAAATAAACTAAGCAGATTCAACTGCCTTCCGCCGCCTTTCCTTATGGCTCGTTCCGCATGCTGTAATTCAAAAAGTCAGACTTTTCTGCGTAATTTTCATTATTCATTTCATTGCTCGAAGCAGGCGCCTAGAAGTAGATTTTTATTTTGGGAAGACTATCCCCTTCCCAGCCATGATCTCGTCGATTTGCTCCAGCTCTTTGTCGATCTTGTCCTCTTCCTTCCTTATCCGAGCCAAATCCCTCTCTAGTGTATTAGCTTTCTCAAGGAGTTTCTCCAGTTCCTTTGTGAGTTCCTCGTTGGTGAGACCAGCGAAAGGGTTCTCCTTACTGTAGAAGAGGTGTGGTGCAGCCTTGATCTTGGTCATGGTAACAGGGTTTTGGTTCGAGGAGTGGAGCTTGGAAGAGATGAATGGAGAGGGGGTGCAATGGGTTGTATTTATAGTGGTTTCACCCCCCTCCTGGCGAAGAAACGAAGGATTTATTTCCAAAGCATAGGTGGACGAAACAAGGAAATCTTAGGTGGCAGAATGAGCAAAGGGTGGAAGGCAGAGGCGGCAAGAGGGGGTCGGCCGACCCTGGGAGCCAGGTCGACCGACCTGCCTTAGCAGGTTCTGGCCTTACTATTTTTCGTGGAGCTTTGTTGGGAAAGGTATCTTCGGGGTATACAGGGTACAGAAGGATATTTCGATGCAGAGGTTACGAAAAGATATTTAAATCAATTAAGTGCATGACATCGAATTCCTTATTCGCTTCGGGTTCAAGATAAATCTTAAGACGCTGACCATTTACCTTGAATACATTACCTCCGTCGTCTTGGAGTGTGATTGCCCCATGAGTCGACGTGTTGATGATGGTGTATGGTCCGTCCCATTTACTTCTCAATTTTCCATGCCCGAAGAGTTTTACCCTTGAATTGAAGAGCAACACCTTGTCTCCAACTTTGAATTCTTTTATCCTTATTTGCCGATCATGCCAGCGCTTTGTACGCTCCTTGTAGATGGCTGAGTTGTGATATGCCTTGTTTCTCCATTCTTCCAACTCAGCTATCTCCATTTTTCTTCTCCACCCAGCTCCTTTCATATCCATGTTCCAAGTTCTCATGGCCCAATATGCCTTATGTTCCAACTCGACTGGCAAATGGCACGTTTTTCTATAGACGAGTTGGTATGGTGACATGCCTATGGGTGTCTTGTAGGCTGTTCTATATGCCCATAATGCATCGGGTAGCTTGTTCTTCCATCCCTTCCCCATTTCCAACACTGTTTTCTGCAGGATCCGCTTGATTTGTTTGTTGGATGTTTCGGCCTGCCCATTTGTTTAGGGATTGTATGGAGTGGCAATGTTGTGCTTTGCTCCAAGCTCTCTTAGAAAGCTACGGAAGGTCTTATCAATGACGTGAGACCCTCCATCACTTATCACCATTCTCGGAGTTCCAAACCTTGGAAAGATGAACTCGTGGAACATCCGGCGAGCGTGTTTGGAGTCGGCAGCTCGGCATGGCATAGCTTCTACCCATTTGGATACGTAATCGCCGCCACCAATATGTACTCACAATCGTGGGACTTTACGAATGGTCCCATGAAGTCAATGCCCCATACAACGAAGAGTTCGACTTGAAGGTTGTATGTGAGGGGCATTGCATCTCGTGCTGTGATGCCTCCAAATCTCTGGCATTGTGGGCATCTTCTAATGAATTCTTTTGTATCTTCATACATGGTTGGCCAGAAGAATCCACTTTGCCAGATCTTTGCTTGGGTACGGAAGGAACCATAGTGTCCACCGTATGGGGCTGCATGGCATTTTTCAATGATTTGTGTGCTCTCGGGAGTGGGCACACATCGCCTAAGCAGTCCGTCGGCGCAGACACGATAGAGGTATGGTTCATTCCATAAGTGACGGCGACTTTCATAAATCAATCTTCTTTTATCCGCCCCTGGTGGTACGTATCCTGTGGCGATGAAGTTCACAATGTCGGCGTACCAAGGGTGCGAATCCGTCACTTTCAGCAGCATGTCGTCGCGTAGGAAGTCATTTATGGGTAACTCCTGCAAGTCAGTGAACTGCATACGCGACAAATGATCTGCTACAGAATTTTCTACTCCTTTCTTATCTTTAATTTCAAGATCAAACTCTTGGAGCAGAAGGATCCATCTTATGAGACGAGGTTTAGCATCTTTCTTAGCAAGCAGATATCTCAAAGCAGCATGATCAGTGTAAACGATAACTTTTGCTCCAGCTAAGTAAGACCTAAACTTGTCAAAAGCAAAAACAACGGCAAGGAGCTCTTTCTCAGTGGTGGTATAATTCAACTGAGCTCCAGTCAAAGTTTTGCTAGCATAAGAAATTGCATGATGCTTTTTGTCTTTCATTTGACCAAGAACTGCCCCCACAGCATAATCACTAGCATCACACATTATTTCAAAAGGAAGCGTCCAATCAGGGGGTTGAATGATTGGAGCAGAGATGAGTGCATTCTTAAGAGTAGCAAAGGCATGCATGCAGTCATCATTGAAATCAAAGGGTGCATCCTTAGCAAGCAAGTTCGTAAGGGGTCGTGCAATTTGAGAGAAATCTTTTATAAAGCGACGATAAAAACCAGCATGACCCAGAAAACTACGAACACTCTTGATATTCACAGGAGGCGGAAGCTTTTCTATAACTTCTATTTTTGCTTTGTCCACCTCTATGCCTCTCTCGGACACAAGGTGTCCAAGAACTATGCCCTCTCGGACCATGAAGTGGCACTTTTCCCAATTAAGTACCAGGTCCTTCTCACGGCATCTCTGTAAGACCTTGTCTAGATTTTCTAAGCAATGATCGAAGGTTTTTCCATAAACAGAGAAATCATCCATAAAAACTTCCATAATGTCTTCGATCATATCAGAGAAAATAGACATCATGCAACGTTGGAACGAGGCAGGTGCATTGCACAAACCAAAAGACATGCGGCGATAAGCATAAGTTCCATACGGGCATGTGAAAGTGGTCTTACTTTGATCGTCGGGGTGGATGGGAATTTGATGATATCCCGAATACCCATCAAGGAAACAAAAGAAAGAATGATTTGCCAACCGTTCCAACATCTCATCGATGAAGGGCAGCGGAAAATGGTCTTTCTTTGTAGCCTTGTTAAGTTTTCGGTAATCAATGCACATTCGCCACCCCGTGACGGTTCGTTGAGGAATAAGTTCATTTTTATCATTATGAACAACCGTCATACCTCCTTTCTTGGGTACCACTTGTACGGGGCTCACCGAATCACTATGAGGAACAGGATAGATGATCCCGGCGTTAATAGCTTCAAGACCTCTTTCTTCACAACTTCTCTCATCGCATTATTCAGCCTCCTTTGAGGTTCCCTTGAAGGTGTACTTTCAGGATCCATGGGAATGCGATGGATGCAGAGAGCGGGGCTGATCCCTTTTAGGTCTTCAAGTGAGTAGCCAAGAACGGAGCGATGTTTCTCAAGCACGGCTATGAGTTTGGTGGTTTCTTCTTCCGAAAGCTTGTCACTTATGATGACGGGGGCTTGCGGATCTCCGTGCAAGAAAGCATAGCGCAAACCGGGAGGTAGCGCTTTGAGATCAATGGGAGGTCGTGGCGGTGGTGTGGTTTGTGGTAGCTCAAAGGTGTCCTCCGAGTCGGCTTCTTCTAAGATAAAGTCTTGTGCATCTTCTTCCAAAGCTAACTCGGGGTCCATGTGAGGAAAAATGGCCACGACCTCTTCCACTTGATATTCCTCAAGTGGTTCATCGGAAAGAGTGTTTCGTGAGGTGGTAATTGGAATGGAGAATGACTCTTTTCCGAGGGTGAAGTTGAGGTTTCCAAATGATGGGGTATTGATGAGGAATTTTTCTATAGGATGCCCTATCATTATGTCGAAGTCTAGGACCTCGAAGACGTAGAAATCCAGGATAACCTCAAGGTCTTCATGATAGAGAGTCACATCTCTGACAATCCCCAAACTCTCAAGAATATGGCCTGATGGGTGCTTGAGGAGTTTGTTTGTTGATGTCCATGGTCGGTTGCCAAAGATTGACAACGCATATGTGTCGGAGAGGATGTTGGCACCAACAAGAGGGTTGTAGAGTGCATTCACCTTGGTTCCTTTGATGGAGCAGCATATGTTGGTTGAGGGAGGGCAGAGCCGAATGATATCCATGGATAGCTCATTCTCCCTCAACCATTCATCGCTCATGATTGAAGTAAGCTCCCGAACAGTCTCCACAAGATATTCTTTTTCAATTGGTTCGGGAGGTGGCAAAGGAACAGGCGGTCTCTTTTGAAACAAATAGTTCGAGGTGTTTCCAAAATCTTCAAAAATTTCTTCCTCAAACTCAAATGGGAACTCTAGAGGTTCATCATCCTCTGTCATTGTTCGGGAATCAGATGAGGACTCGGATGTTGGGTCTACCAAGGTAGACACCTTTTGTTGTGTTTCCACAATGAGTTCCTCATCTTTTGACTCCGGCTCCTCGGGTATTTCAGCGGAAAAAGGTGTATTTTCAACAATCCTTTCTAACAAATCTTTTGCTTCCGCTATGGTCTTATGAGAAAAAGAACCACCGGCAGCCGTGTCAAGATAAAGTGCGGTGTCTTTGCTCAACCCTGAATAAAAATGTTGCAAAAGAACGGGTTCTGGGAGCAATAACTCTGGACCGGAGTCTGTTAATGAACAGAACCGTATCCATGCCGCACTAAGGGTTTCTTCCTCCTCTTGGCGAAAGTTAATTATTTCCGCGCGTAGAGCAGTGATACGAGATACGGGAAAAAATGCTAGACAAAATTTGTCTCGCAATTCTTTCCAATCACCGTTCACTCTCTTAGCGGTGTAAGTGTACCATTGCTTCGCCTTCCCATTGAGAGAGAAGGAAAACAATTTCCACTTTAAAGTTCATGTGTCATGCCATTGATCAATCGGCATGCACACAATTGCTCAAACTCTCGCAAGTGTTCAAAAGGATTTTCGCTTTTAAGACCAGAGAAAGAAAGTCCTTTGATCAAAGAGATAAAACTGGGGCAGAGCTCATAGCTTGTTGAAACAACAAGTTGAGATGAACATGGTGGCCATAAGAGCTCGCCCCGTGGAGTGGAAAAAGATTGGATTGTGGGTGATGACTCCATGTGTGTATTCTTTTTTTTCTTTTCTAATTTAATTGAACGGGAAATGTAAAGATAAGTTATGAGGGCAAACCTGGTCCGCTACAGAATTAGCAACCGTTCCCCGGCAACGGCGCCAGAAATGCTTGTTGGTATTTCTTACACCACGAATAAATCCGCAAGCGCACGGAATACCGTTGTAGCACTTCACCCGGGAGTATTCCAAGGTATCGTATTTGTTTTCCCCAAGGAACGGTGATAATCTGCAGCAAGGTTAGTTTCACCCAAGGACACACAAGAATGGCAGTAGTATAGGATTGAGAGGATGAATAAAGATCTAGCTGTCCCGCAGGACGATCGCTCTCAAGTTCTACTTGTTTACTTCGGGCACTGGTATAGACCTGGTCTGCCAAGTCACACCAGCCTGTAGCTCTACGACGAACCCGAACATGGAGGATTACAAGGGACGGACAGGGCTGTCACCACCTGCCGCCTACCTCTACAAACCATGGGGCACGCTGCAAACAAAGGTAACCTCTAGCCTAGACACCACGTCTATGCCGTCGATTACTAATCTTACGAATAAGAACAACGATCGTTCTATGAACGAACGACGAACGAACGACGAACGATGAACGAACTAAGAACGAACGACGAACGATGAACGAACGACGAACGAACGAAGAACGAACGAAGAACGATGAACGAACGACGAACGAACGAAGACCGAACGATGAACTATTAATAAGATACATATCCGCCAAGGGTACAAGATAAGGAAATAACCAAAGGAAAGCTATCCCTCTCCTTGATCCTTGCCCTCTCCTCTATTCTACTACTGTACAAGAGGCCCTTGGCCTGGATGGGAGTGGAATGACTTGTGTCTTGTGATGTGCTTTGGAGGAGGGGGTACCCCTTTATTTATAGCCCAAGAAGGTCGGTAACTTGAGGCGGTTCCTTAGGTCGGTGGCATTGATTGCAGGTGGAACCGACCTCTGGAAGGCGGTGGCGAACCGACATAACAAGATGGGTCAGGGGGGCCTCCACCACAGGTCGGCCGACCCCTGGTGGGCCCCTCTGGGCCTGGTCTTCCTCGTGCTGCTTCCCTGGGCTGTGTTGTCCTCTGATCCACCTGCTGTGGGTGGAGTTGAAGCCAGGATATTTGGATTTTGGGCTTCAAGAGAGGAATTCTTTATTCCGGGGAAAATTGGTGTTTCCAACTTGGGCCTTTTATGCTTCTTTTTCCCCGTTTTCCTATGAATTGCAGCTGCACTCACAAATTCACCAAGACTTGTGGAAATCATTAGTTTAAAGACCTAAGTCTACTTTTGGTGATTGTTTTATTATAAAAAGCGCAGCTAGTTGACGGGTAAATATTGGGTCTAAGAGCCGTCAACAGCTCCTACTTGGGCTCCCATTATAAGAGGGCTCTCAGATTCCACTCCCAAGCCCTTATTCCCAAGGGCTCAACTTCAGGCCCCTACTTGGTCATTTCCCTCCCGCGTTGAAGTTTCATGTGACCTTTCTCTCTCTCGCCTGCCTACTTCCCTCACTGACGCTGCAGCTCAATCTTTGTCGAGCCAGAGTGATGAGGATATGGTGATCAAGTCTAGTTTGATTGTTTGCAGTTTATGTCCGTCCATTCCATGAAGGTATGTGCGTATTTCAAGAGGATTCTGAACATTAAAAGATTGATATTTAGAAAAGTTATCAAGTCTTCTTTCCAACAGATCAAATCTCATGTTATTTGGAGCTATATTCTTGGAGTTATGGCATTTTCAATGGATCCTGCGCAGGCTGTTTGGTAGACGCGCGAGCATTTTTTGAAGAAAGAAAGTTTGTGATTTCCACATCTTTGTTGGAACAAGTATGGACGTGCCAAAGGTTTCTATACATTTAGAAGACTTTCTTTGATGCTACACATGGATTCAAGGCTTTCCTAACACGGAGTTTGAATATTAGGAAGGTTTGGATTCAATTCGGATTGATTTCGTGACAGCCTAACATACCATCGATAAAAAGTCCATATCTCCCTCATACGGAGTCCGTTTTGAGCGTGTGAGTACTTGTTGGAAAGCTTATTTGATGGCCCACACAATGGTTGAGGTTCCACGCTCTATTTTGTTCCAGGTGCGCCGCAATATTGCAGAGAATCCGACGGCAGAAAGTTTAGAAAGTCCAGTTTGTAATATAGATTGTTTCCTCTTTTATTTGGTCTTAGGAGTCTATATAATTTAGGGGTGCGTCCATGTAACGGAGACTTGAATGAATTATGAATATATTTTAGCTATTTGCTACTCCACATGATGAGAGTCTCATGCTTATTTTTCCTATGATTTGGCGCAGCCACCATAGAGGGGGAATTGGGCGCTACCCAAGATCATGCTTGCTTTTCCGCTGGGATTAGAGAGTTCGATGGTTACCAATCAAGATCATGCTTGCTTTTCCGCTGGGATTAGAGGGTATGATGTTTACCAATCAAGATTGTCCTTGCTTCCCGTTGGGGATTGAGGGTTCAATAGTTATCATAAGATTCTACGTCGAGAAGATCGGGCCTCCCCTACGTCGAGAAGATCGGGCTATGGAGCGTGTGATTGGGCAAATTTCAAAGAGGTGCAAGGCCTTGCGTTGGCATGGGGTGATCACCTACGGTTCGTCACGTTACATGTTTTCGGTATATTTTTCCGTATCACAGAGCACCTCCTCGCCGCTGCAAATCATCGCCCTGGTGGTGGATCTACCCGTCCCAGCCCTCTCCACGGTATGCACTCCCCCCCCCCCCCCTCCCCCTCTCCGGCTCCCTCTCCCTCTCAACCGGCAAGAGCTAGGGTGGACCAGGTGACAGCATGGCCATGAAGACACACCGTCATCTGCTACCCCATCGTGGGTCACCAGCACATCCCTCCCCCACCGCACCTGCACATTCAACATTGAGCTCGGTCCCCGGTGGGCACCGTTGTGACGCCCCCGGCTAGGCTAGCTCGACCTGAGGTCAGAGGCCACATTGATGGTCCCTCCGCACCACCTCCTCTCTCCTTTATCTCCCAGGCAGCTCTACCTCTTCCCTTCCCCCGCGCCTGTTGGCAGTCCTTAGCCTAACAGATAAAATCCGCAAGCGTACGGATACCGGTGTAGCTTTCACCCGGGAGTATTCCAGGGTATCGTAAAATCCACAGGGAACTGAAATGTACTATCTCAAATCTAATCAAGTCCGGGCAGATGAGCTAAAAGATAAATAATGCAATAAGTAAAAGAGTCCTAGGGCTAGGCAATCTAATGATAAGGAGTTATATAGCTGGCCAACTTGTTAAGATCCTTACTCTATTATTCGTTTCGGGCACACGCATGCCAGAGCAGCAACCCGAGAATTAGGTTCAACTACTAAGGGGAACTACGTGCTATTGAAAACCCTACTAAAAACAATAACCCGAACGTGGTGGATTACAGAGACCGGTACGCCTGTCACACGTTCTCGCTGCTACCATCCTCCGTGGGGTCAAGAGCAAATCAGGGATAACTCTAGATGTAAACACCACGTTTATATCTATCGTCACAACTAGCGAGCATGTAAGCTAGTCTATGCAAATAAATAAATACTTAAAGCATACCTGAAACCCACAAATAAATAAAGCAGAATACCTTACTTTATTGCCCGACCAATAATCTCCTTACATGTTACCCGGCCCACAAGACTAAGGGAGCTACTCCCAAAGGAAGTACATACCAGAAGCGCGGAAGAAGAAGAGCTCCGGCATCGCCGGAGCTTCCGCCCTTCCCCTGCCTCTCACTCACTCCCTACACTACTAAGTGGGCAGCGCTTCGCTTCTCACTTCTCTTCAAAACTCATGTGTCAAGGTGCCAGTTGGAAGTGAGGGGGAGGTCCTCTATTTATAGTGTGGAGCTTCGTTGGGAGAGTGGAGAAGGTCCCTTCATGCTAGGAGGATTTCGTGGATATTGAAAGTGCATGTGTACCCCTAGTGGGTTTTGGTGTATTGTATGACAACATGATTATAGGTCTAATAATCTTTGTGAGTATATGGACAGGTTGTTAACGATGTATGTACAATGTCTCTCATATATACACTTATAGATGTACAATCGTTTGAAGCAAATGAGACCATGTGACCAACATATGATGTGAACAAACAAATGGTTTCATGTACAAGACTCTATGACAAGCATGTATGGAAAACAAATAGAGACATGGAATCATTGGATATAAGGTTGTCTCTAAATCTAATGTCTTTCTCATAGTCAAGATGAAGAATGATCGAGTACTATTTGTCCTTTATGGTAATACATTCGGAAGCTACTTGATCAACCAACAAATCAATCTTTAACACAATTGGATGCCTATGGATGATGCAAAGCAATGTATGACTCAAAATGGCAAGATGGTGAGGAATTGGCATGACTTGGTCGCTATGAACCATGGTTAGGAGAAGGGCAAGATAGGTACTTGGCGACGAGGCACCTATATGGAGAAGGGCAAGTTGAGTCGAATTTCGATGGACTGATCAAGCTATATGGAGTATATGTTGCTAAGTGTCAATTATTGTTGAAATATAAAGAATTGAAGTGACTAGGAATTGCAAGATGGATATTGATCATATGGTTTGAAAGACTCCAAGTCACAAGCTCAAGATGGTGATGCTCAAGAGAAGCTCATGTGGCTGCCCTCATGAAACAAAAATGAAGAAAAGTGGCAACATCTAGTTTCTCATATGCTCAAGTTGTAAAGAGTTGGTTTATATTTAATCTTGTGTATAGGTGTGCCGCTCTATCAAGAGGGACGCTATATGCATAGCTAGCAAGTCTCAGTGCTCAAGAAAAACCCAAGTGAGAAGAGTGAAACACAATGGCCAACACTTGCACAGTTTCTGTCACTGGCAAAACTGGAAGTTCCGGTTTGCCAAACCGAAAGTTTCAGTTCTGGCAGAGTTTGAACCCATCGGCTATATGGAAACCCGGAAGTTCCGGTTTGGGAAACCGGAACTTCCGGTTTTTACTGGCTAGTTTCCAACGGCTAGTTTTCGGGGGAAGAGTATAATACTCTTCCACGCCCTCTTTTAGAGGGTGCTGACTACATCCACGCATATATCCTAAGCCAAGGTGTCCTAGAGCTCTCCCCAACCTCTCTTTGTGAGATTTGTGAGTTTATAGCTAAATCCTTTGGATTGGGTGGAGAGAATTTGAATTTGAGAGCACAAGAGAGCATCCTCATACTTGAGCATTTGAGCACTTCGCCGTGAATCCGTGAAGCATTTGTTACTCTTGGAGGTGAAGCCACCTAGACAGCTAGGCATCGCCCTAGAGCTCCCAAGCTTGTGGTGAGCCTTGGGAAAGTTTGTGAAAGGCTCGTTTCGCCGCCGCAAGGAAAGAAACAAATAGTGGAAAGGAGGAAAGTGGTTGAAAGAGACCGGCTCTGGTGAAGAGTTTCCTCAACGGAGACGTAGGCAGCTTGAGGAGCAAGCTGCTGAACTCCGGGAAATAAATCACTGCGTGCTTCATTCGGTTTGCATTTCCTTATAAGTTTCTTGTTATCCTTTATATGCAAATCTAGATCTGCTAGGTTGCTTGAGTTGTTGAGCTTATAATCTCTGTGGATATCTTTGCTAGAGCTCTTTTACATACCTTAGTAGTTTGTATCTGATCTAGAGGGGATCGGCATAGAAAACCTAAGTTTCAGTTTTCTGTCCTGCGAAAATCGGAAGTATCGGTTTCCCAAACCGGAAGTTCCTGTTTTGGCAGTTTCAGTTTCCGCTGCAGTTTTAATTGCTTAATTTCTTTTATTCGCCTATTCAACCCCCCTCTAGGCGAGATGAAGGGACTTTCAGATATTCCTACTTGCCGACATCTTCTTACTTGGCCGGTGCGTCAAGTTTGCTTGCCACCAAGTCTAGAACCGACTGGAAAAAGATGGGCCGATTTGGAGAAAAAAGTTGTCCGGCCGGCCTAGGGCCTAGGCCGGCCGGCGGGCTTTCCCTCCGAATGCCTTGAATTTTTGTGGGCTGGCCCCTCATGACGTGTCCATTAAGATCCACAGTCTTGCTCTGTGATTTGACGCCTTTTTGAGTGGTTGATGGGCTTGTTTGTTGGGCCTTGCCGCAGTGGTCGATATTCCGGGCTGGGAAATATTTGTGGGCCATTTGATCCTTGATATTTGAGCGCATTGGGAGATTCCCGGGGTTGATGGGGCCGGCCGGTAGGCTTTTGCTTCCATTTGCGGTGAATTTCGTCCTACAGACAAAATATCACCAAAACACGTGGAGAGGCATTAGTTATAAATAATATCCTATTTATTTCCTTATGTGAGCCTCATTTCATTATATGTTGGCGGTAAAGATTGGTCAATAACGACCGCCAACGCCCCCCGCCCCCCCCCCCCCCCCCCCCCCCCCCCCCCACACACACACACACACACACACACTTAGATCTTTGCTCGTCCCGAGTAAAGTAAAGAAATAAGAACAAGACTGAGCAAAGGCTAAGGTGAGTACACGACATCTTCTCTATCATGCATTGCTAAAATAATGCTCATGCAATGACTTTCCATGCCCATGGGTTTATGGTGGCTAAATACCTTGTCTTCAAAAGTTGAAAAGTGGAACAGCACACAGAAAGATCAACTGTCTAAAAAAATTTCTGGAGTTTTTGGTTTTTCTCAAGAAGATCTCAGAACACAAGTCTTCTCAAATGGTGCTCTCAGTCGCTCAATGTGTATGATTTCCTCACCAAGGCATTGTGCTGCCACTTTTTCTCCTACAACTAATAGGCTTATATGTGGGGTTCGGTAGGGATAAAATGAGGCAACCTTGCATCACATATATTGCTAAATCAAAAGACCGGATCCAAGCAGAAAGCAAGTCATACAATCTGATCAAGATGTGCATGTGTGTGGGTAAGTGGATGGAGGAATATGATTACTCCTTCTTGTATACCTTCTCTCTCTTTGTTTTGAATTTTGAGGGCATGGCTATCTTTTTTTTCTCTTTTTTTCTCCACATGCTCTACTTCTGAGCAAGATTTTTTTTCATTTTTTTAGATAGCCATACCTCCTTTTTTTTGCAATGATACCTGGAGAGAGAGGTACAAAAACATATGGAGTATTTATTTTGTGAAATGATGATGGCAATGAGTGATGCTAACTTCCAGTGTAGAAGTTAAGCATGTGTATATAATGGAGTGTACGTGATCTTGATCATGAAAGCATGAAAAGCATCTCACAAGGGTCACAACAATTTTGAAACAGCTCAATGTGATAACAAGTAGCATATGTATAAAGATTGTGCAACGAAATCAATATATGGCTTTGGTCAGAAATTAAACCATTGAGAAGACCGTGAATCTGAAATATTTTTCATTATTTGTAAATAAAATCTCCAGAATTTGATTTCAAGACAAGATAAATCCTCAAGTGCTATATCACACGACCCAACAATTTAGACAAGGTTTTCCTATGAAGAATATTTTTCCATGGGACAAGAGCCGTCAAAGAATAAACTTTATATAGCAAGCATGAGAGATGGATGATTCTGTTTGAGAGCATTCATAATTTTTTTTTATTTGTTCATTTTACTCTCAATCATCAATAGAAAGGATGGGCATAAAAATCAAGGTGGGGATGAAGAGGAAGCAAACCAATATTATAAAGTCGCCATAAGCATAGTGTTCCTCCTCTCATCCTTGTGCCTCTTGTCGCGATCTATCCCTTTTTGTCTTTGGACCTTGTTTCAACCTTTTCCTGAAAGTTAGCAATAGATACCCGAAGGAAAGAAACAGGCCCAAAATCTTGTTGCCGGGTGATTTTATTTGAAAAAGAAAAAAAATGATGTCTTAAAAGAAATACATTATTAGAAATCCGGGTTACCTCCCGTGAGTGCTTGTTTAAAGTCCTAAGCTTGACTTTCGTTGCGTCCCGTTTATGTTGCAGCCGGCCTTGATAGTTGGATGGATCATTTGATACCTGGCTGCAAAACTTGTGCAAGAAACCGCAACGGGATTTGCAATATTTATGATAAACAAATGCATGCATCTACAACCAGCCGTTTAAATAGATCAAGCAGTATAGGGTGGTTGCGGCTCTTATAATCATCATAAATACTTGCCGAGGAAGGAAATTTCTCAATTGGGCCAGGAGCATGTGAATTTTCAAAAAATAAAACTCCCATGCTCGTTGAGACAATTCTTCACGGGTTTAGATTTTTCTGCCTCATGAGTCTTCACAGAATAAACGAATTCAACCTCAAATCCTTGTCTGTGATACTCTAGAAGCAGCTCATACTCATCCTTTGAAATGTTTGCATCTTGTCCCACACTCGATTGATGTCCATTGTCTTGGAATGGAACATCTATCTTCATGTCCCTGTGTGCATCACAATCCAGTTGCCAAGCACATCTCTCCTCTCGTTAGGAAGAAACCTCGCATTACTATTGTTAGGTACAACATTTGCTTCGGGAGGATTCTTAACGATTGGACGAGGAGTATCAACGATGGGGAAAGGATTTGATGGGCATGGTTGACACGGCTCGAGTGTGTGGGTTTGTTTCCTCTCAGGGTATGAATATGGATCTTTTGGTTCGATGTCCAGATGACGATTCACCTCCACTGGGTAAGGCCTTGTAACCCCAAAACTAGATAGATTGACCCCTTTGTTGTGAGAACTAAGAGGAAAAACAGGTATATTTTTCGCAGGGGGAAGGTCTTCAGTGAGAGAATTGCCTTTCTGGAACAATCGTGCATCCGAAGCACAAGCATGAGATGGTTCAGAAACTTCCTCGGTGGTTGGAGTTTGGAGGAAGGCTGGCTCTGGGATGGGCTGTACGGTATGTGTTACTTCGGGTGGTGGTTCTGGAGTGGGAGGCTCATAGGCATACATAAGGATATTACCAAGGAGCTTTGCTCCTTCAGCTGGTGTTTATCCAAGAAGGATCCCTTTGATGCAGCATCCAGAAAGCTACGGCTCATTGGAATGAGTCCATAGAAAAAATGCTGCAGGCAACGTGGCTCAGGGATCCCCAAATGTGGCCCTTCGTGGGTGTAGGACAGGAAATGATCCCAGGCAGCTCCTAATGACTCATTACTACCCTGCTCGAAGGTCATGACCTTCTTGCGAAGAGCAATAACCTTGTAAAGAGGGAAATATTTGAGGCAGAAGAGCTTTGTTAGAGTGATCTAGTCTCCTTTTGCTTCACCCACATGCCCGTGATACTAGAGCTCTGATTGGCCAGTGATAGAGAATGGAAACAACATCCATCTAAGACTGTTTTGCGGGAAACCAGATGTCACTACAGTGGGGCAGAGTCTCTCGAAGCATCGCAGATGAGTGTACGGATTTTCATCCTCCTTCCCAGAGAATTTGGATTTCTGAACCAAGAATATGAGTTCAGGACGAATCTCATAATTCGGAGCTGTGATTGGTGTGGATGCAGGTGGGGGCTCCAGAGTTTCCCCTTTTGGAGCATTGGCGTAGAAGATGGAAGAGGGATTCATGGTTGAAGGATAAAAAGAAAAGAAAAGAAAAAGAAATCCTAAACTAAAGATACGGGTGAGACGGGACTCGAGAAAGTACAGCTACTGTTCCCCGACAACGGCGCCAGAAAGCTTGTTGGCAGTCCTTAGCCTAACAGATAAAATCCGCAAGCGTACGGATACCGATGTAGCTTTCTTTTTTTTTTTGACCGAAACAGGAGGGGAGTCCCCTACTGATTTCATTTTCCATTAATATATATACAAAACTGTACAGGATGAAAAAGGATAAAAGGAAAAATACAAGGACAGTATGTCCCAAATGGAAAAGGTTTCAAGTTACATTAGAAATTCTCTATCCAATCATTCAAAGCATCCTTTAGTGTTGGTTTGACCTTGATCAGAGTCAGGGACAATTCCTCTTTTAATTCTCTCCTCCATCTTGGATATGACATTGTTTGGCCATCAAATATTATACCATTCCTATGAGTCCATAATGTCCAGGCAGTAGCCATTAATAATTCCTTGATAAATACTAGAGGAGATGTTCTTTTAACCAGATCAATTCTTTCTGGAGTATCCAATAGCATGTTCCAAATAATACCAACGTCATTCCAACATAGCTGTGCAAATGAGCATTCAAAGAAGAGATGGTCCAAAGTTTCTATTTGGTTTCCATTGCATAACACACAAGTGAAAAATTTTCCTTTGTAATAAGTCCCTTGTATTCAGCCTATCCAGCAGGAGGAGCCAGAAAAAGAATTTATGTTTGCTTCTTCCTGAGCTTTTCCATAGCCATTTAAATGCATCCGGAACAATACTTGTTCCTATGATCGATTTATAAGCCCTTTTGGTGGAGTAATTTGCAGAATTCCAGATATAACTCCATTTATCACATACCTCGTCCATTAGGTTTAACTGATCCAGTTCAGAAGAAAGAGTATCCAGTTGTCCAGATGCTGTAATGGATAATGGTAAGAAATAATTTAAATCCAGATCATTCAATATTTTGCCACTGATATCTTCTTGTCCTTTGCAAAAGAACATAATTGTGGGTATGCTTGTTGCAGGCATCTACCATTCCACATATCTTCCCAAAAAATTGCAGTTCTGCCATTGCCAACAGTACACATAGCAATGCTTCTGTACATATCCACCATTGACATTAAATCTCTCCACCAGAAGGACCCAAGCAATCTTCTAGTATGTGGTGGCTTACCATTACTATAGTACCTTCTCCAAGTTAAGGACACCCATGGCAGTTCATGATTATTATAGAATTTGTGTAGGAACTTCATTAACTGTGCTACTGATGTAGCTTTCATCCGGGAGTATTCCAGGTATCGTAAAATCCACAGGGAATGTGAAGTGTACTATCTCAAATCTAAAAGTCCGGGCAGATGAGCTAAAAGATAAATAATGCAGTAAGTAAAAGAGTCCTAGGGCCAGGCAATCTAATGATAAGGAGTTATATAGCTGGGCAACTTGGTAAGATCCTTACTCTATTATTTGTTTCGGGGCACACGCACGCCAGAGCAGCAACCCGAGAATTAGGTTCAACTACTAAGGGGAACTACATGCTATTGAAAACCCTAGTAAAAAGATTAACCCGGACGTGGTGGATTACAGAGACCGGTACGCCTGTCACATGTACTCGCGACTACCATCCTCCGTGGGGTCAAGAGCAAATCAGGGATAACTCTAGATCTAAACACCACGTTTATATCAATCGTCACAACTAGCGAGCATGCGGTAAGCTAGTCTATGCAATAAATAAATAATACTTAAAGCATACCTGAAGCCCACAAATAAATAAAGCATAATACCTTACTTTATTGCCCGACCAATAATCTCCTTACATGTTACCCGGCCACAAGACTAAGGGAGCTACTCCCTAAGGAAGTACATAGCAGAAGCGCGGAAGAAGAAGAGCTCCGGCATCGCCGGAGCTTCCGCCCTTCCCCTGCCTCTCACTCACTTCCTACACTACTATGTGGGCAGCGCTTCGCTTCTCACTTCTCTTCAAAACTCATGTGTCAAGGTGCAAGTTGGAAGTGAGAGGGAGGTCCTCTATTTATAGTGTGGAGCTTCCTTGGGAGAGTGGAGAAGGTCCCTTCATGCTAGGAGGACTTCGTGGATATTCCTTACTTGCCAACGTCTTCTTACTTGGCCTGTGCGTCAAGTTTGCTTGCCACCGACTCTGGAACCAACTGCAAAAAAATGGGCCGATTTGGAGAAAAAAGTTGGCCAGCCGGCCTAGGGCCTAGGCCGGCCGACGGGCTTTTCTCTCCGAATGCATCGAATTTTTGTGGGCTGGCCCCTCATGATGTGTCCATTAAGATCCACGGTCTTGCTCTGTGATTTGACGCCTTTTTGAGTGTTTGATGGGCCTTGCGCAGTGGTTGACACTCCGGGTGGGGAAATATTTGTTGGCCATTTGATCCTTGATGTTTGAGCCTATTGGGAGATGCCCGGGGCTGCTGGACCATGTTGAGATTCAACATAGGCCGGCCGGTAGGCTTTTGCTCCCATTTGCGGTGAATTTCGTCCTGCAGTCAAAATATCACCAAAACTCGTAGAGAGGCATTACTTATAAATAATATCCTATTTATTTCCTTATGTGAGCCTCATTTCATAATATGTTGGCGGCAAAGATTGATCAATAACGACCACCAACAGCGCCCTTCCCAACTCTGCGTGACCGAGGTGCCATGGCCGATGGTCGGGCGCGAGGTGGGCTAGTGGAAGCCTCGCACACAGTCGACAAGTGGCGGCCACGAATGAGCGTGAACAGGGAGATGCGGCCACACCAGAGCAGTGGGTTAGACCGGGCGGCGGTGACGGGACGGGACGAGGTCACAGAGAAGACGTGTTTGGTGGCTAATTAGGAGCAGGTAACTTGGACAATAAAATGCCAAAGTGAAATGAGAAATGAGGAAAGAAATGGTGGACCATGCTTAAGGACTATTGCTGAAGTTGGAGGTAGAATTTGAGATCTTCGGATTTAAGAGCCAACTCTTATTTCCCAAGAAGGAGCCCAGTTTTTAGGGCCCTTGCCGAAGATGATCTAAGGGGACGGACATGTGTGGGCTGTAAAAGTCATCCGGTTAGATGTTGGACTCCAGGGTCTTCCACAAAGTGGTTTTGGGTCTTGTTCGAAGCGAGATCTGACATGTCCGAGGTCATCAAGGTTCGTACTTTTTGATCGGACATTGTTCGATTAAACATAGACGACAAGCCTTGCACACTTGCATGTCAGAGTTGTAGCAGTTTGATGTTCCCCATGGTTGGACCTTTCCGGACCTGTTTCGGATATATATCAACACTAAAAGCCACAAAAACTTTTGGGTTGAGACTATGAATAGAGACCACTATTTGATCTTGCTCGGCTAGCCACATTAACAACTGAAAAAGCTCTTCTTGAACACCTTGAGCGCTTCTCTTCTTCCGAACTTTTGCTACATTGATTTCATGAGGGTTTGAGAGAAGATTGGAGAGGATTTCAGTGAGCCACGACATGTTGCATTGGGCACTTCTTTAATCTTCTCTGCTGTCAAAGTTCGCATTGTCACTCTTGGGGATTCATCTCCTCGACAACCTTTGTGGTTGTGTCCTAGAAATTTTTGTTGCCCCCTCGAAAGAGGATTTCTAATGTAGAACCAAACTCGACCTTTGTCCTTTGTGGAGAGGTTTAGGTTTAAAAGCAACCAATCCTTTGTGGACTATCAATGGAGATGTAGGCTCCTTTGTGTAGCTGAACTACAGTAAAAATTCTTGTGTCTCCTTATTGTTCATTTTTTCAAGTTCATATCGTGCTATACGATTGCTTATTAGGATTTTTCTAGTTGCTTCATACTTGCAAAATTACTTCTTTTATCTTTCTCTCTAAAGTATCTCTAGATTGTTCTGGCCTTTATACATCATATACTTGCTTACTAAGTAGTTTTTTCTCGCTAGAATCTTGCTTTCGTTCAATGGTATATCCGCTGCGTAGGGTATACGGACTTGCTAGAGTGATCTAGTCGGACATATCCGAGTAACCCTGCACAAGTTTGAGTTCAGCAAGACTTGTCCGACTAGGTTCCTTAGTAGTTTTAAGAGTAAAATGCACCGGAGGTCCATGAACTTGTCTGTCTGTGTCATTTAGGTCTATAAATTTTTATTTTGCAATTTTAGGTCCACAAACTCTTCTGTTTGTGTCATCTAGGTTCATGAACCTTTACTTTGTAGCTGTAGGTCCGTGAACTTGTCTGTCTATGTCATTTAGGTCCATAAACTTGTTAAGAGGTGTACAACACATCCATACACTTTCACTAAGTTCATAACCTGACATACACACATCATGTGACCTTGGCATATGAGTCCCACTTCTTAGTGTCCAATCATTCCATTCAAATTATAGTAAATCATCTCGTGCCTCCTATTGTTGTTTATAGATCGACATTTTCCTCCGTCGAATGTATGTTGCTTTGAGCTCCCTTTTCTGACAGTTCTTGTAGTACACATGACCTTGCCACACCACGTCGTCGTGGATTAGGATCTTTGGTGTGAACTTGAGTTTCAACGCTTGTGCTGAGGAGGGTGATTGCAGATGCATATGCATGAACGAGCAAGCCCCCTTCTCTAGCAAGGTTTCACTAGCCTTGATTTTGGTCAAACTCTTGTTATGGCGTGAAAAAAAAAAGTTATTGGACATGGATGACACAGACAAACAAGTTTGTGGATCTAAAACTCCAAAGTAAAAGTTTATGGACCTAGATGACACAAAAAGACAAGTTCATGGACCTAAAGCTGCAAAATAAAAGTTCATGGACCTAGATGACACTTGGAAACAAGTTCATGGACCTCCAGTGCATTTTACTCAAGTTGAGTTTTAGGGATTATTGCCTATTCAGCCCCCCCCCCCCCCCCCCCCCCTCGCAACTTTCAGTAATATCATCTCTCAAAAGACAGAAAAAAACTCCTCCAAACTAACTGCTACTCACTCCATCCTACAAAAGAATATTGCTTTTGACTTTTGGACATTGCGTTTGACCGCTCGTTGTTGGTATTTCTTACACCGAATAGGAAACACTACTTTAGGCTGGTCAGGCCTAGAGCGAATATTCCTGGCTTGGCGCCAGAAATACGTTGGGTTAAGTTACTTGCTTAGGATATACATAATAAACACAACTAGCAACAAGTGCTAGAAATGTGTTATTAGTATTCAACATAAAAGATAATCCGTAAGCACACGGATAACCCATTATAGCATTTCACCTGAGAGTATTCCAGGGTATCGTTATTTATATTTTCCCAAAGGAAGACGTAGTTGACAAGTATACTTATACTCATGGTGTTACAAATGATAGATCATAGCCACATTTCAATGCAGGGGTAAGGTGCGAATAGATATGAGGATAGTGTGACACACACATCAGGCAATTCCACTCTGATAAAAGGCGAGAGGCAACTCTAAGCAGGTCTAGGACTAAGTAAGAGGGTTGCTACTCCTAATGTACATCATCATGTAGCGTGCCAAGCTTCTACCTATAGCCTAAGCTGCACACAAGCTAAGACTAAGCTGTTCTACTGCAAAGCCATCATCGGGAGATCCGGCGGGTAGAGTCTGCCCCACCCTCCAGACTTTCCTATTTACTCCTACTCCATGCCCGAACGTGGAGGATTACAAGGGACAAACAGGACTGTCACCACCTGCTGCCTACCTCTAAAAAACGTGGGACACGAACACGCAACCAAGGGTGGAAAGGAAACCCTAGCACCATGCTAGCGTAACTAACCACAACTCTAGATCCCTCGAGGCATCTCGCAAGGCGATAAACCTAGAGCTCCTTTGTAAGACAATGGACCCGATGACTAAGAAGAAGGAACAACTAGCTCTAACTAGCGATTACTTAGACAAAGGATAAAAACTAGCACTATGTTATGCATAGGCGATCGTCGGTCAAAAATGAGCGATGAACGATGAAGCACGATCATCGTTAATGACGATCAAGTATGAACGAACGACGAACGAACGATGAACGATATCCTGAACGAACATTGATGAATGATGAACGAACGAAGAATGTTCATGCAAGAATGAGGATGAATGATGAACTAGCATAAGCACATAACTACTATAAGAACGTTGATATTCCATTGATAAAGAACAAGTCTTACAAAGAAGAAAGGATACAAAGGTTATACCCAAACTGTCCAAGGGACTTGGGAGCCAAAAGGGCAGCCCACTACTCAGCCTAGCACTACCTAGAGAGCCTCTAGCTCAGATGTGCAGAGGAGGGAATGAGCCTCTTGTGTTGGTGTGTCTTGAAAGGAGGGGGGGTACCCCTCCTTATATAGCCCTCCAAAGGCGGTGGAATTGAGGCGGTTCCCGGCATTGATGGCATTGATTGCAGGGGAAACTAAAATTGGAATGTCGGTTGTAAACCGCGTTAGAAAGCAGGCCCAGGGGGGCCATCTGGCAGGTCGGCCGACCTAGGTATTGGGATCGGTCGACCCAGGCCTGGCCCTCCTGGGCTGGGCTTTGGCCGGTGGCTTCCCCATGGCCTTTATGCCTTTTATCCAGGTGCTTTGGCCTTTGTTGGATTTGTTGTTGAATTATTGGCCTTTTATCTTGGATCGCATTCCCGCGGCGAACGTCATTTTATAGAAGTGTTGGAATCGTCGCTTTGGGGCATGTTTACACCTGGAATTCCGTGTTTTCCACGTGCACACCCGAATCTAGAGGTACACGTGGAAATAGGTTAGTTGATAACAAAATGCGTGTAAGGAGTATTAGTTCTTCCTTATTTATGGAGCTAATTGACGGTCAAATTCTCGAGTTAAGGACCGTCAACACTCGTCTTACTAAAATTTTCTATGCAAATATCAAAACAAATATGTCATGATTAAAGTATCTTCAATGATAGAACCATTTACAAAAATATATAATAGTTTTGCCTGAAAAAATTGAATATGAACAACGGTCAATGGTGATGTTTAAAGGCCAATGTCAACATTCTTTTTGGGACGATGGGAGTAGATGCCAACAAAAGCACCTACAACATTTTATTTTTCAAAGTCCACCCTATCATCAGACGCTACAAACAAGCATTTTCAGCGGTGGCTGGTAATAAAGTGAACCATAGTCTGAACTTGCTGGGAAAACTATAAGGGATAAGTTGACACTAGTATTTCGGATATTCTAATTTTTCTGGTGTGACATGAAAAATATCAGCAGTCACTCATTGATGAGTGCAGAAAGCAGCAATGACAAAAGCCAATAACTCAAGCATAATGTAGGTATATGCTAAAATGTAGTATTTGTGTATAAATGTTATTTTGTGGACACTAAAATGTTTGGATTCTTAAATTAAGCTTCTTGACTGCTTAAATTGATTCATGTCTTTAATGTGGACTTTATGTAAACATGTAGCTACATGGCTCAAATTGTGCAATTTAACCTAGTGTATGGATTTGTAAGTAATGGCATGCTTTTAGTCGGTACGTATGTTCGAATTATGATCATGGTGAACATATGATTAGACATGACAAATTAAAAGTTCTATGATGCAGCCACAGAAAACAAAAAATTATTCAGTGTTGACACTTGCCAAGGCAAACCAACTAAACAGAACTAGCAACGAGTGCCACAAAATGCTTATTTAGCCAAACTTATGATTACAGATAAATCCGTAAGTGCACGGATAAAATACCCGTCGTAGCATTTCACTTTGAAGTATTCTAGGGTATCATTATTTATATTTTTCCACTAGAAGACGGTGGTTTAAGAAGATACTAGTGTTCATGTGTATAGAAGATCATACTTTGCTAATAACCATATTGGGGTAAGTGATAGATAAATGATAGTTGGATAGTGTGACACACCGAAGGTTCAACCTCAAGATAAAGGAGTAAATAATCTAAGTGGAGAGAAAGCAAAGCAAGAGATAAGGTTCCTAATACAGCATCATATAGGTTCTTCAGGTTTTATACAATTACACAAACAGTACATAAGTCTAGGAGTTAGTTCTATACCCAGGAACAGGGGGAGACCAGGGTAGGTGAGGTCTGCCTCGCCGTACCGGCCATTTAGATTCCCACATCATACCCGAACGTGGGGGATTACAAGCAGTGGCGGACGCAGCACAAGATTTTAGGGGGGGGGGAGGGGCTCGACAAGCTATGCCAACACATAATCAGATTGTTCAAAAGCTGCTTCCCCTACAGCTGCGTTGACTGAATGAAAGGGGAAGGGATCGTGTAACTGGCGAGTAAAAGGGAAGGGCCGGATGGGCTTGATTGATTAGAGCCAGAAAACCTTTACGGGCTAGCCTTATGGGCTGGCTAGAAAACCTTGGCCAGTTAGCCCAATTCGCTCCTTCATTTCAGGCAGCCCAAACACGAACAAGAGCCTTTCTTCAACCTCTACTCTTCCTCTCATCCTGAGTTTTCCATCCATGGCTGCTGTGAAATGCTCCAAAATTCGAGGGGGGGGCTCCCTTGTTTGGTGGGCAGTAGGGGGGGCTCGAGCCCCCCCCCCCCCCCCGGCGGATCCGCCACTGATTACAAGGGACAGACAGGGTTGTCACCACCTGCCGCCTACCCCTACAGACCTTGGGGCACAACCATATCCAATGTAGGTTGATCAATCCTAGCACCATGCTAGCAGTGATAAACCCTTCTCTAGACCCCTTGAGGTGCACCAACCCTTCGAATTGACATGCTACGTCTAGAGAAATCACCAAGGTGAACACCAAACCGCGTGGCAAAGATCGACTAGCCGAAACAAATATACTGTAAGGCAAAGTAAAGAACTAAAAAACAACACTTGACTAGCAGCCTAGAACTGAGCAAGAACACTTGAACATTGAGCCAGAACATGAAGAAATTCTATATGAAGAAGACGATTTTATTACTAAGGTAAAAAGTCTTACAAGGAAGGAAAATGATACAAGAGCTATACCCGATTCTCCAAGGGACTCGGGGAACTTATGAGCTGCTCAATACTAAGCCTGTTCTCCATTAGACTAAGTACTAGAATAATGTGTGAGAGGTGAATTACTTCTTGGGTGTGTTTTCGGAGATGGGGGAGGTCCTCTCTTTATATAGCAACGTGGAGGCGGTTTCCCCTAACCAATATCATTAAAGAGAGCTGAAATGACCTCAGGGAACTGCCTCACCAAAGATGGGTCAGAGAGGAGGCCCCCCTGGGTCGGCCGAGCTGGGCCAGGCATCTCTTGTCACCGCCCTTCTCCTGTGGGCTCTTCTGGACCTCCTTTGGTTGGATCTTGTGTTGGGCTTTAACTTGTTATGGAATTTTGTGGAGCTTTGGCCCAATTCTTCTAAATCCAACTCTAGCGGGAAGCATCGATTTGTTAGTGACCCGCCTTTGGAGTGTGATTCTCCATGTTTTCTGTCATAATCCACATGTACACAAAATTCTACAGGTCCAAGTGGAATTCAGTTATTTCAACAAAGTATGTGTGTAAGAAATGCTAGTTCTCCTATATTAATTGAGCTATTTGATGGCTGATAATGTGACTTAACAGACATGAACATTCGGTTATTGGTATGTGGGTAAGGGCCCTTGCATATGGGCAGAAGCTCACTAGTACAATGGGAGCCTGCAGTAAAGCATGGCCTCTTTGAGCAATGGCAGGCACATCGACGTCAACCATTGTAGGCTCGACGCGAGGCACTGTAGCAGGTACCAGTGGCGGGCAAGTGATGCCAGCGTACAGGACCTGGAGCAAGAACCAGTGGCAGGGAACGTCACAACTCTGTCCGCCACTGGAGATGAAGCACCAGTGGCAGACCTAGTGATATCACCTATGCCCGCCACTGTGATAGCACAACAGTGGGGGAGAGGGGGTGGGGTGCGAGGGGCGGTGATGTCACTCAGCTGATGCAATGGCGCCCGCCGATGGTAAATCGAGCTACACCAGTGGCGGAAATAGATGATGTCGCTACGCACGCCACTGCCATTTGCCATGATTAAAGCATCGTGCTCACCTTAGGGAGGGTGTCCGTACGTTTGTCGAGAAAAATAGGTAAACAAGGGGTTGGGGTGGAGGGGGGGCAGGTTTTGATCTTATTTTGTTCAATGATTTGATCTAGCTAGGAGCTAAATCCATGCCATCGATTATTTTTGGGTAAAGTTTACCTAGGGTTTACTCCCTCTGTCCCAATATAACTGATGTTGTAGCTCTGGACACGGAGGAGAGAGATAGAGATAGAGGTGTATTGGAAGGAGAGAAAGGTGCATCAAAAAGTGAGAATGCCAATTATTTTGGGAAAACTAGAGGAAGCTAAAGTGACAATTAAACTGGGACAGAGGGATCGGGGTACATTATTATAGCTTGATTTGAGATGATTCCCTTTGTGGTGATCGCATCGAATTTGGTCACCCTTCGTGTCCTATGTTGTTTTTCCTATGGCTTTTCTTATTGAAATTTTGTAGATCAAGTTTTGGATCTATACACCATGCATGGGAAAGAGGGGATATTTGAAGTAAATATCTTATTTGTATGTAGGTATGTGTATTGATGGAATAAGAATGTACTCCTTTGTACTCCAATGGCCACCACTGGAGCTGGCACTTAGTGGTGGGCATTGTGAAGTCACCGTCCGCCACAACAATTCTTCACCAGTGCGGACGCCCCCGTCTACCACTTCTCTCTGTGGCTTCCAGTGGCTGAAGCAGAGTGGCGTAGGACGCCCCCGCCACCGCAGGCCCAATCCGCCCGCCACTAAAAGGCTCTCATTATTCTAGAGAATTTTGAGCCCCTTGTAATGAATTAGTGAAAATGTTAAGAAAAAATAGGAGTGTGACGAGGTACCATTATTATTATTTGAGGTAAGCGTTTTTGTGGTAGCGTGGTATAGTATCAACATCTAGATAAGTGTATAAATCTGAAAACCCAAGAATGTTACACCTCTAGTAGTTGAAAATATAAGGAAGTTAAACTATCATTCTAGTCGCTGATAAAAACAATTTGAATATAGCTCAGAACCAAGATGAGATGAGTAATTTTAGAGTAGTGGTAGAGAAAGAAACCTTGCTATGAACTGATATCATATTTATATCATCTTACAATAATACTCCTCGAGCCTCAAAATGTGCGTCATTTAGAACATTAACATGGTCTCCGATAATACTCTCTAAACATCAAAACTTCTGAAAAAAAAAACATTAGCAAAATTCACAGCTATATGCTCTATAGTTCATGATAAAATCTACTAACATCAACTTTTAGCTCCGTGAAAGGGGTCTTGGCCTAGTGGTTAAGACATCCGAGTAACACCTCTCAGGTCCTGGGTTCGACTCCCCGTGGGAGCGAATTTTCAAGGATTTAACGGCATTTATGCTTTCAGTGGTAGGCGACGCTCCCGTCGATAGCGAGGCGCCAGTGGTGACTTCGTATCTTTAGATTTGCCGGCTCAGTCTTCGAAGATGCTCATAGGGGTAGGGTTTGCGTACGTGTGTTCATAGGGGTGAGTGTGCGTGCGTTGTGAGTGTCTGAGTTGTACTGTGTAATCTAAAAAAAAAAAAACTTTTAGCTCCGTCGGGCAAGTCTGCTATCGGCACCGGGCGGGCACGTGCTTAAGCACATGTGCCATCCTTTGTCTTTCAAAAAAAAAAAAAATTCCTGTTATCAGACCACGTCATTTTTTACTTCCAGGTGGGGTATTGTTCCGAGAGGTAAAGTATACTTTAAAGTGCTGCATGTCCACCAGCTTGTAATTCTGTAGCTGATAAACTTGCAAGCATTAGCTCTAACATAGGGCTAGGATTATCGCAAATGTGCCCGTACTCTGTTGTAAACAAAGTACTATCTCTAGTTGCCCAGATATCAGGTCGGTCCTCAAGTTCATGAAAATTTTGATTCCAGATCCAAAAAAATCCTGTTATCAATATATAATTGTTTATTTATTTCAGAATTAGGCACATCATCTCTTGGGTATCTATAGCTGGTACTACTGTTACTATGTACTCCAACGAGTATTTGTCAAGTGCGAGGAGAGAGACAGAGAGGAAGAGTAGATGCCTTGTATGTCGGGTAAGCTCCAAGCAACATAGATGTTGCCACTAATTTGTACAAATTCACAAGTAAACAAAAACAATTTTTGTGACTCATTTGAACAACCGTGAAGTTGTATGAGCTATGAGAACAGATGCCTCAAAATATCTGCCGCGAATGAGAGAGCGATGTTGTCAAATCCGATCCGCACACACTCTGTCAACAACATCGATATCAAGTTACTAGCTAGGTGTGGTGGATCAGCCAGTATAAAGCCTCAGCCAGACAAGCCCCTGGTGCACCCAGCCATCTCTAGCTCTCTTACACTACCAGCAGCAGAAGTACACACTCTTTCTTTGTCCATGGCTATAACTCAGGCTAACAGTGCCAGTGCGAAAGCCACTCGAGCCGGCAGCATGCGGAAGGCCCTGCGGCCGTGCTCGCCATAGGCACCGCGAACCCCTCGGGTGCCATTGTGCCGCAGGACGAGTTTACCGATCAGTTCTTCCGCGTGTCCAAAAGCGGCCACCTTACTGACCTCAAGGGCAAGCTTAAGAGAATTTGTAAGCATGCATATACATATAAGATATTCCTTGCTCTTCTTGAAAATAATACAAACACACAAAGATGAAGCTATTCTACACTACACCTAAGGTGTTGAACAGTTATTATGAACTTAAGAAATAGTTACTGAGGAAATCATCAGTAATTGCTGAAATTACGGAGAAAAATTTCATGATTTTTACCAAAATAGTTACTGGACGTCAATTACTGACATATTTTACCATTTTCGTACACTCATATTAGTAATTTATTATTGTTCTCTTCAGATATTTAGTCTACACCTAAGGTGCTGAATAAGGTTTTTAGGTAAACACGTATATATGTTCCTTTCGTCTGACACCGTTCCAATCCCTTGGTTAGCATGCGTGCTTGACAACTTTCATAACTAATTTTCAGTTGGGACCACCAACCCACTGCTAACCAATCATTTGTTTTGCCAAAGCTGAGGATGTTTGACATTTATTTAATTATAAGGCTGGAAATGCTTGCATTTCTGAATAGAGGAGTTTACACATACTGAAAAATTAAATCTAATCCAAAATTTCAGGCAACAAGACAGGCATTGAGAAGCGTCACTTCCACCTGACTGAGGAAGTCCTCCTTGCCCATCCGGAGTTCCTGGACAGAGAGCTGCCGTCCATCGACACTCGCATCAACATGGTCGCCACCGCAGTTCCCAAGCTCGCGGAGTCTGCCGCGCGGAAGGCCATCGCCGAGTGGGGCCGTCCGGCCACCGACATCACCCACCTCATCTTCAGCACCTACTCCGGCTGCCGCGCCCCGAGCGCCGACCTCGAGCTGGCGAGGCTCCTCGACCTCCGCCCCACGTTGAGCCGCACCATCCTGAGCCTCCACGGCTGCTACGACGGCGGCCGGGCGCTGCAGCTGGCCAAGGAGCTCGCCGAGAACAACCGCGGCGCGCGCGTGCTGGTCGCCTGCGCCGAGATCACCCTCGTCTGCTTCGCCGGCCCCGACGGCAGCAACCTCGTCGGCCGCGCGCTGTTCGGCGACGGCGCCGGCGTCGCCATCGTCGGCGCCGGGCCCTTCGCCGGCGGCGAGCACCCGCTGTTCGAGATGGTGTCCGCCACGCAGACCACGATCCCGAGGACCGAGCACGCGCTCGGGATGCAGGTCGCCGCCGGCGGCATCGACTTCCACCTCGCCATCCAGGTGCCCTCGCTGATCGGGCAGAACGTCGAGCAGTGCCTGCTCGGCGCGTTCAGGACGGCGCTCGGCGATGACGCCGACGAGGTCGTCTGGAACGACATGTTCTGGGCGGTGCACCCCGGCGGGCGTCCGATCCTGGACAACATCGAGGAGGTTCTCAAGCTGGGGCCCAAGAAGCTGGCCGCGAGCCGAAATGTGCTGCGCGAGTACGGGAACATGAGTGGCGCCACCATAGTGTTCGTGCTCGATGACCGGCACCGGCGTCGGGACGAGGAAGGTGATGAGTTTCCGGAATGGGGGGCGTTGCTCGCCTTCGGACCGGGAATCACTGTCGAGACGATTGTGCTGCGCTCCCCGCCGCGCATCCTCAAAGAAAACTGATTACCAGGTTCACGAAACTGCAGGTATTTATATATTCGTATACATAGAAACAATAATAAGTATACAGGTGACGCCTACGCTGCAGCAACCAAGAGCACACTCCGGCAGCTGAGACAACGTCAATGACGACCAGCTTCCGGTTTGCTCTTATAACTTCCAACAATGGTACCTCATATCAACTATCAAGGTCATGATTCCTTCAAAAAAAAAAAACTATCAAGGTCATGATGGCGGAGAACTGACGCCTGGGATTAACCTGGTGGGGGTGGAGAAAAATCAAATTTGTCCCCCAGAAAAACATATTAATTTGTATACTCTCAAATTCTTGATGTTTCTGAAGGATTATTAGTATGGCTTTAAGGCAGGTTATTGAAGTGATGCCTCCAAATATTTGTGTGTGCAGTGTCTAATTTGAACAATTGTAGGGAGTAATTTGGACTTCCTGATATAAATAAATGTCCGTTTGCTATCTCTATTTACAGTTGTTAATTTCCATGTTTGTTACTCCCTTCGTTTTTCTTTTGAAAAATGACCAACAGATATATGTCATTTGATCGATCACCAAATGTACTGGTGATTGATCACTAACCTTTTACCAATACATATATGTAAGTAATTAGTTACCTAAAATGAAATCACTATAATTCGATATCACCAAAATCATTTTAATTAAGTTCAACTTATATATTTATTTATTTACCTAATATTTATAGAAATGACTAATAAAAAAATCAATACGTCATATATTTAAAAACGTAGGTCTTCTTTTAAGCATTCTGGAAGTTGCAATACATAAGTTCCAGTGCAAGCACGGTGACCCACATAAGTTCATTCCTATAGTTTGTTGTACAGATAGCGTGGTCATATTGATTACTAGACTCCTCTTTTCCATTGAATTTTCCTTCGTCATCTAGGTTGACTCGGGTTCAAGGTAACATTATAAGAACTGTGTTGATTTGTAACGATTATTAGCCGTCAACAATAAAGGTTACGACGCATTTTTCATCGTTAGTCACAATTAGTCAAAAAAATCCATTACTAATCATGATCCAGTTCATTTTTTGTTTGGTCGGGTCCATTTTTGTTCATCAATCGTGTTCGTGCATAAAAGTTCAGGTCCCATATGTATGATTCGTCACAAATTGTAATTCAGACCAATAATAGCCTTTCCTGGGCCTTTGTCATGTTGATCTTGGTCCATTTGAGGTACATTTAATTCGTCACAAATCACATGAGGCTTTTTGATTTTTTGTAGGGCTGTTGGGCCAAGCCCATATTCCTTTGGTCCGTTCTTTGATCCTAGGTGTACAATAGTTACTCTACACCCAATAATTGAAGAAAACGATCATGGATTACTAAACCGAGTGCACAACGATGCCAAAATATGTCAATAATTGTCGTTCAATAATTGCTTCCGTAAAATCATGAAACTTTATTCAGTAATTACTAATGACTTCTTTAGCAATTATTACTTAAGTGTAGAATAACTATTCTATATATATAAGCCTTCTGTTCTGAGGTAGTCGGCCAGACTGGCCTTGACGTTGCTGTCTGGTAGTATCTCCTCGGTGGCCCAGCTCCAGGTGACGACGTGAGCTCGGCGAGGGAGCTGGGTGCGTGGCAAAGAGGGCCGCCAAGCAGCCGAAGCGCTGGTTGGTCACGGCGGCGGCAAGGAAACCCTGAGTCCTCCCCCACATCGCCATCGCCATTACAACTCAAGCCCTCGAGGAGGCTGGGTCATCGTGTTTTAAGACCCTGGTTGGTTGTACAATAAATTAAATTACCACACAAGAGGATGTCAAGCCCTGCCAAGAAGAGTGTCGAGGAATGATGGTTAGGAAGAGAAAAGGCCAACAAGCAGGGCGTTGTCGGAAAGAATGATTGGGTTGATTAGTTCAACATGCTAGCTACAGTAGCCAGCAGCTAGTGGCAAGGATGAGGCAAGATAGTATCAAAATAACTACATAAGAAAATGTCATAGGTGAGAGGCTAAGACCTTTATAGGTGACGGACCACACATGTTGCCCGTCACCCTTTTAAAGTAATAGGTGACAGCCATCTCACGTTGTCCATCACATTTTATGAGTAATAGGTGACGGGCTTTTCATGTTGCTTATCACCTATATACTGCTAATTAGAAACAAAAGAAAAAGAATAAAATGTTATTATTTACAATAAAAGGCCACGGCGGTGTTCTTGTAGACAAAAACAAAAGAACTATATATTTTTGTATGGAGGGATGAGTTTCCAGACCTCATTATGTTTGGAACTTGAGCAGTACTTGCCAACGACCAAACGCTGGGCACATCTGGTGTTGTTGGGAAGGAATGACTGTGTTGAACATGCAGAATTAGCCAGCAGCCAGTGACGAGGAAGAGGTGGGATAGTATCCGAATGAAGTACTGATCTATATTTCTGATAGGGGTAAATTTTCCGCGGGTCACTCTTCAATAATGAAATTGGCTACGGGACACTAAAATGAAAATCGTTTGTTGTAGGACACTGAGAACAATATGTGCAGCTCCGAGCATTGAACAAAGTTTGACCAGCTTTACTAGATTGTTCACCCCAAAAAAAAATATTGTTCAGAAACAACAATTAATTCTCAGTGAGCTGATACATAAAGATGAACTTTCACACGATTAAGGTTACAACAAGAACAACAAAACAACAGAGGGTTTAACACATTAACACACTAGCCCCTCTTTATTGACATCACGTAGAGTTTTTTTTTTTTGAGTTGCATCACGTAGAGTTCATACCACATATGAATGAACATCTGAGGTATGTATATATTATTGTCCACTATAGTATTTACCCTCCGATCATTTTGGGTAAATCTCAATAACTGACAAAGGACCCAATACCGGCAAGATTTTGTAGTCGTCACTGAATCCAGCACTGGAAAAAATCTTTTTCCACTCATTTTCCCCTCGTTCCATCCCATTGATATACATCATGAACATGTTCTGTGTGGCTTCCATCTCGCAGATTTTTCTATTTCCCTGGTTTGATCCTATCACCATGTCTATAATTATGACTTTTCCTCCAGCATTCCTAACAGGTATTGCTTCCTTACAACGTTCAAGTATCTTGATGCAATCTTCATCACCCCAATCATGCAAAATGTTTAGAATGGAAGACGTAAAAAATATGATGAGAGAGAAACGAAAAATTAAGTAAATGATGAAGAAAAACCTGAAGACTATTTCAACATGCATTCAGTCACGCTCCTAAAGTGAATTTCATTGAATTTGCACTAAAAAAAAAGTTGTGCCATATATATTAAAACCTGGCACATCTGATTCGAGACATCCTAAATTTATATACTTTGTTCCACAAAGATAAAATGTGATCATCAGGCTGGTGTCTAGCCTTCCTATACACGTGATTTTTTTTTTTCTTTTTTGAGTGGGATGGCAGGAGGCCGGCCATTGGATTAAGAAGAAGCAGTCCATAAGAGTTCACTGTGTTAAAAAGGTGCATCCTGTTGAAGCCTATACGACAATGCGCAAAAGAAGATAAATGGACCAGACCCCTGGCCCAAACACGAAGCAACCTATCTGAGATTGCTGTGGATCTACTTTGTGCCTGTGATTCTCATATTATTAAGCCACTTGCGCAATTTGACCATCTCAGATATCATAGTTTTGTTTTTAACTACAAGGAGAATACACATGTACACAGTACACATCATCATACAGACGCGTGCATGGCTTCTATCCTACAAAAAATTCACAGAAATTACTTTCGCATGAGTAAATTCGTGGATCCTGGAAAGTGAAGTCATTTGTTTCCACTAACAAAGGTGGAAAGGTCATGCTCCGTGGCCACGTTTTTTGCTGAAACACCATGCCTTCATCCCTCCACAACCACACTCAGAAGTTGTTATCATTTGTTTCCACTAACAAGCATTTCGTTCTATTTAAATCATATATATTAATACATTAACATATGTGGAAATTATTTTGATGTATTTCTTGTTGTTTTGTGATATCTTTCTGCCCATTGCACACCATTTGTCCATCGAGGGAACTGAAAGATAGTTATACGGTTTCACCGTTTGTTCGTACTCCATATTTATATAGTGCAACAGAAGTTGTAGCGAACTGTATGACACCAATGGATGGGGGCGCAGATGGTCATTTTGTATTATTTTACAAGTCACAATATAAACTTTTGTTATATTATAACTATGTCAGAATAGGGATTAATGTTGCATTTTTGTATAATAGTTAGTCTTGATGATCCAATTAAATGACGACATAGTCTGGGGACCAGAGGGCGCAATAAGCTAGTATGTCTTTTTTTTTTTTTGCTAAAGTATGCATTTAGTAAATTTGCATTGAGTTTCTTTTTATATAAATGGTGCAATATCAATACCTTGAGTAAGACGGCATTTGCAGGTGGAGTGGACTCAAACATGTCGCCTGCGACGAAATGCATTTTTCCATCACCGGTGACGTCCTGGCCGATGACATGAGGAAGGTCTAGCACGGTGCACTTGATGCGTGGAAATGCTGCCCGATGACCTGTGTCGCCGCGCCGTGGCCACCGCCCACGTCAACCAGCGAGCTCAGGCCGCGGAAGATACGGCCCTTGTCCAAAATAATGACTTCGAGGCAGAGCTTGCTATCAGCGACCATGGAGTCGTTAATGATTCTGTTCAGCGTGGCATCCGAGTTCGCCATCTCCCACTGTGAGCGGCCATGTGCCAGCTCAAACACAGACCCGGCGGCCGCCGGTTCGCTCTTGAGCCAGTCACCCAAGCTGAAGAAGGAGGACACAACGGGAGGGCTTAACGGCACCATAGGGGAGAGGTTGAGCTGCCCTACCAGGAAGCGGCACGCCGTCGTTAGCTTATAAACGACGGCGCCGGAGTCGTCGGTGATGGTGAACATGCCCGTAGCGGTGAGCAGCTCCATGAGGCACCGGAGGTCGGCGACCTTGGCCGGATGTACCGCAGCATCGGCCGCGATGTCGGTGAGGGTGGCAGAGCCGCCCCGGCGGTGCATGGCTTCAGGGATGCCAAGGTCCACGACGCACTTGAGCTCCATGGACTTGACGTAACCCAGCAGATGGCCTTGGACCTCGGCAAGGGCGACGAGTAAGGGGCCGTTGTTTCGGCTCCCGCGACGGCTCTCGGAGCGGCTCCGGCCAAAAAAGAAACAAAGTCCCCTGCTTCAGCGTAAAACCCGGAGAGAGTCAGTGCCAGAAATCGGTCGAAGCCGGAGCAGCCCGCAAGGTGCTTCGCGCCGCTCCTCCTCCCGTCCCCACAGCCACGTCACAGGGGTACCAAAAAAAATCACATCGCTCTCGTCTCTCTCCTCCCGAATCCCACCTCGCCCGCTCGGTCTCTTCTCCCTCTCCCCCGGACTCCACCTCGCCGAGCTCGGCATCCCCCATGAATCGAGTCCGGCGTCCCACGACGAGCTCGCGAATGGAGGGCGGCGTTTGGCCGGCGGCGTGGCTCATGTCGTCGGCGTCAGGAGCGCATTCAGGCGCGCCGCGCGGCTGCAGGTGATGGCGCGGCCCTGTTCCCAGGCAGAGGCGCGGGCGCTGCCGCAGCTGCCGGCGCGGCTGCAGGTGATGGCGCCCGCTACTAATTATGTATGTGATTAAGCTTTAATTCATGGGAGCAAGGAACAGATGGGGAAGAGAAGAGATAAGGCAAGGAAAAAGATAGGCGACAAGGGCGTCATGAAGACGGCCGGTGCCCGGTGGTTATGTGGGCCCCATGATGTTTTATTAAAAACATTAGATAATGTTAAACTCTCATTTCTCTATTTGTTATCTTTTTACATTTGAATTCATACAAACATGATGAAAGCATGTGATGTAAAATGAAGGTACATGTTTAAGGGCACAATAGACAATTAATCATTTTATCTATTCTTATAAATCAGGAGAAGCTGCAGAAGAAGCCATTCTACCAAACGTTTCAGACAGAGCCACAGACACAGTCGGTACAGCTGTTTTTCAGAGAAGCCACAGCCACAGCCGAAGTCGGCACAGCCGGAGCTCAAACAAACAGGCCCTAAGTCCTGAGGACTCACTTCGGACAACAGCCTTAGTGTCATATTGCAATAGTTAGGTTTCAGAGCAAATATTAGCTTGTCTTGTGTCTATTCCTACTGAATGCCAAGGCCTTTTATACACGATCCAACGTTGAGGATGCAGCAAAACTAGCTATCAAGACGCAACAACATTGAGTGCTTAATTCCTCACAGTATATCTCTAAATGAAATCAGTTAGGAAGCCTATCACATAGTTGAGGATACTAAAATTATAACATGATTGATACCATATTGGTATTATCATTTTGGTACCACTCTAGTTATATATAATTTGTGATACCCCTTAACTGGTATTACTCCAAGGATGGTAAAAGTGCTCTTCCATTTATTGCTTTCTTCGTTGACATGGCAGTACAGAATTTCACAACATGATACTGTGAACATGGAGTAGTCTAAGAAAGCAAGATGTTTGTTCCAAGGGATACAAAAATACTCCTTCCAGTCCCAACTATAAGTCCATGAAGCTTTTTATCAAATGAATCAAATATAGGTCCATCTAGTTGTTTTTTTTAAGAAAAATGAAATAAATATAAGTCCATCTACTCCTGGAATCCTCCAGTTCCCCTAGGATTTTTATGTGTCCCATGGTTTTTTTTTAAGAATCCTAGGGAAAAATAATTTCTCTAAAGTCTGTAAAAAATAGGTAGAGAGGGCCGTTCCCTACCATTCTACCAGGTTTCCTGGGAGAGAGGGACGTTCCCTACAGTTCTACCAGCTTTCCTAGGGAAATCAAAGACAAACTAGGTCCACTGCCTGGTGTAGAGAGAGGTGGAGACCTCTGTCATTCCCTCGGTTGCACGTCTCTGGTGCTCATACAGGAAGCACACCGGAGAGGATCCCTGCATTGGCCACGTGCCTGGAGGGTAAGCGTAGCATCGAGAGCCCATCGTCTCCAGCTCGGCAGCCACTTTGTCCCACACATCAGTCTACAAAAAGGATAACACAACATCAAGTAACCGAACAAGTCTAGTTGCCCGTATTAACATTAAGAAACATTATTAATATTAATAGGGTTATTAAGTTGGTGAATGGAAATTGTTGCCCGTATTAACATTAAGTAACATTACTAATACTGGCTTTTTTTGTAAAGTTGGTGAATGGAAATTGTTGTCGGGCGTGTGATGTACGGTTATTAATGTCGTGTGTTGTAGTGCATTGTGTGTTCAGGCTTTCTTGCAACCATTATGGACTGGCTTCACGTAAAATCCCTCTTATACCAATGAATTGAACCCCCCCCCCCCCCCCCCCCCCCCCCCCCGCCCCCAAAAAGAAAAAAAGAAAGAAAGAAAGAAAATATTGTTCAAAAACAATAACGCTTAGTGAGGTTATACATAAATATGAACTTTCACACGATTGAGATAACAACAACAACAACAAAATAACAGAGGGTTGAACACGTTAACGCGCTAGCCCCTCTTTGTTGATCACGTGGAGTTCATACCACATACGAATGAACATCCGAGGTATGTGCATATTATTGTCCACTATAGTATTTACCGTCCGATCATTTTGGGTAAATCTATAGTCACTTACTCGAATGCACCAAATATAACTCTATTAACTACTCTAATGCGTCTGTTACAGTTTTCCCCATGTCTACCATACTAGTATCAATATGCATCATAATCGATGCAATATATATGTCATTTATTCGATCACAGGAATAACTTATTTTTGTAAGTCCCATGTGTCATCTATTCAGGGATGAGGAGTATCAAGTTAGTTGGAGAAAAAGATCCAAGTCATTTTTTTGTGTGTTTAAATTGATCTAACAGTGCATATGCATAGATATGTGTCGGGGATGAAAATTACTATTTTGACAAATACCAATATGTTCTATAGGAAAAATAACTATTTTTTTAAAAAACATGACACTACTGGAAACGGGAATATCACTACAGCTGACATTTAACCTGCTAGTTTCAATTGTTTGAATTTCTGTAAGTATTTTTAATTCCCCTAATTGTTTTTGACACACAGGGATGACATTCCATTTTGCAATAATAGCTTGGCTACCCATTCTGGGCGTAGAGAGCTGGGAGCATGAAATAGTAGGGATGCAACTTGTGGAAGCAAATCGTACATATTATAAAGCTAAAACATTAAGGGCTGTTTGGGTGCTTTACTTTTTCAAAACAAAACTTTCGAAAAACCATGGTCTTAAAAGCCAGTTGTTCAGCAAAAAGAGCTGGAATGGAATTTTTACGACTCAAAAATGGTTGCACTTTTAGCAAGATACCATGGCTTTTAAAAATGCAAAAGTGTTTACATCCAAACACCTTCATACCTCTGAATAGGGCCTAAGGCTGTAAAATTGTAGTATTCTTACAGAACTCCAAACACACTTGAAAACTTTCTAAATATCAGAAATTAATGGAACGTCGGTATCTTGCTAGCTAGAACTGGTATGGAATGATTACACAATTAGCTCCAAGCATTGAACTAGAATATTTGACTTCCAAGACCATGCAACCGCCCACCAACAAGGATAGCAAAATGGATGACCCCCATTGACTATGCAGGAATACACAGGTCAATTATAAATTTGAACGTAAAGCAACACAAGGTCGGTCTCACAAAAATGGCCAATATTGAGGATCAGAGCTATCATTTTCTGTAGCATGGCATTTGAATGGTTGCGGCCGCACACATATTGGTGCCAACATTCCAATAGGATATTTTTGATCAATATTTGAATGAAAATTTGTTTAAGATAATTATACAAGTGTGAATGTTGTGCCGTCTTGAACAATTTCTGACAAACATAACTGTACAGTCACCTAGATTTCCATGAGAATATCAAAGGAAGAAGATCTTGACTATAGAGCAGCGAGAGTACAGCGTGGAAAAACAAGCCAATAAACTAGCATATGGGATTCGAAGTGCAAGGGGCTGAACGCGCCAGTGAAATGCGTACTGGCTTTCTACGATAAGAACATAATTAAATACCCCAGCTGCTACCGTCAATAGATACTCGCATGGAGGGATGAGTTGCAAAATTTCTAAATGTCACTATGTTTTGATCTGGACCACTACTTGCAAATTACTAGAGTCGACACATCTTGTCATTAGAATTCATCGGTCTATCATGATTTAAGATTTTTGATAGCGATCTAATACTAATTAAGTATGCACATATTTTCGTTAATACCAAGGTTATTGTTGCTTGATCTTGACCATTACTTGCCAATTACCTCTATCCTCAATGGTTCCATGACTGGAACTTATTTTAATACTCATCAGAATCGGTTGCGAATGGTTGCGACATCCGAACCCGATTCTGTTAATATCTTTTGAAGTTGTATTTGGAGTCACACTTTGAACATCCAATATTCATATATAATAGATAGTAGCCAAATAATGGAGCACACTATGAAAGTGTGCCTTCGTCCAGAACACACCGGAAAAGTCGAATTTGTCTGAGACACCCTACGATTTCGTGGCTCTTGTCTGGGACACACCGCGGCCATTATAATACCTTTTCTGGCCGAAGTGGAGAGAGAAACATTCGTAAATGACACCCGGTGCCCCTGGGACCTGAGCTGGTCGAGTCGGACCCGTTCAAGTGAACCGCATCGCAGCCCTAACCAAACCGGTCTTATCCACTCTCTCATCGCCGCCGCCGCCGCCCCTCTCCCATCTCCGCTCGCCGGCGACGCCTCTCTCCCTCTCCCATCTCCGCTCGCCGGCAACGCCGACCTCCCTCTCCCATCTCCGCGGAATGAAGGCGTGAAGCGGGTCGAGAGGGAAGGATAGGGGAGATGGCCGGGCCGCCATCATGGGCATCCTCCTCGTCGACGCAAATCAGATCTGGTACTCCCGGTCATCTGCTCCGCGCACTGCCAGTGATCGATTGCCCGCACCATCCAGGTGAGAAGCTGCGCCTGTTGACGGCAACGACGGAGCGGAATCGAGGCCGCAAGTTTTATCGTTGCATGCATAATGCCTGGGTATGTTTGGTCGCTGTTTGTGCTTGATTTTGTGGCTTTGTGGCACTTGTTTTCGATTGAATCCGTTGGTAATGGCACATTTGTTTGAGTTTCAGATGGCGGAGGCCTGCAATTTCTTCATATGGGAAGATAAGTACCTGGGCTATCTGATTGACAATGGCTACATTGATGAGTACCAATTTGACCCGGCTGAAATTCGTGACATGGTGCTAGCCATTGTGGAGATGCAGATGAAGGTCCATCAGTTGCAGAACGAGATTCAAGGATTGCGCCGTGGTAGGCAGGAACGAGATGTGATGGTCGGGGTTGACAAAATGACATTGCTCATTGTATTGAATGTAGTTGTCATAGTTTGTGCTGTGCTAGTGGGACTGGTGTTGGGAGGCAAGTGAGATGCTATGTAATCAGTAGTGCCATGCAATGTGATATGTACCAGATTGTAAAACTTGACTTGAATGAATGAAATGGCATGTGATATTTGGAGTCATATGTACCAGATTGACTCCATGATCGACAACCAAACTGAATGAAATGGCATTACAGAACATGTCTTAGTTCGACAACCAAACTGATAAAGTTGATAGCATTACAGCACATAGTTTGTTACATGGACACTTAACAGGACGTCACATAGTTTGAGACATGGAGACTTCACAGGACATCACATAGTTTGCTACACTTAACAGGACATCACATAGTGCAGTACAAAAGCAGTCTTAAAATTACATCACTTTGTCGATAACTAAAGGCATCCCATGTTCTGTTCTACTTCGTCTTCTTCTTAGCCTTCTTAGCCCTCTTGACAGCTGCTTCTGGGCTTCCAGTTGAGATGTACGAACCAGGGCTTCCCATCTCCACAAGTCCCTTTCTGCGGCTGTGAACAATAAATGTAGGGCCATGAATGTATTAGAGAAATGTGACTAACAACATGGAAAAAAAGTAACTGAAATTTGAATACCTTCTAGTGACTGGCCCAGGACTGCTCATACTTGTATCTGCGGGGGTTGATGGTTCATGTATGATTACTGCCTTCTTCTTGTTGGTCCTAATCCTTTTAGGCTTAGGTGGAGCAGGGGGTGGTGCATCTGAGTCATAAACCGGTTCATCACATGTCTTCTGCTGGTGACCAAACTGATGACACCGCTTGCATCTATATCTCTTCTTCCCTGCCCCTCCTTCCTCGACTCCAACAATCCTTCTTGTCCTCGGCCTGCCAGCTGCTCTCTTCAGAATAGGAGGCCATATCTTGTATCCTAGGTCCACTGGCTCCCATTCACTCTTATCAGTGAGTGTAGGGATAGTTCCTGCATAAGCTGCCTTGAACTTGGACACAGAGTAGTAGGGGTCTACAAAATCAGCCAAGTCCAGATTCCTATAGCATCCTATAGTGGAGAGTGCATGATAACAAGGCAAACCTGTGAGCTGCCATCTCCTGCAGCTGCACACCTTACCTTTCAGGTCAACAGTGTGTCTCCATGGAATCAAATTCCTGTGAACCCCACTTACTTCTGCTGTCAAGTCAGGCCCCTTGTGTACTACATAGCCAACTAAACCCCTACCAGCAGCATGCAGTTGCTTCATTACAGATGGAAGCACTTTACCAGTTAATTTGTCTGCAAGCTTCCTTCTAACATAAAACTTTTCCAACATCTTCTGCCTGATTGCATCTAATACCTCCATTGGTGGTAAAGACTTCTCATCCTTGATCCAGCTGTTGAATGTTTCTGCAATATTGTTTGTTACATAATCACATTTGCTAGTTGTAGCAAAGAAACCTCTAGCCCACAGGTGCTTGTGATTATGTTCTATCCACTCGGTGGCTTCAGGTACTGCAGACTTCATTGCATTGTAGTGCCTGTCATGAACTGACCTCCTATATGCCCTTGAAGCTGGCCACAGGTTCTTCTCAAAGACCTCACCTTGGAATCTCTTCTGAAAATTCTTGAACAGATGTCTCATACATTCTCTGTGCTCAACCCCATTAGAGAATACCTTGGTCAATGCAGTGTCAATGCCTTTTCCAGCATCAGTGGATATGACTAATCCAGGAGGTGATCCAATGGCCATCTGCAGCTTCTCCATGAACCATTTCCAGCTATCCTTGCTTTCAGACTCAAACACTCCATAAGCCACTGGAAACATCCAGTTATGGCCATCTATAGCCACTGCAGAAGCTAGCTGACCCTTCCATGTTCCTGTCAGAACAGTTGAGTCAATTCCTAAGTATGGTCTGCACCCATTCAAGAAGCCATCAATGCATGCCTTGAATGCAATGAACATCTTAGAAAATCTGATCTTGGATCCTTTCTTCTCTGTTTCAATCTCCACAATGCTACCAGGAAATCTCCTTTCTATTTCAGCCTTGAATGCATATATATGCTCAAAACTGTCATCCCATTTTCCCATCAACTCATCAAGTGCTAGCCTTCTCCCTTTCCAGGCAACTGTGTATGAAACCTGGATCAAGTATTTCTCTTGTATCTTCTTCATAAGAGCACCAGCACCAAGTGTTGGGTCCTCAGCAAGCATTGGCACCACAATGTCCCTGACCCAGTACTGAGTTGCCATGCAATTCTTATCAAGCTTGGCTGTGCTCCTGCAGTAATGGTTCCTTGACAGCCTCTTGATCTGCAGGTCAAACAAAAACAAGTGTTGTCAGTCATTAACAAAAGGAAAAAACCAGAAATACAATCTGAAATCAAATCCATTGAAAACTGATATTACCTGCCAAGTTCTACCATCAGGCAACTGAGATGCATGCACCTTCCACTTGCACTTCTTTGCCTTGCAGTAGCCTCTGTAACGAGTTGATTCATTGTAGTGAGCAGCAATTTCAAACTCATTGAGAATAGCAAAATGCCTAATAGCCTTTTTGAAAGTGTCACCATCCTCAAACTTTACACCAACATCAATCCTAGGATTTTCTAAGTCAGTAGCACACACAAGGACATGGCCTCCGGCTTCATCGTCTACTGCACAATCGTCCTGATCCTCCTCATCAGAGTCAGGGATGTAATCAGAGTCGCTCTCGACATCAGACACCAACTCCTTATAGGCAATCTGCTCATCATCAGCACCAACATACTCCACTTCATCATGCTCACCCCAGGGATCATTCTGCTCATCATCATAACCAACACAGTCCACTTCATCATCCTCACCCCAGGGATCAGTAGGTGGAGCAGCAGGAGGAGGGGCTTCCTGTGTGTTTCCCTCATTATCAGCAGCAGGAGGAGGACCTTCATTTGTGTTCTCAGGCTCATCATGAATCGATGGCTGGGTTTCCATTTCAGCTAAAGCAGCAGTGTCAACTACAACAGATTGTTGTGTTGGAATGGTAGGCGCAACTACTGCACTCTGTGTCCCAATGCATGCCTCATCAGTCACACAAACATTCAATGGCAGTTTCCTAATGTCCCAGTACATGGAAAAAGCATCAAGCAATACAGAATCAGAGTCGATTTCCTTGTACCTACGCTCGTTCTTGTCCCAGAAAGTGACGGTCAGCTTCTGCTCATTCTCTAACTTAACCTCATCACACAAATCAGAATATAAATCCATCCAACTAATCGTGTCCCTGTCACGAATCCAAAGCACATCCCTGCTAACATGGTACTCGTACCTAGCATTCTCCCAGTAACCACCAACACGAATCGAGATTCGGCAAGCACTGCTACGGTCCATTCTAATCAGACGAAACAAGCAAAAACACGCGAAATCAAATATGAGTTAAATCAACCGCGCAATACAAAGGCCAACCAATCAGACAAACCAATCATCAAAGACACTTCCATTCTTACCCATCTGGAACCCATGACAGGTTCACCTTCTTGCTCGGGGACCCCAAGCTCGCCAGCCGCTTGATGTCCTTGTTCCCTGTCGCAGGCATTGGACTAGCTTCACGCCGTCATCCGCGAATAACGTCGAGGATAGGGAGAGAGAGGCGTCGCCGGCGAGCGGGGATGGGAGATGCGTCGTCGGCGGGGAGTGAGTGAGAGAGGCGGGCGGGAAGTGAGTGAGAGATAGTTGTGTCAGCGTGGCCAACGGGATAGGGTTAGGGTTGGGTTCGGCCAACACATCCGGTTCCGAATGAACGGGTCCGACTCAACCAGCTCAGGTCCCAGGGGCACCGGATGTCATTTAGAAAAGGCTCTCTCCCCAGTTCAGGCCGGAAAGAATATTTTAATGGCCGCGGTGTGTACCAGACAAGAGCCACGAAATCGTAGGGTGTCTCGGACAAATTCGACTTTTGCGGTGTGTTCTGGACGAAGGCACACTTTCATAGTGTGCTGCAGACAATTTTGCCTATAGATTATTACATCCATGTCACATAAGCACGAACATAGTATAAAAGATATAGTTCATCATTATACTGTGCAATTTTCTTGTACTTGAATCTCTATTAAATCATATTTTTGAATGGCGTTTTAAAATATAGTTCCTCCTCTAACGGGCTTAGCTGGTGGCTTGGTTTTAGTATGCTCTGTCGACACTAAGGCACATTGAGTCTATTGCATATGATCTATGTACACTAGTTGATCTCCACCCATAATCGACAATGCTGTAGTTCCCCATTGCATATTTGCCGGCATTGTGTCCTTCACCTCTGCGCTAGGACTTCATATAGATTTATGGCTTACCTACGATTCTTGCTTGTAGATTATAGTAGGTTATTCTATACTCATATACCCTGTCTATTCCTACCGTGCAGTGGCAATTGTCAGTGGACAGTGGGACAGTTGACAGCAGAGCAGAGACAGTGGACGGATTGAGGGCAAAGCCCTTAGTCCTATCTTTGGCAGTCAGCCGTCAGTGGACGGGTTGGTGAGCCAAGCTCACTCGCCCTATCTTGTCTGCAACCCAGTCAGCAGAGATGGCAGGAGGTTCTGGCAGAGGCAGAGGCAGGGGCAGAGGTGACAGAGACAAGGACAAGGCCAAGGCTCCAGATCCACAGCCCAAGAAGAAGAAGCAGAGGACAGGTGACCAAGAGTGGGACCAGGCTCTCAGGGCAGCTTCAGTTGACCTTCCTGCTGGTATAGAGACAGGCTTCAGGATCAGAGACACACCTGCAGGAGGACAGGGGGAGACTATGAGGAGGTCTTCCCGACCCAGAGCTACAGTGCAGCGGACTCCGTCCACCCGCGAGGTTGGTACGTCGAGGACCGCGCAGGAGCAGCAGGTGCAGCCAGAGTCAGAGGAGGAGGAGAGATCTTCCAGCTCCGGTGACGAGGTCACCGAGGCTGACAGGCAGAGGATGGCAGTGAAGTTCTGTGCTCTCAACAGGAGTGCCACTCTCAGGGATGTTCTTGCTGAGGACGCTCTCAGGCTGCCAGGCCCCGTCCTCAAGAAGTTCAGGAGAGTCACAGAGGAGTCTTGTGTACCTGCTAGGAGAGACCCACAGGCAGGAGGTCGCTTCTGGACCCTTCTTCAGCAGAGGATAGCAGCAGGACTGAGGAGCAGACTGCGGACTGGTGGAGCTGATAAGCTCTTTGTCACTCACCAGCACTGCAGCATACAGGCTGCTACCAGAGGTGCCGGGACGGATTTCACACAGCACTTGTCTTATATCCCGGGCCTTCAAGAGATCATCACTACACCAATGCGATGGGATTATGATATTGTGATGGACTTCTATGCTTCGTTGTGGATTGCGACAGATCATTCTGCTATATGGTTTCTGCTCAGAGGTCAGCCCCACAGAGTGACGAGGGAGAACCTCGTAGAGGCCCTTGAGACCATACAGCACGAGACCAGAGTGTTTCCGCTTGCTCACCCAGGGATGGAGCCTCCCCGCAGACCTCTTGGGGGACACTTACCGACTGATGAGGACATGAGCATTGCCTTCCCTCCACCTCACCCGGAGAACTACAGCCGAGCTCACACCAGACTGACACACGAGGGCAGAGTTCTCAGGAGTATCCTGTGCAGGACCACTGTGCCTAGGAGTGGATACAGGGCTCAGTTCTCTATCCTTGCACAGTGGGTTGTCATGAGGATGCTGAGACACAGGGGTTTTGACTTGGTAGATCTGATTCTGTGTCAGATGGAGGACGTTATTGCTGAGAGTATTGCTGCCAGACACTTAGCCTTCGGACCGCTGATCTGCTATATTCTGAGGAGGCTACAGTTGTTGTCTTAGGAAGACTATGATGAGCTGCCCAAGGTGACTACAGCGTACACACCCCTACCTGCCTCCGACAGACAGGTTGCTGCCTGGGAGTCAGCCTCACAGGTGAGTTCTTCACAGGGGCTAGGTGACACGGCTATCGAGACAGAGCAGCATATACAGACTGGTAGCCAGATGGAGTCCATTCCAGAGGACGTGACTCCGGACTCTAAAGCAGGACCTTCAGGCTCAGCTACAGCTCCAGCTCAGACAGATTCACTTCTACATGCAGAGCTAGCAGCCCTCCGCAGAGAGATCCAGAGTCAGAGAGAGGATAGGGAGAGGGATCGACAGATGCTGGACAGCGTGGTACTTACTCAGAGGGAGATGGCTTCTGGCTTGTCTTCGTTGTTCACAGGTTTTGAGGCGATCGCTCAGACTCTTCGTCTCTTTGGACAGGCACTGCCAGGTCTCCCGTCGTTCCCTCCTATCACTTTCCCAGGTGTGCTGCCACCAGAGACTGTTCAGTTTCAGCAGCTACAGCAGCAGCAGCAGCAGTTTGCTCAGGCACAGGCGGGACAGTCAGCCAGCCAGGGACACTTCTACAGCACCTTACTCACGGCTCCCATCTCACCTGCTGCTGCACCTACGGTGGGGCCGTCGACGTCTACGTTCGCTAGTTTGACAGGGGTGGCAGGACCTTCTCAGGCTGGTCCCTCTCAGGCAGGACCTTCTTCGTTTCCTTTTCTGTCACCTGGTCAGTTCATGACACCGTCTGCTTTCTTGATGAGTACCACTCCAGTTCGTGGGCAGGGACTTGCTACTTCAGCTGCTCAGTTCTCGTCTCCTTTAGCTGCACGTTCACTTGACTTCAGTGAGATAGAGACAGCTTCAGTCTCAGCCCAGACAGCCTCAGTTACAGCTCCACTTTCTACTACTACAGAGGCAGTGGTCACTACTACAGTTGCAGGGTCTGAGGAGGTGACCGGGACTGTGGATCTCACTGACTTTGGCTACACTCGCGAGGAGATAGATGAGTCTCTCGCTACAGGCCAGGATCCACCGGCCAAGGCACCCTCACCTACTGGCAGTTTCACTTGGACCCCCAGTCGCTCACCCACTCCTTCAGTCCACTCAGCTTCAGATACAGAGGTAGTCGAGTATGCGACACAGCTTGAGCAGACCCTACTCCAGACAGACTCTCATGGGATAGCTTACAGGCAGCTTGTGCCGTTCACTCCACTCTTCCAGCGACAGGAGTCTTTGGGGATGCCGCGGACTTGGACTTGGACACCTCCAGTGCCACCCTCTCAGCAGCAGCAGGATAGTGCGCAGCCTTCTATCAGTTCTTCAGCACCTGCTGCCACTGCACCTCCTCCAGCCTCCGACGCGTAGGTAGCAGTTTTTCTCTTTCCTTCTTTCTCTTTTTGGTCATTGGTGCCAAAGGGGGAGAGAGATAGAGAGATCTTGTATAGGTCTAGGGGGAGTAGTAGAGTGATCTTGTGTTCAGGGGGAGTGTGAGACAGTCTTTGTCCAGGGGGAGATCTTTTGCGACTTCATTTGTATATTCTTTTGGTACTTCGTGGTTCTTGTTGAGCTTGGATTTCTTTTGCTTGTGTTTAGCTCATCAAGATTGCACTTGGTTTCATTTCATACACTTGCTCGTTATCTGTATATCATGTATATTGCTCTGAGTTTGTGTATGTTTACCTGGATGCGCTTATTGATATCTATCTTGCCAGGTTTCCTCTTTCTGTGATGATATGTGCACTCACTTGCTTTTGCAGGAATATCTTGTAATCTTATCATCACAGAGTTGTGGTCATAGCTCATGTTTTCATTCCCATATATATCACCCATGTGCTCTAACTCTATTTTCGCAGGTGATACCTTTTGAGCTATGACTACTTTGTTCTCCGTTCTACTTGTTCTTCATTCATATCCAATCTTCTCGATCACTCTTGTGCATTACATTCTCTATCTTTTGATATGTGTTGTCAGCAATCACCAAAAAGGGGGAGATTGTAAGCTTCATGACCATTGGAGTTCGGAAACCCCAAAGGTATGAATGTTTTGGTGATTGGGTGACCATATTGATGTGACTAACATTTCCTTGTAGGATATTCAAATGGTCATGTCAATGGAAGCGTCGTCTCACAAACTCTATCTTATTGACGACTTGGTGATTGGTTGCCTCGACAATTCGGATCGAGAACTTTGATGGAGTCAAGGTTGAAGATGGATCAAGGCTAAGGACATGATAAACCAAGCAAGTGTTGGCTTGGTGTAGATGCTAGCTTGAGTCCATAGGAAAAACCGGACTATTAAGAGGGATCGAATTAGTTCTCTTAGAGCATACTAGGTTAGAGATCAAATGGATGCATTATGAGTCTCTTGAGGGCTAGGGTGGCTGAAGAGAAGAAGAGGAACCAAGAATAGAGAAGTTGGAAGCAAGGATCAAGAGTTGATCAAGTTTTCAGCTTCTGCAGTAGAGATCGGACAGTACGGTCCTAGGGACCGTATGGTACGGTCTTCATTGAAGATCCAGACAGAGAAGTGAAGTCTCGGGATGCTGAAAAAATGAAGACCGGACAATTGACCGGACAGTACGGTCATGGGACCGTATGGTACGGTCATCAGAGGATTTCCAGACAGAGAAGCTGAAGTTTCTGGAAGAGAAGAAAATGAAGACCGGACAATTGACCGGACGATACGATCCTAGGGACCGGACAGTACGGTCTTCATTGGAGATGATCAGGCAGAGAAGAAGGAAATGGAGATGCGTCTGGAAATAGAGACCGGATAGTACGGTCTAAAGGAGACCGGACAGTACGGTCCTTTGTACGGTCTCTAGTTTCGCAGGGCACTTTTGGGCAACGGCTAGTTTTGGGTTGGTAGCCTATAAATAGTTGGTTGCCCGCCCCTTGAGGGGTCTCTTGGCCATTGTTGGAGTGCAGGAAACTCAGAGGAAGCCAAGAGCAAGGGAGAGAAGCACTTGTGAAGGATTTGGAGTGATCCTAGTGCTTGAGAGAGTAGCAATTGCATCCACTTGATCTCTAGGCTAGTGTGAGCTTGAGAGAGTCACTTCGGTTTGTTACTCTTGGTCTATGGCAAGGCCTAGACCGGTTAGGCGTTGGTGTTGAGCTGACCAAGGAGATTGTGGAAGCCAACACAAGTTTGTACACGGTTTTGGAGCTTCCCGTGCGAAAGAAGCATCACTAGTGGAGCGCCCTTTGGCATGCATCAAGTGCGGAGCCTTACCCCCGGAGGAGTACCCGGGATCGAGCCCGACGGGACGTGCCCGCGACTTCACTCGGAGGGTGAAGTGTGCTCTAGGAGGGATCGCCTTCGAGCGGAGGGACGGGGTCGAGACTCCGACGGGAGTGACCCAACGTGGAGTAGGGGAAGGCGCCATCCTTCCGAGACCACGGGAAAAATCATAAGCATTCCTATCTCTATCTCCTTTACTTACTAGCATTTACGCTTCCGCATTTACTTATGTGCTAGTAGAATTGCATGATAGGTTGTCTCTTTACTACTTGGTAGAATTGCTTGTTAGGGTGTTGCTTGTTGCATAGACTAGATTGTGTGCGCGCATCGCTAGCTTCTTGTTGTCACCATATCTAGTCTTGCTAGCTTCACGCCTTAAGTACGTTTGGGAGAAATTATTGAGCCACCGATTCACCCCCCCCCCCCTCCCTCTCGGTGCCCTTGATCCTTTCAGACGGACGGCGAGGAAGGTGGGCACCCGACTCTATCTGAAGAAGACGCAACCGAAGAGGCTGGCACTGGTGGACAATTCGTGGCGGCTGCCTCGTCGCCCGGCATGGGTGGCGTGCCCACCGGCCTGATTCCCCATCTCGCTCTCACGACGCAACGCCACCACCACACACGCCGATCATACTGCCACTGCATACTGCCCACACAGGACGAGATTGTGGGTTTGACAGAGATTGAGATCAAGATATAGGAAGCAGGACGAGACCAAACTGGAGACGAAAGAACGAGCTCTCCATGTTAATCCCCTAATGCCGTCGTCCTCTTCCTGATGCGCGGCAGGCAGGATGTTGACGGTCCTTAGACCCAGTTTTTGACCGTCAATTAGCTCTATAAATAAGGAAGAACTAGCACTTGTTACTTGCATTTTGTTATTAAATAACCTAGTTCCACGTGTACCTCTAGATTTGGATGTGCAGGTGAAAAACAGGGATTTCCAGGTGTAAACAGGCCCCAAGGCGACGATTCCAACACTTTCATCAAACGACGCTCGCCGCGGGAATATAATTCAAGGATTAAAGGCCCAGAACCTACCAGAACATCAACTGAGGCCACGCACCTGGAAAAGAGGCTTAAAGGCTAAGGGGAGCCAACCTGCCAAAGCCCAGCACAGGAGGGGCCAGGGCCAGGTCGGCCAACCCCAATACCTAGGTCGGCCGACCTGCCAGGTGGCCCCCCTGGGTCCATCTTTATAAGGCGGTTTGCAACCGTCTTGAGGAAGTCAGCTCCATCTGCAATCAATGCCCAAAATATCTGGAACCGCCTCAACTCCACCGCCTTTGGGAGGCTATAAATAAAGGGGTACCCCCCTCCTTTGAGGACACACAACACAAGAGGGTCATTCCCTCCTCCACACATCCAGAGTTAGGGGCTCTCTAGTTAGGCTTAGGCTGAGTAGTTGGGCTGCCCTTTTGGCTCCCAAGTCTCTTGGAGAGTTTGGGGTATATTCCCTTGTATCCTTTTACTCTCTTTGTAAGACTTATTTATTTATCAATAGAATATCATCGTTCTTGTAGTAGTTATGTGCTTATGCTAGTTCGTCGTTCATCCTTGATCTTGGATGAACGTTCTTCGTTCGTTCATGTTCGTTCGTCGTTCGTTCATCGTTCATCGATGTTCGTTCATGATTGTTCATCGTTTGTTCGTCGTTCGTTCATACTCGATCATCGGTTAACGATGATCGTTCTTCATCGTTCGTCGTTCGTCGCTCGTTCTTGAGCGACGAACGCCTATGCATAACGTAGTGCTTGCTTTGATCCTTTGTCCAAGTAATCGCTAGCTGGATCTAGTTGTTCCTTTTGCTTAGTCATCGGGTCCATTGTCTTGCAAGAGTGCTCTCAGTTTATCGCCTTGCGAGGTGCCTCGAGGGATATAGAGTTGTGGTTAGTTATGCTAGCATGGTGCTAGGGCTTCCTTTCCACCCTTGGATGCGTGTTCGTGCCCCACGGTTTGTAGAGGTAGGCGGCAGGTGGTGACAGCCCTGTCCGTCCCTTGTAATCCTCCACGTTTGGGTATGGCGTAGGAGTATATATGAAATGTCCGGAGATTGGGGCAGACTCTGATCGTTGGATCTTCCGATGATGGCTTGGCAATAGAATAGCTTAGTCTTGGCTTGTGTGCAGCTTAGGATATAGGTAGATGCTACGCACGCTACTTGACGATGTACATTAGGAGTAGCAGTTCTTCTTACTTAACCTTTGTCTAGCTTAGAGTCGCCTCTCGCCTTTTATCAGAGAGCGGAACTGCCTGCTGTGTGTGTTACACTATCCTCTATCCAATTATTGCCTTACCCCTGCATTTGGATATTGGTTATGATCTATCATTTGTAACACCATGAGTATAAGTACGCACTTGTCAATTACGTCTTCCTTTGAGAAAATATAAATAACGATACCCTGTAATACTCTCGGGTGAAATGCTACAACGGGTTATCCGTGCGCTTACGGATTATCTTTTATGATTAAATACTAATAATACATTTCTGGCACTCGTTGCTAGTTGTGGATTATTATGTATCCTAAGCAAGTAACTTAACCCCAGGTATTTCTGGCGCCGAACCAGGAATATTCACTCTAGGCCTAACCAGCCTAAGGTGGTGTTTTCTGTTTGATGTAAGAAATACCAACACAGGACTGCCGCGGCGCTCGAGGGGGCGCTGCATGGTGTTGCTGCGTTGTAACGCCCAGAAAAAATATAAAAATAAATAAATAAAACAAAACTGGCTGGTTGCTTTGGGCCCTGCAAAGCCCATGTTGACCCCAATTCGAGGCGTGGCTTAAGCCCAGCCAAACCCTACACTGTGTCCGACGTTTGCTTCATCGATCTCTTCTTGACTTCGTTCTTCTATTCTTGAGCCGCCTCCTGCTCACCGCCTCTTGAATCCGCATAAATTCAACTCTCACTCTCAAGGAAGTAAGCAGGGCGAAAAGATAGAAAAAATGAGTGAAACAAATGAAATCAGAGTAAGAATCTCACAAAACCTTCCTAGTAACGTTTGCTCATTTCATTCATTCTCATTCGAAACTACTTCTAAGGCATGGTATTCAAAAGGGCAATAAATAGCCTGTTAGAGGCATCGATTAAACTGCAATTAAGAGTTGGGAAAAATACATTTGACTAAAATAGGCGTTGAAGAGAGCTCTAACAGGCCTTGCAGGACCAAACCCACGTATGTGGCAAAATATGGGGATGACTTGTGTGAAGGGGTGAAAGGCCGACCAAGATCGGTTCAACGATTCATCCTGAACCTTCCATCAACCATGTCCAAAACCAGCATCGTCCTCTTCTGGTTGACCTTACCTTGATTTTATCTCAACAATACAAGCCTATCCTACCTATACCGGTTCATTGCTTTTGATAATTCTCTTGCCGAGGAACACACAAACTTTTTTTTTGCGAGGAAAACACACAAACTATTTGAAGTAGTGGAATTGCCAAGCCCATCCTACTTTCTTTGGGAATGCTGGTCGATTAATTTTCTGAGCTCATCCCCTTCTCTATACTATTAATCAGAGGTGCCTTTTCATTTCATTGACCTTGGTACTGCATTTCATAGATACCTTCGCTATGACAGTTGATGTGGACTAGGGTGCCCGATCTTCCGAAAGGTTCGGTGGTAAACGACGATTAAGTCGAAGATGTGACACACGTCGATCCGGCTTCCGAACAACACGTCCGAAACCCCGCAATCGCAGCACCACGTCTTCTCTGGTTATCAACCGGCGATGCACGATTGACCTCGCCCAGAAGGCTTATCCCTGCAAGCGAATCGAAGAACACAAGCAAGAACAAAGAAGAATGCAACTAAATTGCAGATGACAACTTAATCTCACGAAGTTGGGGTCTTACAAACCGACGGCGGCGAAACTGTTCAATGACAGATTAATCTAAGCAAAACCCAACCCTAACTCATGCGTCGGCGGCTGTAAATATAGTCTAAGGGGCGTGCAACATCCCCTGGACACACCCCTAATGGGCTCACACAAGATACAAAGCCCAAAGGCCAAAGACGGCGTCACTGCGCCAAGACAGATTCTGGATGTCCACTTGTTTCGACAATTCCTAACGACTCTGGATGAATTTGGACTTGAAACCGGTGCCATTGGAAAGGTGGTCGAATTATCTTTCCATCCATATCTGGTTCGCCCAAAACGGAGCCCGTATGCGACCTGGGCGGCCGTTTTAGTACAGACTGCTCCTGGACTCCGAAACAGAACCGAAATCGACTTCACTTGGGTCTCCAACTTGACTTGGACGTCCTTGCTGGTCTTCTCCGCCTCCAAGCTCCTCTCCACTCATCCCCTGGTCCTCTCCATAGTTCCTAATCATAATACATTCATTAGGTAGCAATCTATTCTCAGAATCAAATAAATAAGTACTTAGGAACGAGCTCACCTCTAAATTTAATTGTCGCGCGCGAGCTCTAGTTATAGGACCTTCAATGTCATGTGGAGGAGTGTTGTGTGCATCCGAAGTACACGCTGCACAATGATGTTCATTAATCCCGAAGTGTGTTCTGCGCTAAGGACATGGCCATCGGCGTCTGCAACAACAATTTCTTCATCAATGTCATCTTCTATGTCGGAGGTGCTGACATATCCTCCATCATCTGTAGCCACATATGCCCTCTTACTTGGGCAATCCTTCTGCACATGGCCAAGTCCATGGCAGCGGTGACACTGAATGCCGGTGGTGCGTCCCGTCGAGGCGACGGATGAAGCACTCTTCGCTGGTTCAGCCGATCGTGTAGTAGGCTTGGTCGGCGCCGCTGGAACGCTCGCTGCAGGCTTGCCCGCTGGAGGAGGCGTCCGGAAGGAGGAAGCCTTGGGCAGCCCCGCTAATGTAGGCGTGCGCGGCGTGTAGGAGGTCCGGTTGTTGTTCTTGTTCCGCTGCTCACGTCCCTGCAATTCCTTCTCTGCAAGCATAGCAAACTAGAACAACTGGTTGACAGTGTTAAATTCTTTATAATCAACAATGTCCTGAATTTCCCGCCTCAACCCAGAATAAAAACGACATATCGAATCCTCTAGTTCCTCAACTAAACCACAGCGCATCAAACCCTTTTGCAGCTCCCCATAGTAATCCTGAACTAACATATCTCCCTGTTCTAGGCGCATCAATTTTTTACGTAAATCTCTATGATATGAAGGAGGAACAAAACGATCACGCATGGCTGTTTTCAAAGCTTCCCATGTCTGAGGAGTACTACCATCATTAGCTAGACTATTCCACCAGATAATAGCAAAATCTTTAAATTCACTAGTGGCTTGTCTAACTCTATGCTGTGCAGGAACAAGATGAGCATTAAATTTCTGTTCTACCGTCATCTCCCAATCAAGATATCCCTCAGCATCATAATTTCCAGCAAAAGTTGGTATAGTAAACTTAATCTTAGCATAGGGATCATCGACAGCACGATTATTATTACCTGTAGCACGCCGCTGACTATGAATACCACTCATACTTGAGTGTTGAATTGAAGACGTCGGCGCGCCCTATTCTGTTGAGTGGCTTCCTCATCAACGTTTCCTTCTTCGTCAAACACCGTATAATCTGGAAGTTCAGTGTTGGTGTTGCTGGTGTTGGCGTTGTTGTTGTTGTTGTTGTTGTTGTTGTTGGCAGAAGAGGCCTCATTGGCTTTCAAGCGATTGTCCATCTCTTCACACTTGTCAAAAAGCCTAGCCATCCGCTTATCCAATGACTCAATGAGGTTGAACAGCTTATGCTTGTTGAGTTCGGCGGTGATGAGCTTGCCAATGTCTTCTTTTATCGCTCCATGAGCCTTCTCAAGAGCAGCTTGCAGCTGTCCTTGGCTGACACACTCATTGAAATTGTTAGGGGAATCAGCACCATTGTTGTCACCTGTCATCGCAAACACCAAAACAGGAAACAAACCGTGAAGGTTATCCCTAATAAATGTCTACTGCAGGTGGTAAAAGTGGTACCTCTCAAACAGCAACAAGGCGCGTCTTACCAAGTTCTTACAAGGTTCTCACTACGCAAAGCAAAGAAATACCTGGAAGGCGTGTTCCGCGATTGCAAGGGTAAGAACCTGTGCTGCCCAGAAGGAGTATGTGGAGCTAGGAAGGCCAAATATATGTGAGTGGAACACAATTCAAAGACAGATAGTAATGCTGAATATATGTCCCAAATTACTTATCCTTAGTTGCTGGCCTACTCGTGTCCTTAGAACAGCAGTGATGAACTCAATTCAAAGGATGAATATGATGGACACAGCAAAGACAGAGATCAAGGCAACAATCAACACTTCTGGCACTACAGGACAAAATAGCAGGCACTAGTAGAAATCATAGTGCTAATCAATTTTCCCTTTTCTTTTGTTTTTCTGATATTTTTCTCGCAACCAGAGGCACAAGAATAGGAGAAACTCAAAGTTTCAGCTCAATCTGAGAAAGGATGTGGTCTACAGAAATTCTGAGATATTCTGTGAAAAGACCGAATTCTACTTCAATGATTTTTTTTTAATTATCTTCCTGATTTTTTTTAATTTTTTTGGCTGCGCCAAATGGCCTAAAGGCATTTGGTCCTGCTCTTTTCAAGTTTGGGACCTGCTGTAAAAATTTCAACCAAAACAGAGCACCGAGCGCAAAGTTATGCCTGTTTTGTCGAAGGTGTGTCGAGCTAGGGTATATAGCAAGGCAAAACTGAAATCGGTACCGAATCGGTTTCTGGAAAAGTTCGTGATATGGTGGCAGCGGAGTATGGAAAGGTGTCTGGTGGTGGTGTGGTGATCTGTGGAGGTGTATGTGATGGCGAAACGAACACAAGCGATGAAACCCTAACACTCGATGGTGCGACGACAATTGACAGAAAAGGCGAAATCAAAGGCGGCGGCTAGGGTTTCCCAAGGATCACACGACCGAACTAAAACACGAACTAAACCAGCAACAGAAACTCGAACTAGGACACAAACTCAACACTACGAACTCTGTTGAATTATGCAAAGGCTAACGTGGTCTGGGAAGGGGAAAAACCTAACAACTAAAATTGTTTTGGCTTTTTGTAGACTCTAGGATGATGGCGAAACAAATACTAAGGTAAAGGTCGAACCTGACGGTAAACCAGAAGCTCTGATTACCAACTGATGTGGACTAGGGTGCCCGATCTTCCGAAAGGTTCGGTGGTAAACGACGATTAGGTCGAAGATGTGACACACGTCGATCCGGCTTCCGAACAACACGTCCGAAACCCCGCAATCGCAGCACCACGTCTTCTCTGGTTATCAACCGACGATGCACGGTTGACCTCGCCCAGAAGGCTTATCCCTGCAAGCGAATCAAAGAACACAAGCAAGAACAAAGAAGAATGCAACCAAATTGCAGAAGACAACTTAATCTCACGAAGTTGGGGTCTTACAAACCGACGGCGGCGAAACTGTTCAATGACCGATTAATCTAAGCAAAACCCAACCCTAACTCATGCGCCGGCGGCTGTAAATATAGTCTAAGGGGCGTGCAACATCCCCTGGACACACCCCTAATGGGCTCACATAAGATACAAAGCCCAAAGGCCAAAGACGGCGTCACAGCGCCAAGACAGATTCTGGACGTCTAATTGTTTCGACGATTCCCGACGACTCTGGACGAATTTGGACTTGAAACCGGTGCCATTGGAAAGGTGGTCGAATTATCTTTCCATCCATATCTGATTTGCCCAAAACGGAGCCTGTATGCGACCTGGGCGGCCATTTTAGTACAGACTGCTCCTGGACTCCGAAACAGAACCGAAATCGACTTCACTTGGGTCTCCAACTTGACTTGGACGTCCTTGCTGGTCTTCTCCGCCTCCAAGCTCCTCTCCACTCATCCCCTGGTCCTCTCCATAGTTCCTAATCATAATACATTCATTAGGTAGCAATCTATTCTCAAAATCAAATAAATAAGTACTTAGGAACGACCTCACCTCTAAATTTAATTGTCGCGCGCGAGCTCTAGTTATAGGACCTTCAATGTCATGTGGAGGAGTGTTGTGTGCATCCGAAGGAGTGATGTCCTCATCAACAGTAACACAATTCTCCACTGAACCCAATACCTTCCCTCGACCGCGAGCCCTTATACGCTAGAGAAATGCTATTCCTAGACCTTTGCTGCCCGACAGTGTGGAGTACTGACCACACCGAGGGACAGGCCCTGAAGCGAAGGACAGGAACGAGCGGAATCAATGTGTTCTAATTTCGAGCCATGCACCGACTGTCCAATGGACCATGGACTAAACGGCCACTGCCTCAAAGGACTATGCCATGTCCAGGCGATCGCCGCCCTCCACAAGGTACATCTTGTGATGAGGACATCACTCCTTCGGATGCACACAACACTCCTTCACATGACATTGAAGGTCCTATAACTAGAGCTCGCGCGCGACAATTAAATTTAGAGGTGAGGTCGTTCCTAAGTACTTATTTATTTGATTTTGAGAATAGATTGCTACCTAATGAATGTATTATGATTAGGAACTATGGAGAGGACCAGGGGATGAGTGGAGAGGAGCTTGGAGGCGGAGAAGACCAGCAAGGACGTCCAAGTCAAGTTGGAGACCCAAGTGAAGTCGATTTCGGTTCTGTTTCGGAGTCCAGGAGCAGTCTGTACTAAAACGGCCGCCCAGGTCGCATACGGGCTCCGTTTTGGGCGAACCAGATATGGATGGAAAGATAATTCGACCACCTTTCCAATGGCACCGGTTTCAAGTCCAAATTCATCCAGAGTCGTTAGGAATTGTCGAAACAAGTGGACATCCAGAATCTGTCTTGGCGCAGTGACGCCGTCTTTGGCCTTTGGGCTTTGTATCTTGTGTGAGCCCATTAGGGGTGTGTCCAGGGGATGTTGCACGCCCCTTAGACTATATTTACAGCCGCCGGCGCATGAGTTAGGGTTGGGTTTTGCTTAGATTAATCTGTCATTGAACAGTTTCGCCGCCGTCGGTTTTTGAGACCCCAACTTCGTGAGATTAAGTTGTCATCTACAATTTGGTTGCATTCTTCTTTGTTCTTGCTTGTGTTCTTCGATTCGCTTGCAGGGATAAGCCTTCTGGGCGAGGTCAACCGTGCATCGCCGGTTGATAACCAGAGAAGACGTGGTGCTGCGATTGCGGGGTTTCAGACGTGTTGTTCGGAAGCCGGATCGACGTGTGTCACATCTTCGACCTAATCGTCGTTTACCACCGAACCTTTCGGAAGATCGGGCACCCTAGTCCACATCATCTTGCGCCTATGGCTGCCCTTCCTATCTTGATTAGGAGAGTTTATGCTACAAGAATTAGAGGAGGAAAAGAAGTTCTAGGAGAACCTATCATTGTCGTACTACATGTGGGCAATTTACCAAATAGGCAGATTCCTACTATGAATAGGAGAGCCTACGGATAAAAATAGTGAAGTACCCTAATGATGTAAATTCTCAGTTTATCTTGAATAATAAAGAGAAGCTCCACCTTACATTTGTGTCTCTGTCTCTAATCTTCTTGTGTATGAGAGGGACATCAGGGGAAAGTTTCCGCGCGCTGTAGCACAACATCCTATTGAACCAAGGGAGGAAGCTCTCGTATTTAAGTTGATGTACATCGTTACTGCAATAGCTAGGTGAAATTAAACCACTAGCCACATGTAGCTTTGGAATGCCGCACGCAAAAGAATTTAACATCGCATAACAAAAGAATGAATAGTTATATTTACTAATTAGAGGCTCCTTTTGGGACCTCCACGTTAATCGTTGAAAAATCCAAAAAATTACCACAAAAAAGCAAAACATCTAATCTTTAATTGAGATCTACGATTTGTATGATTACCCCACAAACGTGACTGCCTCAAATAGATCTCCTATCTATTCTATCGTCTCCTCTACTTGCCTACGTCTATTCCGGGTCATGGAAGCGGCGCTAGGGATACACGGAATACGCAGGCGTGAAGATGCAAAATACGCAGTAGCCCCTGATACTAGATGCTCGTCGATATATCTCTATGCTCAAGGCCGGACGCAGAGCTCGCCTGATCGCGCGTGCTCTGGGCTGGAAGCGGCAGTGGTGGTCAAACGCAAAGCTTATAGGCCGGACGAGGACGCCGGAAGGAATTGGCACTACAAGATCTCCACTAATCCCCGACAGTGGTGTAAAAAGTGGCCGACAGTTTATATGGTGTAGTACATTTTTTTGGAATGGCCTACAGTTTGCTAGTATAAATTTCTATATTTCCCAACAGTTTTAGTGATTTCCCTACAAACTCATTCCCCACAAGCTCATTCCCTACAGTTTTCATATCCACTTAACAAATACACTAAAAACTGTCACCCACTTGTAAAAAACTGTTGGCCATTCTTAGGAATCTTGTAGTGTGGTGTTCTAAAATAAGTTCAAGGCCGGGTGGTCACAACGTTCAGTAGCGAGGAACATGTGGCCAGTGGCTAACAGTCATGGCTTCATATATTGGGTTCAATTAAGATCTCATGTCGTTGCTCCACCAGATCCAACTGTGTTGCCGCCAATGTGCTCCCTTATGCCCTCCTGCCCTTAATATGCTGCCCGATCCTACCATTGTGCCACTAATAAATTGTTGATGGTCACGAGCAAGCAGGGGCAGAGGCAAGACGTACGAAGGAAAAACATGAAGAAGGCGATAAAGAAGAATGAAAGAGAAAAGAAGGCCATCCGATCTTGCACTCTCCCCGTTCCAGGTGCATTTGTTCCTGATGCTAGCGCGAAAATTTTGTTTGCCTTTTCCACACTCACATACATACAGTTACCTTCAGTTAATAAAGAAAAAAAAAGGCAGAGTGTATGTATATCTAATATTGACCAATTGCTATTGTCGCCGCCAATTTGATCAAGTAATCTGATATAGTCAACCTGTTTGCCTTGCACAGGTCAAAAAAAAGCTTCATACATCATCCCCTGCATGAAAAATCCAGAGAGAAATCCACATGTCATACATAAGAGAGCAGGAGATGTGAATCATTCTTGAAACGATCTGTTGTAAGAATTTGAATGTAAGTTCACATACGTAGAGTATAAAGAGCCGACTTTTGGGCTCACAGCCTTATTTGTTATAAAAGATGCCTTCTTGCTAATTACCTTCAAAGAATGATGATATGGTATGGAGCATTTTCTTCGACCAAGATAGAACCAGAAGATTCGAAGTACATTCACTCAGCAAAGTAGAATTTTAAGAGGATGATTTTGTCCAAGAGGAAACCACTTGGCGAAGAGCATGTTGAATGGAAAATGACTTGCATGTCCAAGTCACAACATGGTGATTAAGTCCATTGTAGGGAGATTAATTTTCTCAGAAAGGTAAATTTTATTTTAAAGACTTCGATAGGGCTATGATTTGTTAGATAAAACATAGCTTAATCATTTTGAATAGCATATTAAAGTATCTATAAGAGCACAAACTAATAATTATATTTATATATATGTTTCTCGTGCAGTGTCTCGATCAGATCCTTTTTATGGATGTTTCTCTTTGACATATGAAATCAATTTAGCCTGTATGAAAAATTATTTTTTTCTCAGTTCCCGTATCAGTGAAGTTATTTCCCTGAGAAGTTTATATAGATATATTTGTTTATGTGATTCTTCGTAGCTTTATAGTACATAAATAAAGGTATTAGATGCATTTGCACGGGTTGATGGGCTAGTTTTTTTTTTTTTTTTGAGATTACACATACAACTCAGACACTCACAACGCACGCACACTCACCCCTATGAACACACGTACGCAAACCCTACCCCTATGAGCATCTTCGAAGACTGAGCCGGCAAATCCAGAGATACGAAGTCACCACTGGCGCCTCGCTGTCGACGGGAGCGCCGCCTACTACTGAAAGAACAAATGCCGTTAAATCCTTGAAAATTCGCTCCCACGGGGAGTCGAACCCAGGACCTGAGAGGTGTTACTCGGATGCCTTAACCACTAGGCCAAGACCCCTTTCACGTTGATAGGCTAGTTTATATAGTCACGTGGGAATGCATCTTCACCTCAGTTTTTACTGATTAGGCAACAACAATTTCTTTGTCACGAACAACTTCTTAAAGGCAGAGATCAAAGGACAATTATATTAACTGCATGGAAGTACGTACGTACAGCTCAAATCTTATTCGATACGTTGAAGCATATATATTACCCAACGTAGGATGAGCACATATCTGCTGGTGTACACGAAATTAAAAGGCCTAGTTAGTACACAGCGAAGAAACTCGCACATCGAGTGAAGGCGAGGCGTGACACTTGACACTAGCTAGTGTAGGCGTCGTGGAGTTGATGGAGCTAGGAGGTAGCTAGGCTGGAGCACAAATTAATTAACGTTCCTTCTCGTGACCCTGACGGCGAGCCCGTTCTTCATGTAAAGCACGATGGCCAACTTGGGCTGGACGACGTGCTCCGGCACGACCTCAAAGCCGAAGTTCCAGAGCACGGCCGCCGCCGCGGTGGTCATGTGCGCGAACGCCAGGTCCTTGCCGAGGCACGTCCGCGGGCCCGTGTTGAAGGCGAAAAACTTGTAGGACGGTTCGTAACGCAGCTTCCCGTCCTGGGTGATCCACCTCTCCGGCACGAAGTCCGTGCAGTCCTTGCCCCACACGCCTTCCATCCGGCCCATGGAGTAGCTGAACACCAGCACGGTCTGGCCCGCCTTCACCTCGTGGCCGCTGGGCAGGACGTCGTCCGCGACCGCCGACTTGTGCTCGAACGGGATGGCCGGGTACAGCCTCAGGCACTCGCACAGCGCGGCGTGCAGGTACACCAGGCTGCCGAGCTCGCTCGCGTCGAAGCTCACAAAGCCTCTGCTCGACTTCTTGTTGTTGTTGTCGTCTCGGGAAGCGACGAGGAGGGACAGCTCGTGCAGGAGCCTCTGCTCGACGCGCGGATTCTTGGACAGGAGGTAGAAGAACCACGAGAGCGTGACGCCCGTCCCGTCGCGGCCCGCGATTAAGAGGGTCACGGTCATGTCCCGTAAGAAGCCGTCGCTAAAGTTGTCGCCGTCGTGACAGAGGAAGGATGACAGCAAGTCGTCCGCGGAGTCGCCGTCGTCGTCCTTCAGCTTGCGGCGCCGGTAGGAGATGGCCTCGGCGATGAAGCCGTCGATCGTCTTGCGAGCCGCGGCCATCTTCCTCTCCGGTCCGACTCCCAGCCTTCTCATCAGCTTCCACAACGGCGCCGGGACGACGTGCCGGAGGAAGAACGCCTCCGACGCGTCGTCGACGGCACGCGCGAAGGGAACCTCGGGCAGATCGGGCGCCAGGCACCCTGGGTCCACGCCCACGACGATGCCGGAGGACACGTCGGACGATAACCTCAGGAACGCGTCCTGCAGATCGCACCGCCTTCCCGCGTCGGCCGCGTCGGCGAGGAGAGGCAGGAGGCTCTCCTCCACCTTGTCCCGGCTGCACCGTGCCGCGAAGGCGTGGAACCGGGAACCGGAGAAGAGCGTCTGGAGCATGGTCCGCTGGTGGCACCACGAGTCGCCGTCGGCGGTGAGGATGCCGCGGCCAAGGACGTCGAAGATCTCCGCGAAGTGGTCGCCTTTGGGGTAGTTGGCGAAGTTGGACGTGAGATGTGGCGCACGTTGGAGGGGTCGCAGGTGCACAAGTACCTGACGCCGGTGACGCCCCCGCGGAGCTCAAAGTTGTGGCCCAGGGCGCCCAAGCCGCCGGTGACCCAGTCGTGGAAACGATGGACGTTTGCGATCAGGGGGACGAGATGGCCCAAGACTGGCCACTCTCTCGGCACCACACCGTTGGTTTCCAGGCGATAGTAGTATGAGATCAAGCGGTAGCAGCAGAGAAGACAAACTAGTGCTGCTAGGACTAGGAGTAAGGAGGACGTCGTTAGGGCATCCATGTCTAGTTAATTGGCCTGCACCACTGGATCAACAAGAGCTAGCTGCGGTACGTACTCTCTCTCTCTCTCTATGTATATATATACATATGCAGCAGATCGACCCAACTCGCTCGCTGTGTGGCGCGCTGCCAACTACCCAAGCATCAATAAAGTGCTGATTGCATTGGGTGTGTAGAACTCGTGCGCGGCAGCCCATATATCGAGCGGACCGGTTGCCCACGGTCTGTTTGTGCCTGACACATAGCTCACCCAGCTCTACCACTGCCAGCACATTGTGCTTGACACAATTATCCCCAAATCGAGGTTTCTTACAAGAACAGAGAGATATTGATGGTCGCCACCAATAACAAGTTTGAACCTCCTGTGCTATCTTTCGGCCTAGCAGTGGCGATCGAAGCGCCCGCCGCTATGTTACCGCCACTGCTAGGCCGACGAGCGATGGCGGGTGCTGGACGAGAGCAGTGGCGGTCGGTGACGTCATGCCGCCCGCCATTGAAACGACCGTAGCAGTGGCAAACAGGATGACATCAACTCGACCGCCACCGTTGTGGCACACTGCAGTGGCGGCCACCGCGACATCACTCTGTCTGCCACTGCTGCTGGTGCACCAGCGCCGATTGCAATGACATCATCATGCCCGCCACTGCTGCGTCTAACACCAGGGGTGGTTAGTGACGTCACTGCGCCCGCCACTGCTACTGCTCACTGCAGTGGTGGATGATGTCGAATTTACCCAGGTTTTCACAATCCAAAATCACATACATTTCAATATCCATCACAAATCATCACATAAACACATCAAGGACAACGAAAGTCGATAATTATCACAAAATAACATGTAGCAACGACATACAAGTGTTCATTCATGCATATGTACAAAACCGCACAAGTGTCCATATGTCCACAAGCTAAGGATCTACACTAACAACCTCATACGGCCAACTATAGCCTACTTGGTTCCTAAAGACTCAATGTCATCCTTCTAGTGCTTCTCAATCAAGCTTTTATGGTGGCTCACAGGTGCTTGTCTAGTCCAATCACATAGTTATGGAAACTTGGCCAACTCACCCTTTGGATTAAAATATGCGCCTTCAGGACGGACAAGGTGATGCATGATGAAGCACATATCCTGGATGTGTAGCTGTAAATTCGGTGCCCTGCACACATGACAAAAACACATATCAAAATTGCGTCAATGAAAACAATTCTCGTAACTATATGCAACTAGTACTTACATGTTTTGTAGGTTCTTCATGGGGGAAATGTAGAAACTTGTCATGCACGCTCAAGGATAGCCATTCCAACACGTAGTAGCCATAGTGCATGATGCCTGGTAGCTGTTTTCAACATTGGGTAACAAAATTGAAACATTGTTAGTGTTACGTTTGCACACACTGCCATATGACTAGTGCGCAAGCTATATGGATAGTATCAGGTAGTTCCACCTCCAACCCATTCTCTCTGGCCGTCGAGGATGTAAGCTTCATGATCATTGGAGTTTGGAACCCCAAGGTATGAATGTTTGGGTGATTGGATGAGAACCATGCATGTGACTAACAACCCTTTTGAACATCTTACTCTTTAGGTCACAAGTGAAGAAAGCTCCGTCGATGGGTTGCACCAATCTTTACATGATGGATGTCTTGGTGACTGGATGCCTTCAACAACTTGGATCTGAGCTTGATGAGTTTCCGATCGAGAAGATGGATCAAGGCTAAGGACATGCTAGATCCAAGCAAGTGTTAGCTTGGTGTAGATGTTAGGTTGTGTCCATAGGAAAATCCGAACTATCAAGGGGGATCCAGTTGGTTCTCTTAGTGCACACTAGTTGTAGAGATCTTTGGATGCAAAGTAAGTCTCTCAAGGGCTAGGGTGGCAGTGGAGAAGAAAAGGAACAATGGATGAAGAAGTTGAAAGCAAGGATGGAGGAGAAGATCAAGTTAATTCCAGCAGAAGAAAAGCCACCGTATGATACGGTGACTGTGACAAAGGAAGATCAAAAAATCAGAGGTTCTGGCTCATGGATTTGAAGCTATCGATGATATGGTGGGTGTCACCATATGATGCGGTGGGCACCATAATGTTTCCAAAAGAGGAGCAGTTTCCTGGAAGAAGTGAAGAGAAGGGTCATCGTATGATACAGTGCTAGTCACCGTATGATACAGTGAGCACTAGGAGTGTCTTTAGCAGGATGACTCGAGGTCGCCGTATGATACTGTGACGGTGTCATCGTTCATACGGTGGGCAACGTAATGTTTCCAGAGACTCAGGAGTTGCTTGAAGATCGAGAAGATGAAGCCACCGTATGAGACAATGGGGTCACCGTATGATACGGTGATACCTGAAGATGAAGACCAGCGAAGGAAGAGTTTCTGGCAGAGGAAGAAAGAGTCACCGTATGATACAGTGCTGGCAGTCACCGTATGATACGGTGGATCCTACGGTGACTATGTTGATAGACTTCTTTTGGGTAAGAGCTAGTTTTTTGTTAGAGGCCTATAAATAGCATGTTCTCAGGCCCTTGAGGGGTCTCTTGGCCATCGTTACAGTGGAGGAAGCACAGAGAAAGCCAAGAGCAAGGAAGAGAATCACTTGAGAGGCATTTGAAGTGATCCTAGTGCTTGGGAGAGTAGCAAATTGCATATATTGATCCCTAGGCCTAGTGTGAGCTTGAGAGAGTCAACTTGGTTTGTTACTCTTGGTCTTATGGTGAGGCCTACACCGGATAGGAGTCGGTGTTGAGCTGTCCAAAGGGATTATGGAAGCTAATTAAGACAAATTTGTACACGGTCTTGAAGCTTTCCATGCGAAAGAAGCATCACTAGTGGAGCGCCTTTTGGCCCACATCAAGTGTGGAGGCTTACCCTCGAAAGAGTACCCGTGGACAAGTCGGCAGGACGCGCTCATGACTTCACTTGAGGAGTGGTGTGTGCTCTAGACAGGATCGCCATACGCGGAGGGACAGGGTCGAGACTCTGATGGAAGGGACCTAACGTGGAGTAGGGGAAGGTGTCATCCTTCCGAGACCACGGGAAAAATCAATGAGCACTTTCTATCTCATCTCTTTTACTACATGCATTTTATCATGATATACTATGCTTGCTTGTAGTACTTGATTAGGTTGTCTATCATACTTGCTCTAGATTCTCTTTTTACTCCATGTTGCTAGTGTACATGACTTGTGCTTTAACATAGCTCTTGCCTAAGAACTCTACTTAGTGTGATATTGTGAGGGTGCTCGTCTTATCGATAAGCTTATGATCATTGGAGTATGAAAACCCCAAAGGTATGAATGTCTTGGTGATTGGGTGACAATAATTGATGTTACTAACATTTTCTTGTAGGATGTAATCTATGGTCACGTCGAGGAAGTGTCGTTCCACAAACCCTACCTTTATTGATGACTCGATGATTGGTTACATCAACATCTTGGATCAAGATCTTGATGGAGTCATGGTTAAGGAGATGGATCAAGACTAAGGACATGCTAGATCCAAGCAAGTGTAGCTTAGAATAAATATAGGCTTGAGTATATAGGAAAAATCGGATTATCAAGAGGGATCGAATTGATTCTCTTAGAGCACACTAGTGAGTCTTTCAGGCACTAGGGTGGTAGAAGAGAAGTGCAGGAACAAAGTTTGGAGAAATTAGAAGCAAGGATCGAGGAGATGATCAAGTTTCAGCTTCAACAAAGGAGATCGTAGGATACGGTCATGGAGACCATAAGGTACGGTCCCTATGGGAAGTTCATATAGAGAAGTTGAAACTTTTGGAAGCAGAAAGAATGGAGACTATATGGTACGGTGCCTATGGAAGTTCCGGACAGAAAAGACAAGTTTCTGGAAGCTGAGGAAATAGAGACCGCACCATTGACCACATGATACGACGGTATAGAGACCGTACCATTCGCACCACATCACATCCAAGTGATCATTACTCATTTAGTGTAGAAATAGAGTTATTTTGGGAGTTAGAATAGAGCAGAGTAGAGTGAGAGCTCTCTCGGAGTTCTGGAAGTCTTCTCGAAGTTCTAGTATAGTTCTTGTATGTTAACTCTTGTAGAATTATTATTTTATTAAATATTTATTTAGCTTTATCTTTATTTATTTATTTTAATAATTATTTTTCCTATTTAAGTTTATTTATTTAGTGAAGACAGTGTGTGTGCAAGTCTTGTTGTGGGATTCGTGATTGTGTCTAAAGAGTATGAGAGAGTGCCTCCGTCGGAGATGGCGTCCGCGCTTGGTGGAATCTGTGCTCTATTCTTAGATAGGACTGCTCTGTTGATCAAGGGTTGTTCCTCTAGGCGGGTTGTAAGCGTTGCGCTTAGAGCTTGGCCTATGGACGTTTGACACTGAACCCCACGGAGAATGGTAGCCGCGAGTGTATATGACAGCGACACCCGTTTCTGTAATCCACCACATCCGGGTTGGACAGGCAAGGTTCTCAATAGCGGTCGGTTTCCCAAGGTGAGCTAGCAGGATCGGTTCATTAGCTTTGGCATGACCGTGCTCCGAAACAGTTTGACTTGTATGTATGTGACCTTAGCTAAAGTAAATACTCTTGTAGAATTAAATTGTTAGGATGGTAAATATAAGATAAACATATAGGAATCCTTGTCTCTATCTCGTTGTCCTCCTAATTTAATCTCTTTTCTATCTTTTATTTATTTTGGATTGCCTAATGTGTGCCACCTTTACCCAACATGTCCCTTACCCCATCTTAAGTATAAAAGTTATTTACATAATAAGTACAATACTTTGTTGTTTATTAATTCATCTTCCTATTGCTCTACTTCCATGAGAAAATATAAACACGATAACCCTGGAATACTACAAGGTGAAATGCTACAATGGTGCTCCGTGCACAAGGTGAAATGCTACAATGGTGTTTATTAATTTATCTCCCTATTGGCCTTGTAACAGCTCATACAACAGCAGAGAAACTCAGAAGAACAGCAACACAAAAGTGGGCAATCAAGCAAAGCAAATCAACACCAGAACATGAGTAGGAGTAGCACGAGGTTGTATTGATACTGATAGTTGGATCCGAAGATCAGAGTACAGCAAATTGGGGAGGAGGAAGAGATAACAATGGGGAATTTCAGAGAAGGATTCTGTTACAAGCAAAAGCGATGCCGTGCTAAGCGTTCTCTCCTGTCTATATAGCCGCCGCCTCATGGGCCAGGCTGGGCCGACTCCTCTCTTGCTTCTGGGCCGTTCCCGCCAACACAGGCCAGGTTTTCTTCGTTTGCCGCTGGTGTCTGATGAAACTGTGGCGCATCCGGCACAACACCAGAGCTGGATGTGACATTGCGGAATTAATAAAATTTTATTAAACGCATAAGAACCACTAACAGCGTGGTGACATCACTGCCCGTCACTGCTAGCTTATATTCAGTAGCGGACATTGCTGATGTCAGTCCATCTGCCACAGGGTATTTGGGGTCCTATCTGCTCGCTGACCTCAGCCCCTTCCGCCACCGCAGATTGGTAGAGTAACACCAACCCCCTTTTCCATGCAGTGACGCACGCCAATGTGCCCGCTACTGGCAGGCTCTAATTGTATTAGTGTTTCCTTATTTTGAGGCATGTTTATAGTTTAAGACTCAAACTTCAAAATCTTGGACATTTTGATCAATAATTAGCCAAAGAAAAGTTCATATATGAAAGTGTTTTTGGTCATATTGTCATTTTATAGTCACGAGATATGTAACATAAGAGAATTTAACTTTCGAAGTGTATATCTGCTTCCAGTTTTAGGTTCAACGACTCATAAATGTGCAAAACCTTTTGAATTTCTATGTTCTTGCATTGATAGTGGAACCTTCCAGTTAAAAAAAAATTGTAGTACAGTAAACATTCAATTAAATCAGATAGTTATTCGAAACACCATACATACAATTAGAAGATTGCTAAATAGTTTACTTCGTTAGCTCCTCACGCTGACACCATTATCTCCACCTTCCTATTCACGTGCAAAGCACGTGCACCTTACTAGTCTAAAACACTAAATAGTTTACTTCGTTAGCTCCTCACGCTGACACCATTATTTTATTTTCTTTACCATACTTAAAATTCCCGGTTGGTGATGGTGATGGTCGTGGTCCGTCGTCCACTCGTCCAGCCGCGCCGACAGGTGGGGCCCGGATCCCACGGAAAAAAAACTAATACAGTCGTCACCTTCCTCGTCGTCCATCAGTCGACCGCACGAGACAACAGAAAAAAAAAACTAATACAGCCGCACCCTCACCTTCTCGAAGGATCCTCCTCCATCCCTCTCGCCGCCACCGCCCCCAGCCCAACGCCGCCTCACCGGACTGCGCCGCGGCGGTGTTGCATCACCGCCGCTATCCTACGCTCCCGTTCCCTCCTCTCCCGGGTACGCAGGACCCTCGGGCCTCCACGCCGCGGCGGCGCCGCTCCCTCGCCCTCTCGCCGCCACCACCCCCCGCACACCGTCCCCAGCCACACCGCCGCCTCACAGATCTGCGCCGTGCGTCCCATCCCGCCGCTGTCCTCTTCTCCCGTCGCCGCCCCTGGCACCCAGGTTGATGAACTCTCTGGGCTTCTGACTGATTCTACCTGTCTTCAAATATGTGGCCCCAATATGTTAACTGCCGAGTTTGTTGTCCTTTGCTGAATTTCATGGCGTAATAAGTTGCAGATTTGCAGTTGAGTTGTGCATTTCACATGTAGTGTTGACTGATCCGGTTTTGGGGACTGATAACAAACGTGGGAATGGCCGAGCATCTGTTGGGGCATTCCCATTATTAGACCACATGGTGATTTACAAAGCCAATCAACCAGTCTTAGAGCATTAAAGGTGCAAATTCCTAGGTGAAACAAGAAACTGAAACTTTTGAGTGCAGTTTTAGTATCTTATCTTGGCCTGGTATTTGTGCTGATAAAAAAAGGGAATATGTTCCTGTTCGTGAGAAAGAAAGTTTGATTACGGAACTTGGGAAGTAATTGAAAGTTTCTGATGAGGAGCACAGGGAGCTATTGAATAAAGTCAATGAAGATGGGGTTATCTGCATGCCTCCAATCCTCTTGCATTGTGCTTAGAATAGGTATCTCAGTGGAATATGTTCAGTGAGATAGTTTAATTCTGCAGCTTAATACAGTGCTAAACAATTTCATTAGGAGTCTAGGACAAGCACCTCCGATTTGAGTTAATCTTATTTTTTTCCTTACAACAAAGAATCCCTACTCACTCGAGATTGTAATTACACGAGATCTAATATTGCATGCATTAATATAACTCGCTGGTCGAAACAGCCGTGGTAGTGTTTTGCATTTGCATATGAGCAGTGAGCTATTGGTTACTCGCAGGCAAATAGAAAGATCAATGAGCTACATGTGGTTGGACATTGGTGACTGATTTGAGGTTTTGTGATTAGTATGGAGATAGACAATTGCACGATTGCAGTAGTACTTCAGTAAAGACTAAGCTAGAGTGATTTTTCTCTTTGTTTTCTTAACTTAGAGGTACATAATGTCATGAATTATCCAAGAGGTATTTAATCTTACTGCGCACCAAGCAGTTCTGTTTGGTGATTCTTAAGAGTCATCCAAAAAGCTGCTATATTTGGTGACGGTGTTAGGATTTTGGCTACTTTTTAATGGAAGCTTTTTTTCTCTCAAACAAAAGAGGAGATGACGGTGTGAATTTCAATGAACCTTGGAACACTCAAGATATTTTGCTGCCATCTTGGTACCGATTCTGTGTAATTGCTGATTTTAAGTTTATTCAAATATTTGTTTAACTGTAACCATCAGTGTAATGGAACGGAATGTTTATATTTATGAGTTTTTTCAGATACTTTTTTTTACCGTGGCGAAGCACGGGCATCCTGCTAGTACTCTCTAAAACGTGTGCCGTTCTCTGGGCTGTGATTGGCTGCTGCATTTCTACCGTTGATACACAGCTCAACGCTTCCGATTTCTCCCGCTTCCTTCACCAGAAGCTTCTATACCAGCCTGGCCGTCGTTCGCTCCCTCTCCTGATCCGCGTCGCCTTTCCCGGCCGCCGTCTTCTCCGCGCCATCTTCCTGGCCCGATTGCCCGGCCTTCGTCTTCTACGGCCCTGCATTGCATGCTTAGCCTTGGCAAGGTCACGACCCGCCCCGGAGCAACGCTCTGCCCCGTCGAGCGCGCTCCTGTTCTCCTGGAATCATCGATCAATACAGTGCGCCCTGCCTTTACTGCGAGTTCAGCGTTACCTGCCGCCGCCTCGACGGTCACCGTCGCAGTCCCAACTCCTCCACAGCTCTCGCTAGCCAAGAAGCAGCGCGACCAAGCCAGACTCCCTGCTTGCTATTCGACAAACTGTCAGGGCCACTACATGCAAGGTATTCGACAGAATGTCCAGCCATGGCCTCCTGCGTGGGGGCAAATGCGCTACCAGTCCAGCATTCATTCTCTGGGCTATCCGAACAGATGCAGCATTGCAACAAGCGCGTCAGAAGTGCATTGGAGCGATGTGGCCAATAGCCTATGCCAATGGAGACGACAACATCGCTGGGAATGACAGACCGAGAATTATTGCAAAGCTGAAATTACTTTCAAGTAGTTGTCTCTTTCCATATGCTGTAATAGAAGACCACCATTAGCTGCTTCGATGGCAGATTTTTTACTATTTAACAATTGCTTTCATATCCCAGCGGCTGTTGAATGGATGAATGTGTATCTTTCATGTTGTTAGGGAATTCAACTTTTACATGTAAATAATTACCAAAAAAAAAAAGAAAACTTCACAAGTCAACCTCTATAAGAATGAAATTATTCATCACCAGCTGCCTGGATTGTTGAGTATATCGTTGAAATATCAGAGAAAAGGCATACCCACTAAACAACATTCATAATCATATTAACATTACATTATTTACGGTTCAAACTTCAAACATTAAACGACAAATGCCTGATCAAAATTGTTTGGATTCGATACAGTGCTGGTCATGTTATTTTAATTCTTCTTCATATTATTAATCCAAATATTGCAACAAACATAATTAACAAAACATCAATCCTAGACTACACTGCTATTGCAAAAATCAGAACATGATTATCTACCATGCTTATGGTACTTTTCTATGGTAGAATTATGTGGATTAAAATACTCTCACAGCACGTATCATCTTGAAACAATAACGATGGTAGAATTGTATAAAATGAAATGTTCTTATATACCACATATCATCTTGAAATGAAATGATAATGAATATGGCCATTAGTAGACAAGCACAATAGTAATGACAATTTCTGGTTAATTATTACAGACTTATTATGTTTTTTACAATATAACTTCTTCCCTGTTTATTTTATTTCCAAACAAATAAAACCATGGAGCTTTATGACAATCTGCTATTTGCTTTGAGACCAATTAACAATTGCTATATAATAGAAGGAAAAATATAGCACCATAATCCTGTACTCCATATTGCAAAGTTCATCATCCCTATTTTCAAGGCTTTATCATCTTGGCCCTACCATATCGCCATTCTAAGTTACCAAATGGAATTAAATATTGTGTTACTACTTTCTACTCCCTTTCCTTTTTATACAAAACTGATTGTATATTTCAGTTTGCTACATTCCCTGAACTTGGCATAGTTTCATTATTTTTATACCACTGGTGTGTTCTGTAGGATACAGCTTTCATTCTGTCCAAGAAATTAAAGGGTGATCTCTAAAAACACTAGATGCATTCAGAACACAACAAGAGCAGACAGTTACAGCATCAATTCGGTGCCAAAATGCATATAAAGTCTCACATATGAGAATCCTTCTCAGGTATAAAGCTATATTAAAGTGACTATCATTACATGAATCTAAACTGTTAAGCATCCCCATGACTAAACTACTACTTCCAGACTATTCAAAATAATCTCAATCTCTCAGCTGCTTCAAACAATTCAATTTCCTAAATGTGTCATATATGTTTCATGATACCTGTGACCAAAACAAGGGTACCAATCGGGCTCCATTGCAATACCATGTACGCGTGGCAACGTCGCGCTAGTTTTCTAGTATATATTAAATGCTGTGCATTCTCTAAGATTTTATTGTGCCACATCAGCAGAAAAAAAGTTACGCATTGGATAGATAACGAACGGCAAAGCTCTCAGGCTACGGAGGTCTGCGCACGGTAGAAATTCTCGAGCTCTCCGGACCTTTCCTTCCTCAAGCTGTTTGCCCACATACTATATCTAAAAGAAAAGGGACAGAAACCTCTGGAACTGGGGGCACGCTGCCATTGTTCCGTTGGCGTGTTTTCGTGAAGGGCTGATAGCCATGCCTGCGAAGCTAGCACCCATCGATGATGTTTAGCCAGTGCGTCTTGCAAGCCGCAAGATCCATTCGGTACAAAAAGAAACGAAACACCATCGTCTTCACAAGTGCGTTGCCATAGTTCTTCTTTGCCCCTGCCACGTGGTCCATGCTGGTCTCGCCGAGCTCATGTTCCGCTATGACACACTGACGAGCATGCTACACACACACACACACACACACACACACACACACACACACACACACACACACAAAAGCCTCCATGTCCACTATTCATGGGAGCCTACCTGCACGTACAATAGACAGAGGAAGGAAGGACGGCATGCGTAGCTCGATTTCCTGAGCCGAGGTCGAATTTATTGAAGGAGTTTTGATCATCGTTTCTACTACTATTAGATCAGGCGCAGAGATCAGAGATATAACGTTTTCTAATAATATATTTCAAGGTCTTTCCCTATAAAATTTTACCTTGAACAATTTCAATCACGATGCTGTCTTAGGCTCAGTCTTCCAATATGGCACACAAAGGCGTCGGTACACATTAAATGATCCAAGCAATGCGTGTGTGGGTCTCTGAAGGTAAGCATTAAGCTAATAATTAACCATTTCTCTTCAAATAATAACTGAATCTTGTTTATCTATGGAAATGCATTGCCTTTTAATTGTTTAAGGCCCAAAATTGTGTTCTCCCCGATGCTTTAATTTTTGTGCAGATATAAAGCCTTGGTGTCGACAGAGCACACTGAAACCAAGCCACCAGCTAAGCCCGTAGAGGAGGAACTATATTTTAAAACGCCATTCAAAAATATAATTTAATAGAGATTCAAGTACAAGAAAATTGCACAGTATAATGATGAACTATATCTTTTATACTATGTTCTTGCTTATGTGACATGGATGTAATAATCTGATAATATCTTCAAAAGATATTAACAGAATCGGGTCCCAATGTCGCAACCATTGGAAACCGACTCTGATGACTATTAAAATAAGTTCCAGTCATGGAACGATTGAGGATGAGGTTGAAGCATGTCACTCCTGTATGTTGAACTGTTGTAATGCGGTAGTTGGCAAGTGATAATCAACATCAATCAACAATAACCTTAGTATTAACCGAAAAGATGTGCACACTTAGTATTGGATCGCTATCAAAATCTTAAATCATGATGGATCGATGAATTCTAACAACAAGAAGTGTAGGCTCTAGAGTTTGCAAGTAGTGCTCCAGATCAAAACATAATGACATTTAGAAATTTTGCAACTCATCCCTCCATGTGAGTATCTATTGACAGTAGCAGCCGGGGTATTAATTATGTACTTATCATAGAAAGCCGGTACGCATTTCACTGGCATGTTCGGCCCAATGCGCTCCGAATCCCATTGGCTATTATATTGGCTTGTTTTTCCATGCGGTCCTTTTGGTGCTCTATAGTCCTGATTGCTTCCTTCGAAATTCTTATGGAAATTTAGGTGATCGTACAGTTATGTTTGTCAGAACTAGTTCAAGATCACACTCGTATAATTATCTTAAACAAATTTTCATTCAAATATTTTGATCAAAAATATCCTATTGGAATGTTGGGACCAATGTGTGTGCGGCCGCAACCATTCAAATGCCATGCTAAAGAAAAGGATAGTTCTGCTCCTCATTATTGGCCATTTTTGTGAGACCGACCTTGTGTTGCTTTACATTCAAATTTATAATCGGCCGGTTTGTATTCTTGCATAGTCAAGGGGTGCCGTCCGGTTTGCTATCCTTGTTGGTGGTTTGTTGCATGAAAGTGAAACAGATGGTCTCGAAAGTCAATATTCTACTTCAATGCTTGGAGCTAATTGTGTAATCGCTTAGCTAGATTTAGGTTTCAGATCGAAGTCATATCAGTTCTAGATACCGACATTCCATTTCTGATATTTAGAAAGTTTTCATTTTGTTTAGGTTTCAGCCTTAGGCCCTGTTTGGATGCAAAGTGTTTTTGGAGTTCTGTAAGAATACTACAATTTTACAAAATCCTTTGGTTTGGAGAGGGATAAAGGTGTTTGGATGTAAACACTTTTGCAGTTTTAAAAGCCATCGTATATACCAAAAGTGCAACCATCTTTTAGTCATAAAAACTCCACTCCTCTGCTCTTTTTGCTAAACCACTGGCTTTTGAAATCAAGGTTTTTCAAAACTTTGTTTTGAGTGTTTTGAAAAAATACAGCACACAAACAGCCCTTAATGTATTAGCTTTATCAGATGTACGATTTACTTCCACATGTTCCATCACTACCTAGCTACTATTTCATGTTCCCACGTCTCTACGCCCAGAATGTGTAACACCCTGATTTTCAAATTTTTGAATAATTTAAAAATTTGCTAGAATTAAAATAGGGAGTTAATATTTTTCTTGTGCAAAAGAGTTATTTTCTAAATCAAAATAAATGAATATAGGATATATTAAGGTGTTTGGTTGCATTCATGCTGTTTAGATTTGCGTTTAGGATTTTATTGTGTGAAAATGAATTTTTAAAATCGAGTAGAAATTCATTTTAGAATATCTAGGAAAGGAAAATCGAAATAGAAAGGAAATTTCTTTTTCCTTAAGGCGCTTGGGCCGAATCGTCCTCTTCCTGGCCCATCTCTCCTTTCCTTTTTCTCTTTTCTTTTCTTTCCAAGCAGCCCAGCCATTTCTCTTTCAGCCCAACATGGCCCAATTGGCCTTCTTACCCTACCTCCGGCCGTGCTCGAGCAGGACTCACCGCCGCCATCGCTGCGCCGTGCCGCGCCGGGACTCCCTCTCCGCCTCGGCTACGAGTCCTCCACCCTGCTCCTATAAAACCGAGCCACGGTCGCCCTCTCTTTCTCTCGTCTCAACCCGCCGCATCGCCCCGAGCACCTAAACCCTAGCGCCGCCGCCGCCATTGCCGACGACCGGAGCTTGACGAGAAGCCCCCAGGAGCCGCTTCCGACGTCGCCGAGTCGCCGTGACGCTTCGCGGGGCGCCGAGAAATCGATCCCGGAGGTCCTCGACGTGAACCCGACGCCGTAGCCGCTTCCTCGGCGAGGCCGACGACCAGCCGCCGCTCCTCTACATCGCCAGCCGCCGCTGAGTTGTTTCGAAGCACGAGATCATCCTAGGTGAGCTCGTGACCCTCTTCTCTCCCTTCTCGAGTAATTGCGGCGAGGTTTAGGTCACCGGAGTGCCGATCCGGTCAACTCCGGCGAGTCGCCGCCGTGCGCAGCGCCGCCCGTCGTCGCCGGCCACCGCCAAACACCCCAAATCACCCAAGCCGTCCAATCTCAGATCTACGGCCTAGATTAGATAATCTGTGGTTCACCGTGGACCAGTAGACCCAGTCCATAGACTCGGTTCACGTATTTTTCTTATTTTAGAAAATAATTTCTGATTTATCTAAAATCGATATAATTTTCCAGAAAAGGTAGGTTTGCAGTTAAGCCCTCAGCCTTTTATAAAATTTTATTTAAGCCCTGCACTTTTACAGAAACCACCCTATCTTTTATATAAATTATATTTTGGTCCCTAACTTTTACATTTAGTCCCTAAACTTTTTCATATTTATAAATAAGTCCTCAAACTTTTTTGTATTTACAAATTAACCCTTAAACGTTTCTGTGTTTCTGTTTTAATACCTAAAACTTCAAACTAGCATAACTTTTTACTCATAACTCCGTTTCTAGCGATTCTTGCGCTCACGTGATCGTAGGAACGAGTACTATCTTTTGGTACTATTTTTGATCTAGTTTAGCACTGTTTGGTGTACTGTTTCTTATTTTGTTTGTTTGTGTGCTTCTCCTTTGGACGCGTTAAATAGGAGACGAGTTCGTGAACTTCCAAGATCAAGAGTTCGAGGTCTTCACTGAGCAGCAAGAGGCAGGCAAGTGTCCTTGATCATATTGATCCTTTGAAATGTTTTGTTTGCAAACATGCATGCTTGTTTAATACTGAATCCCATGAGTCTTTACCATGTTCCATATTATTCCTTGTCGCCCAATGAGTGCTTTGTCTATGTGTTGGTAGTAAATGCTTAGCCATGCTTTTGGGGAGTCATACACCTAAACTAATTTAATCTTGACTAATGGTTTACTTCAACCCAATAAAATGATGATAATCTTTTTAGCAACATGGAACTTAGGACTGGTGGTTTGCTCAGTGGGCACCAGTGGTTGTTTGTTGTGACAATGATGGAATGCTTAGTGTGCATCATTGACTGGTGGGATGCTTACTGTGCACCAGTGTTTGTTTTGGTTAGGCTGGTGGATTACTTAGTGTGCACCAGTGTTTGTTCGTGCTCTAGGCTGGTGGTATGCTTTGTGTGCACCAGAGTGTCCAGTGGTATGCTTAGTGTGCACTGGAGGGCTGATGGGATGCTTGGTGTGCATCAGTCTGGAATAGTGGTCTTGTAGGAATACTAGTTGATAGTGATTTGCTTTGTGAGCACTATGATTGATGATCTTTTATGATTTATTTATTTTGTTTGCGTGAGTCATGTCACCTAGTAACATAGGTTGCTTTTAAAAATGTATTTAAGTATAACTTGGCGTTTGAGCAAATAAACCAATGTATAGCCTTTCTTCATTATTACCTTGCATGTCATACTTTCCTACACTTGCGGAGTACGATATGTACTCACACTTGCTATCTCCCCCATAAACATGTAATGCTGCTCGGAAGTTGGAGGTGAATTCTTCTATGATGGCGAATATGGTGACTACATCTAGCTTGTGGAGCCCCGGTCGACGTCCCTGTGGAGTGATGGAGTTTAGAAATCTTCCGCTAGCGTTATCGAGTCTTTGAGTCGTTTGAGAACTTTGAGTTATTTGCTTAAGTAATGGTGTAATACTTAAATATACATTGTTCTTGGTTATTTACCTGAGTCACTACATGTATGAGACTTGATCCTGGCATACATGTGCGGTTATATAAAAACCGGGTGTGACAGAATGGGTAGCCAAGCATTTATTGCAAAATGGAATATTATCCCTGTGTATGAAAAACCATTAGGGGAATTGAAAATACTTACAGAAATTCAAGTAATCGAAACTGTCAGATTAAATGTCAACCCCCAGTGGTATTCCCGTTTCCAGTAGTGTCATGTTTTTTTTTAAAAAAAATAGTTATTTTTACCTATAGAACACATTCGTATTTGCAAAAATAGTAATTTTCATACAGTTCCAATTTGCCTGACACATATCTATGCATCTGCACCGTTACATTTCTACTCACAAAAAAAATGATTTGGATCTTTTTCTCCAACTAACTTGATACTCCTTCTTATCCCGAATAGATGCTTGTTTTTCCACGCTGTCCCCTTGGCGCTCTATGGCCCTGATCTGCTTCCTTTGAAAATCTTATGGAAATTTAGTGACTGTACAGTTATGTTTGTCAAAACTTGTGCAAGACAGCACAACATTCACACCTGTATAATTATCTTAAACAGCTTTTCACTAAAATATTTTGATCAAAAATATCCTATTGGAATGTTGGCACCAACGTGTGTGCGGACGCAACCACTGAAATGCCATGCTAAAGAAAAGGATAGCTCTGCTCCTCATTATTGGCCATTTTGTGAGACCAACCTTGTGTTGCTTTACATTTAAATTTATAATTGACCAGTCTGTATTCCCGGATAGTCATGGGGGTCGTCCAGTTTGCTATCATTGTTGGCGGGCGGTTGCAAGAAAGAAATGGTCTCGGAAGTCGAATACTCTAGTTTCATGCTTGGAGCTAATTTTGTAATCGTTCCATATCAGTTCTAGATACCAACATTAATTCCATTTCTAATATTTAGAAAGTTTTCATTTTGTAGGTTTCAGCCTTAGGCCCTGTTTGGATACAAAGTGTTTTTGGAGTTATGTAGGAATACTACAATTTTGCAAAATACTTCGGTTTTGAGAGGTATGAAGGTGTTTGGATGTAAACAGTATTGTAGTTTTAAAAACCATGGTATATTACTAAAAGTGCAACCATGTTTTAGTCGTAAAAACTCCACTCCTCAACTCATTTTGCTAAACCACTGGCTTTTGAAACCAAGGTTTTTCAAAACTTTTGTTTTGGAAAAGTACAGCACCCAAACAACCCTTAATGTTTTAGCTTTCTAAGATGTACAATTTGCTTCCACAAGTTCCATCCCTACCTACTATTTCAGGTTCCCACGTCTCTACGCCCAGATTGGGTAGCCAAGCTCTTATTGCAAAATGGAATATCATCCCTGTGTGTCAAAAACTATTAGGGGAATTAAAAATACTTACAGAAATTCAAACAAACGAAACTGTCAGATTAAACGTCAGCCCGCAGTGATGATCCTGTTTCCAGTAGTATCATGTTTTTGAAAAAAAAACAATAGTTATTTTTATTTATGAACATATTGGTATTTGTCAAAATAGTAATTTTCATACAGTTACAACGTCCCCGACACATATCTATGTAAGGCTGTAAAAAAAGCTCAGGCTCGACAAACTGCTCGAACTCGGCTCGCGTTAGGCTTGATTCGAGCTCGGCTCGACTGAAAAATGAGCCAAGCTCGAGCTTGGTTCTGGGCTCACAAATCTGAACGAGCCGAGCTCGAATAGCTCGGTTGGGCTCGCGAATGATATTTCTTTCCCGGTGGCCCAACGAACAAAGTGTCAGCCCAACCTCATAACGGCCCAATGAATCTAGTGCCAGCTAACCCTAAACGTGAAGCTGCTGCCTCCACTCCCGACGCCCAACCCCGCCGCCAGTGCTGCCGCATCTTCTTCTCCTCGCCTCAAATCCATCTCCTCTCCTCTCGCTGCTGAGCGCTGGCTGTTGCAGGCCAGCAACCAGCTCGTCTCACCAAGTGTTGCTTCCTTCAGGAGCCACCAGCGTATGGAGCAAACCATGGATGAACAAGTTCCTCATCTCGTGTGTTCTTGCTTGAGCTTGCTCTGCTTTGGCCTTTACAGATTACTCAAGAAACCCGTCTTCTTGCTCTACTTTCTTTCTTCGCCATAGATGGTAGTGTGTTCCCTGGACGATGAGCGCTTCATTAGGCAAGATAAATCTCACTTTTTTTCTCGGATTTCCTCCGACGAATTGCTCCGTTATCGAGCCTATACGAGCTCGCGAGCTTGCATCGAGCCGAATTCGAGCCCGTCTATAGGCTCGGGCCGATCTCAGGCTCGGCTCGAGCTCGGCTCGCACTTCCATCGAGCTCGAGCTTTAGGTGCCAAGCTCGCTCGAGCTCGGCTCGTTTACAGGCTTATTATCTATGCATCTGCACTGTTACATTAATTTGAACTCACAAAAAATGGCTTGGATTTTTTTCTCCAACAAAATTGATACTCCTTCTCATCCCGATTAGATGCTTGTTTTTCCATGATGTCCTCTTGGTGCTCTATAGCCCTGATCTGCTTCCTTTGACAATCTTATCAAAATATTATGTGGCTGTATAGTTATGTTTGACAGAACTTGTTCAAGACGGAACAACATTCACACTCATATAATTATCTTAAAAAATTTCATTCAAATATTTTGATCAAAATATCCTATTGGAATGTTCGCACCAATATGTGTGCGGCCGAAACCATTCAAATGCCATACTAAATAAAAGGATAGCTCTGCTCCTCATTATTGGCCATTTTTGTTAGACCGTCCTTGAGTTGCTGTTGGCGATTTCTAGTATACTATTTTATATGCCAACTGCGCCTTATTTAGAGCATAAATCTCATCATTTTAGGCCATTAACCCTTGATAATAGCACTATATTTGTATACATGTCGTTCTGGAGATTTATTGCAGAAACAGATGAAAAGGACGACATTCTAGACATTATAGCTGATCTGAACCTGAAGAGAAGAAAAGCAGCAGAAAAGGCTTAATGTGCCGATCGGCACAGCATTGTGCCGACCGGCACAAGGGACTCAGGGCGATCGAGGCTGCCCCACCATTCAGTTGATTCTAGCAGGAAGTCATCCGAACCAATCTTGGGAGATATTCGTCACGAAGAGATAAAAGATACCTGAAGATTTAAAACAGCAATGCAAGACTTGATCTCGAAGAAAACTGATTTGGAAGACCCACATGGAAGCTACCTAGGACTTTGGAACCGATTTAGAGAAGAGACCGAGTTGGACACGAGGTGTGCCGATCGGCACGATCTTTGTGCCGGTCGGCACGAGGACTCTCTTCCCGAGACCCTTTTCCTTTTCCGAAGCACAGCCCTATATAAACCTGTAAAAGCCCTAGGTTTCGAGATCGGCCGCCAGAGGGACAACACAGTTAGTAAGTTTAGAGCCACCGTGGCTTGCCCCGTTATTCATGTTCTCTAGTTGTTAGATCAAGAACCGGCGGTGCTAAGAGGTGATCCATCAAGGTAGGTCTACTAGATGGTGATGTATCTTGTACTATGTATTATCAAAGTATGGTTAAATATGTGGATGAATGGTTTTGATTATTGCTTGCCTGGATTTTATGGTCTTTACATGCACTTGTTCCTACGCTTAGTGACGACTAAGTACTAGATGTTATCTTAATTGTGGTGGCAATAAGAGGTGAGAGATTCTATCTCTCACCATCTCCATTGGGGTTAAGATAATATCCGGATCTTGTGATGCGCCATAATTGCACATTGTCTCTGTACCTCAATGCGCTGGAATATGCGAGATCCTTGAGATGATGTGTAGAGTGGGAAGCGGCCACCGATTAAGGAGAATTGGTCATGACAGGGCTCGACGGAAAGGGGTTTCTTCCTACCGATCTTCGGTTATCAATAATCAAGTAAATCCGTTTATGATACTATTTAATTAGGGTTTTTGGTTACGATCTCAACTAGCAGACTTAGGATAACTTACCCCGTGATTTAATCAGGTTCCTTAGGCTGTTCAAACAACACTCGGATGATTCAGCCTCTGTACCGACCGGCACACCAGTTGCGCCGATCGGCACATCCTCCAATTCTCCCAAAACTCACGCTCACGCTCACTAAAAAGCCTGGCTAACTCTTTTAATGATAATTCTGCTTAATTCCCATTGGTCTCTGTGGATTCGATTAAACCTTGGAATACTCTTCTGGTGGAAAAAGACTACAACTGTACACCGCGCTCTTGCGGTATATAAGTGGGTGCGTACATACGACCAACAAGCTTCTTTTTCTGGCGCCGTTGCCGGGGACCTTTGTTCGAATTAGGCATTGTTTGAAGTTTGAGAATTGGCTGTGATGCCGATCGGCACACCTTTGTGCCGACCGGCACATTGCTTTCTTCTTTTAATTTCTCTGTTTTTTTCAATACATATGTTCTGTTTTATTTAACCAGACAGGTATGGACGGCGCTAAGTCAAATAAACCCTCTAATTACCTCGATGATCCAGAGATTCTCTTTCGCAACCGTAAGGCGGAAACGAAAAGCAAGTCAGTGGGAGACATAGAAGACAGTGAGCCGATCAGCCCAAAAGCGTTGTTTGCAGCTCTAGAAGAAGACAAGGAAGAAGAAGTTCCAGAAGTAGAAGACATGGCAGACGCAACACCAATAGTTAATCGCCTCAAGCCTGCCCTGGACAATGTTATCAAGACTGAGTTTACTACACAAGCTCAACCTTTCCAGCTGGACGCTATATGTCTGTGGTTGGTCAACAACCGTTCACAGGTTCTGAAGAACCTAATATGCATTTGCAACACTTTCACGAAATCTGCAGTACTTTCCTCTATCTCTTATTGGGCGTCCTAAGCAGTGGTCCATGAGTTACCTGCTGCGACAAAGTTCAGTTGGGATCAGCTCTCTGCAGAATTTTTGGCAAAGTACTTCCCTCCAGGCAAGACTCAAGCTTTTAAGAATAAGATCCTTGGATTTACTCAACTTGCTGATGAGAGTGTTGGAGAAGCATGGAATCGATTCAACTAGTACAAGGATGCTTGTCCTCACAATGGCCTTGCTGAATGGGAGTTAGTTGAAAGGTTCTACAAGGGTTTGAATCTTTTGTCCCGACAACACCTAGATGCTTCGTCTGGAGGATCATTTTTGGACAAGACACCCGCTCAAGCCATGGCCTTGATCAAGAAGATAGAGCAAAATCAATCATGGGTTGGTGAGAGAGAAAGTAGAAGCCTTCAACCTTCCACGGGAAAAATGAAGAGTGTGGTGGAAAGAGCTTATGATGAATTGCTTATGGACAAGCTCGACACCATACAAAGGAGATTAGATAAGATTGATCATATTCCCAAGGAAGAGACCGTCAAGCTAGCGGAAGCCCGATCCACATGTGAAGAATGTGGAGAGCTTGGTCATGTGAACAAAGATTGCCCTGAGGATGCAAAGATGCTCAATTATGTCAAGAGCCAAGGATGGAAGACTCCATATCAGCAACAAAGGAGTAGCTTCACCCCAGCATCGTCTATGCAAAATGCCATCCCTCTTCGTATTCAATGCCAAGAGTTCTTTCAAACTCAAGAGAAGGTCAACAAGGACACCCAAGCTAAATTCAAGGAAGTTGATCGTGTGCTTGAAGCAATCAATGATAAGGTCATCGAAGTGGGGAGTTCTAATCAGCAAATTCTCCAATTCATGAAGATGATGGAGAAACAAATGGCCCAATTAGCGGAGTCGGTGCAAGGTGAGAAGGGAGCTCTTCCTGGTAATACCCGCTCTGCAGAACAGCTGAAATCCATCACTACGAGGTCTGGAAAGCAAACAGAAGATCCAAAGTTTGCAGCTGAAGCAAGACGACCTCGTGCCGACCGGCACGATTCTGGTGCCGATCGGCACACTGCAGAAGATGGCGCCGAACAAGGAACATAGTCCTGCTACCTTTCTGGATACGCAGCTGCTGACCAAGACAGAAAGGATTCGACACCCTGATGAGCAATTCTCCAGGTTTGTCGATATTATGAAGAAGTTATATATCAATGTCCCGTTCCTTGATGCCCTTTAAGTGCCCACCTATGCTAAGTAAACAAAGGATATTATGCAAAGCAAGAAGTCCTTAGCATCAGAAGAGGTAGTGAAGATGACAAAGGAGTGCACTGCAGCTATTAATGACATTACACCAGAAAAGAAGCCCGACCCCGGATCTCCTAGTATCCGGTGTTCGATTGGAGCTCAAATCTTTGAAGGGGCTTTATGCGATCTTGGAGCAAGTGTAAGTGTCATGCCTCGCTATGTCTTTTCAAGCTTGAATTTGCCAGAGCTGGAGCCTACGGCTATGTGTTTGGAGTTGGCCGATCAATCGGTTTGTTATCCCGATGGAATTGCTGAAGATGTGCCTGTTCAAATCGGTGATCATATAGTCCCTGTGGATTTCATTGTGCTTGATATGGATAGAAGGACAAAGACTTCATTGATTTTGGGCCGGCCATTCTTAAGGACAGCAAAGGCAAACATTGATGTGGGGAGTGGAAAGATAAGTTTCGACATAAGTGGAGCCTCCTACACATTCAAGTTTCGCCCCAAGGGAGAAGAAAGCCGTATGGTCTCTACGGTTGAGAAATACAAGTCTCCGCACCACAAAGGAATCGAGGGTAATTGGAGGAAGGATACGTCCTACGATTGAAGGCGAAAAGACTAGAGAACCTTGTAGTGTCGTAATCATGATTCCCGTAGAGCGACGCTAAGGAAGTAATTAATACGGGGAGGTCAAGCTCTACGACCTCTTTAAAACTAAGAGCGCTTTTGGGAGGCAACCCAAAATCCGGGAAGCGAGTCATAGGGTGAGTCTTTTTGTGTTAGTGCTTTCGGGAGGGCAACCTGTGAATTAGAAATTTAGTGCTAACCGGGAGGGCAACTCGGCCTTTAATTTGTTTGCTTGTAATCCACAATAATGCTCCCGGAATAAAATTTGTTAGTCCAAGTGTTTGTTTTAACTCTTATGTGAACACCTGCGTTGTCTGTTTACTTTTAGTTTTTGTTTTTGTATTTTTTGCTTGTTCACTAACAGCGCAGGAAGAAATAAAAAGCAAAAAGAGAAAAATCTGGTTGGTATCGATCGGCACAAGGCCGTGCCGACCGGCATAGAAGCTGGCACGCCAAAACGTGCTCTGGAAGATACCCCGATCTGGAGATACAAATTAATCGGGGGTAAAACAAGGAAAATGTGCGGGATATTCGCGGAAGGAAAAATCGAAAAGGTGAGTTCAACAATTATCCCGAGAATATTTCCATGTTTTTGGTATTTTTCTGTGTCGCAGAAATATATTGCATGATTCTTGCGGGAGAAGGAGGCACTGGCGGAAATTTGGCTCCGTTGCCGACCGGCACGCGGGTCGTGCCGATCGGCACCATAAGGAAACGCCACCTCCAGGAATCTCGATGCTACAGGAAATCTAACATCCGTAGGAAATTTGAAATTCTAACGACACAAAGCGACGAACTTCTGAATCAGGTGCAGAAGGCACTGTGCCGACCGGCACCGCGCTGTGCCGGCCGGCACACTGGCCAATAATTCAAAAGAAGCATCAAAGTCTACGCACGTTAGAAGGAGGAAAAGTCACTGACGTCCATGCAGCTGCCGAGCACAGGGGGAGCACTGCGCGCCCAGACTTGGGATGGAGCGAAGGTGCCGACCGGCACGGTCTCCGTGCCAATCGGCATCATCTGGAAAAGCCAAACTTTCGCAGGTGCCCCCGTGTTTCCCAACATGCGACACTGTATCAGGCACGGGGAAGATGAAAAGAAGGCATGGCAGCCAAGGCGCGACGGAATCCGCGAAAATTTGAATCGTGCCGATCGGCACAGCACTGTGCCGACCGGCGCGCCGGGTGAATTTGAACCGACGACGTGTTCCTTCTCCTTGAAGCCTTGGAGAGCTATAAAAGGGGGGCACCACCTCCTCCATTTTCGCCACAACTTCCTTGTAAACCTCTCCACTCCTCCACTTCCTTTATTCGCGCAATTCGCTTCCGTTTTCGCAGGAAATGAAGGGGCTTGGATCCACAATCAAGAGCGTCGGCAAGAGGGTTCGCCGAGGGTTTAGCTCCGGCGGATCGCAGCAGTCCGGAAGCAACAACTCCAGCAACAACTCCGGCAGCGACTCCGCCTCCTTCACCACGCCACGGAGGGCAAGTTCGGTGGGCTACGATAGCCCCGAGCTCTCCGTCGAGATGACGCCGCCACGAGAGCGGGACGACTTCTACATCGCCCACCGCGACACCGGCATTCCTCGAGGATCGAGGCCATGCACAAGGAGTGCAACCGCCGCCGCCGCCGAGGCAGGTGGACCGTCGGCGGAAGCCGAGTCAAGCGCGCCGGCATATGTGCCGCGCGCGGTTCGGGAGGGGTTCACCCTCACAAGCTTGGAGGAGGAGTACATCTACACCAACATCCGCGGCCGCATCGTCTCCAACATCGACATGGATTATGAGTTCCTCACCAAGGTCGGGGTGTGGTCGGACCTCCGACAATGCCTCATCAACCTTGGGTGGGAGACCCTCCACAACCAAGTGAGCAGTTTCGACATCGAGGTCGTCATCGAGTTCATTACCACCATGCGCCGCGAGACGAACGAGCAAGGAGACGAGGAGATCAAGTTCCGTGTGCGGGACGAGCCCTACTCCATCGAGATCTGGGATCTCTCCGAGCATCTCGGTTTCGATGGAGAGGCTCCCGCATACGGAGAGGCGACTACGGAGCAGCTCTACGCATTTTGGGCCGCATTGCCGACGCGGAAGAGCGCAAGAGGGGGCACATCAAGAACCACACGATCCATATCCTTCACCGGTGGATGGCCGCACGCACCACCGGCCGCCTCGACACCACCAACATCTCCGACACGGACTTGCGTTGGCTCTACAACGCCATCGCAAGCCCGTCCAAGTGCAACCCCATCATGTTGATGGTGGGGAGTTGGTTTAGCCAAAAGGCCAACCCGAAGGCAAAGCTGGCTTTTGGAGGCTACCCCCAAACAATCGTCTTCAAGGTCACCGACGGCAACCTCATGTTGAAGGACGAGTGCTGGGTCAAACCGACGCTCATCGACGAGTCCATGGTGCGCGGGAAGACCATCAAGGGGAGCGCCAAGCTCGGCTACTACATCTGCGGCACCAACATTCGACTCCCCTGCCCCGAGCTCGGCCTCTTCCTCCCTCACAAGATCGATGGAGGGAATTGGCTCGAGGCCGACCTCCGCGAGCAGCACAAGGTAACAAAGAGCAAGCGCGGAAGGAAGGAGGCCGTCGGGCAGACTTCAGCAAGCGCAGCAGTAGGCTGGGACAGCTGGGACTCCGCAGTAGCTGCGCGCAGCCAACCGACGCAGAAGGCGTCTGTGCCGGTCGGCACGGGATTCGCGCCGGTCGGCACAGGCTTCGTGCCGGTCGGCACAAACCCAAGGTATCACGGAATGCCCCCTGTCTACCCTCAGTATTTCCAGGGGGCACCCTACTATGCTCCTGCAGGTCCTCCGGGGGCAAACTTTGCCCCTATGCATCAATACATCGACAACAACGTGCAATATGTTGAACGCATCGACAACTTGGCAGGCGAGATGCGGAACAACACCGACGCGATGATCGATGAGTTCGCAAGATTGGAGGCGGCGTACTACGGCTTCGACTACACGCAGCCGCCTCCGTTCGAGTAGTGTGTTGTGCACGGCACAACTTGTATCAGTTTCCCGATTTGCGTTTTTCTTTCCCTTTCGCATTCTCTTTTATTTATTTACTTATGTGTGTGTGAGCGGGTTGGGAAACTATGTATCGGGTGTGTTTTTAGTTTGTTTGTGTGTTTTTATTTATGCAAGTGTGCTAGTAATCTAGTTTTATTTCGTAGTGTGTTTAGTACGATACATCATCATGTAGTCCGAGCTTTCAAATCCAATATGATGACGATCTTTATGCTTTATTTGAAAAATGATACGAGTATGTATGTCTATCTTGAGAAGTGTTAGTGATAATCGAGCGATGTTGAGCACAAATAAAATTTCGAGCTTTCACTATAATGTATTTGGCAAATATTTCACATATGGCGTAATTCGTTTCAAAATTCCCATGCAAAATGTAACAATAAGATCAATTTGGATAACATGACTTAGTACCTATTTCTTTTTAAAAATTCAGATGTTCTTATTGTGAGCTTTAGAATCACTCCGTATCATTCGATTACGCCTAAAAATGCCAAATATATGCAACTCTAATTAAGCCTTTGATTTGTAGAGACTATGATTGATAATTGAGCTCGGTTAGGATTTAATTCTTCGGGTATGAGACTTGAGAAATTGGCCTTGTCTTTTGCGTATCGTGTTGATTTTCTAGCCATATTTCCACTTAAGCTATGTAAATTACTGCATTTGAATTATGCATAATTCGCTGAGTATCCGATACATGAACCAAATTTCTCGATTCAAATACCAATCCTTGACCACATCTACTGTATTCTTGGCTGCAAATCTGACACAACTGTTCAAATGAAAAATCCAGAGCAAGTCGGCAGGTACAGGCCCTGTGCCGACCGGCACACAATTGTGCCGACCGGAACAGAGAAGGGAAAAAAAAGGGAAAACAAAGTCTGTACATTGCGCAGTTTTGCTCGGGACTAGCAAAAATTTAAGTATGGGGGGAACAGTAAATTTCCTTGAATTCCTATCATCAAATAGTAGCCAAGAATTTCTTTTTCCAACCATGTACACAATTCAAGATCAATCTTTGCTTTGTACATGTCTACTATTCTAATGGTGTGAGTTTCTTTCTCAAAATTCAATTCCTAATGGCCTTTTTGACAAGTCTCAGTAAAACCAATTAGAGTTATTTCTTAGCTTTGCAAGATATTGTTGATTTATGTCTATTTTTCCTTGAATTTCCTCACCAAGCTACTCATACTGCCTTACGCATAAATATCAATAAAGTAGATTTCAGGCGAGTGATCGAAGTTGAGTTGTTCATTTGATTGTTTGAGAAGGATGGTTCTTTTGCTCACAATGCTTTTTAGTGATTTACACAAGTGGAAAAGTCATGTTTATCAAGTTGAATATTTTCAAGATTTGCTTTGGCAAATACTCTTTCATGCTCAATAACCATATTTTGAACATATTTGCTGAATACTAAATTGATTTGATCTCACAATGACTAAATGCTCAGCTCATGTAGATTTGAAATACTTTTATGATTGATATGACTATATCCAAGTTGATTTTCATTCCTGACTTTCCTCGGGACGAGTAAAGGTTTAAGTGTGGGGGAGCTGTTGGCGATTTCTATTATACCATTTTATATGCTAACTGCGCCTTATTTCACTACAACAAATCGGATGATTCATGACGAATTAGTGGTGACGGTCTTAAGCATCGTCATGAATATGAACAATCTGTGACGATCTTTGACATTTCATCGTGCACCTGTCACAGGCCATAAGAGATAAACGGGCTGGCAATTTTAGGCCCAACGTCTGGTGCTCTTCTTATAAAACATGAGGAACCCTAGCTAGCACTTGGTCGTTTCTTCTCTCTTTTTACTCTGCCGCCGCCATCCCTCTCTCCTTACGGCCAAAGCGCTCCTGCAGCGGCGCCCGGTTGAGGAGGCAACCAGCGGCTCCTCCGCGGCGGAGCTCGGAACGGAGGCGCATCCTCCATTCCTCTCGTGGCGGGAGTTCGGCATAGGGCTGGATTCGGTGCCGGACCTCCGGGATGGGGGCGGGGATGCCCTGATTCGACGGCGAAGCTCCGAGATGGGAGGACGGGGGATGGCCTGACCCAGCGGCGAAGCTCCAGGATGGGAGGGCGAGGATGGCCTGTTCCGGCAGCGAAGCTCGGGGATTGGAGTGTCGGCGGCTCAATCAAGCTAGGACTCGTTTGATTTGATTTTCTCACCGAGATCTAGTTGTCTGATGAAGCAGTCGGTGGAGGTAAGCTATCATCCCCTGCAATCCAAGTTTTTTTTTTTTTTGCCCTCATCCTTGCATTTCTAGTTTTTTAGATTCGTACTAGGTATATCGCTGGTTGCCTCCTCAGATTCATACTGGGTATATCGCTGAATAAAACTAGGATGCGCCTCCGTTCCGAGCTGAATGTCGCTGCTGTATATCGCTGAACACTTATTGCTGTTTATGTTTTAACCTATTTTATAGATTTGACATTACTCTTTGCCTCTTTTGCTCTGCAGGCGCCTGGTGGAGTCAGTTGGGAACTGTAATTTAGCGTTCTAGGTGTTTAAGTTGAAGCTTGAGGTGACCACTTGCAAGGAAATCTGCTGCTTTCTAGGACTAATAGGATGTGCTTTGTCACTCTGAATAGATAGCAATAGGTTTTGCTTCTGTCCTTATAACGATTGTACAATACTTCTAGTTCTTTGCGGTGCTAGTCCGTTATTGTATAAAGTTTGATGTATCTAAAATAATTGATGTTGGAATAAATTTTCTGTGATGGTAGATGACAATTTGTGTGCGTTTCCCTCAATCTGAAGGCTTCAATATGATTGAAATTTGGTGCATATTAAAAATGGAATTTGATGCATTGTGACGATTCAAATCGTCGCTATGGTCTGGGTTCTCACTGGGCCTGGGTTGCTTCGTGACAAACAAAAAATGTCATTGATTTTCAGCATCCGTGACGGTAATTTTGAAAACGTCATCCGGCTTAATCTATGACGCGAGATACATGATGAACTCATATTTCGTCACGAAGGCTGCTTTGTGACGGTTTTTCACCAATCTATGATGAAATACAAACGTCATAGATCAACTGATTTCTTGTAGTGTTTAGAGCATAAATCTCATCATTTTAGGTCATTAACGCTTGGTAATAGCACTATATTTGTATATATGTCGTTCTGGAGATTTATTGCAGAAACAGATGAAAAGGACGACATTCTGGACATTGTAGCTGATCTGGACCTGAAGAGAAGAAAAGCAGCAGAAAAGGCTTACTGTGCCGATCGGCACAGCATTGTGCCGACCGGCACAAGGGACTTCAGGGCGATCGAGGCTGGCCCACCATTCAGTTGATTCTAGAAGGAAGTCATCCGAACCAATCTTGTGAGATATTCGTCACGAAGAGATAAAAGATACCTGGAGATTTAAAACAGCAATGCAAGACTTGATCTCGAAGAAAACTGATTTGGAAGGCTCACATGGAAGCTACCTAGGACTTTGGAACCGACTTAGAGAAGAGACCAAGTTGGACACGAGGTGTGCCGATCGGCACGGTCTTTGTGCCGGTCGGCACGAGGACTCTTCCCGAGATCCTTTTCCTTTCCGAAGCATAGCCCTATATAAACCTGTAAAAGCCCTAGGGTTTCGAGATTGGCCGCCAGAGGGACAACACAGCTAGTAAGTTTAGAGCCACCGGGGCTTGCCCCGTTATTCATGTTCTCTTGTTGTTAGATCAAGAACAGGGGGTGCTAAGAGGTGATCCATCTAGGTAGGCTTACTAGATGCTGATGTATCTTGTACTATGTATTATCAAAGTATGGTTAAATATGTGGATGAATGGTTTTGATTATTGCTTGCCTGGATTTTATGGTCTTTACATGCACTTGTTCCTACACTTAGTGACGACTAAGTACTAGATGTTATCTTAATTGTGGTGGCAATAAGAGGTGAGAGATTCTATCTCTCACTATCTCCATTGGAGTTAAGATAATATCCGGATCTTGTAATGCGTTATAATTGCACATTGTCTCTGTACCTCAACGCGCTGGAATATGCGAGATCCTTGAGGTGATGTGTAGAGTGGGAAGCGGCCACCGATTAAGGAGGATTGGTCGTAACAGGGCTCGACAGAAAGGGGTTTCTTCCTACCGATCTTCGGTTATCAATAATCAAGTAAATCCGTTTATGATACTATTTAATTAGGCTTTTTGGTTACGATCTCAACTAGCAGACTTAGGCTAACTTACTCCGTGATTTAATCAGGTTCCTTAGGCTGTTCAAACAACACTCGGACGATTCGGCCTCTGTGCCGACCGGCACACCAGTTGCGCTGATCGGCACATCCCCCAATTCTCCCAAAACTCACGCTCACGTTCACGAGAAAGCCTGGCTAACTCTTTTACTGATAATTCTGCTTAGTTCTCATTGGTCTCTCTAGATTCGATTAAACCTTGGAATACTCTTCTAGGGGAAAAAGACTACAACTGTACACCGCGCTCTTGCGGTATATAAGTGGGTGCGTACATACGACCAACAAGCTTCTTTTTCTGGCGCCGTTGCCAGGGACTTTTGTTTTGGAAAAGTATAGCATCCAAACATCCTTTATAATGTTTTAGCTTTATAAGATATACGATTTGCTTTCACAAGTTCCATCCCTACCTACTATTTCATATTCCCTTGTCTCTACGCACAGATTTGGAAGCCAAAGCTCTTATTGCAAAATGGAATATCATCCCTGTGTGTCAAAAAATATTAGGTGAATTAAATGTCAGTCCGCAGTGATATTCCAGTTTCCAGTAGTGTCATGTTTTTTTAAAAACATTAGTTATTTTTATTTATGAACATATTGGTATTTGTCAAAATAGTAATTTTCATACAGTTACAACGTCCCCGACACATATCTATGCATCTGCACTGTTACATTAATTTGAACTCACAAAAAATGGCTTGATTCTTTTTCTCCAACAAACTTGATACTCCTTCTCATCCCGAATAGATGCTTGTTTTTCCATGATGTCCTCTTGGTGCTCTATAGCCCTGATCTGCTTCCTTTGACAATCTTATCAAAATATTATGTGACTGTATAGTTATGTTTGTCAGAACTTGTTCAAGACGGAACAACATTCACACTAATATAATTATCTTAAAAAAATTTCATTCAAATATTTTGATCAAAAATATCCTATTGGAATGTTGGCACCAATGTGTGTGCATCCGCAACCATGAAAATGCCATACTAAATAAAAGGATAGCTCTGCTCCTGATTATTGGCCATTTTTGTGAGACCGACCCTATGTTGCTTTACACTCAAATTTATAATCAGATAGGTTGTATTCTTGCATAGTCAAGGGGTATTCTTGCATGAAAGAGATGGTCTCGGAAGTCAAATATTCTAGTTTAATGCTTAGAGCTAATTGTGTAATCGTTCCATATTAGTTCTAGATAACGACATTCTATTTCTGATATTTAGAAAGTTTACATTTTGTTTAGGTTTCAGCCTTAGGCCCTGTTTGGATGCAAAGTGTTTTTGGAGTTCTGTAAGAATACTACAATTTTGGAAAATACTTTGGTTTTGAGAGGTATAAAGGTGTTTGGATGTAAACACTTTTGTAGTTTTAAAAGCCATAGTATATTACTAAAAGTGCAACTAGTTTTTAGTCGTAAAAACTCCACTCCTGAGCTTTTATGTTAAACCACTGCTTTTGAAACCAATGTTTTTCAAAACTTTTGTTTTGGAAAAGTACAGCACCCAAACAGCCCTTAATGTTTTAGCTTTGTAAGATGTACGATTTGCTTCCTCAAGTTCCATCCCTACCTACTATTTCATGTTCCCACGTCTCTACGCCCGGATTTGGTAGCTAAGCTCTTACTGCAAAATGGAATATCATCCCTGTGTGTCAAAAACTATTAGGGAAATTAAAAATACTTACATAAATTCAAACAATCAAAACTGTCAGATTAAATGTCAGCCTGCAGTGATATTCCTGTTTCCAGTAGTATCATGTTTTTTAAAAACAATAGTTATTATTATTCATAGAACATATTGGTATTTGTCAAAATATATAGTAATTTTCATACAGTTCCAACATCCCCAACACATATTTATGCATATGCACCATTACATTAATTTAAACTCACAAAAAAATGGCTTGATCTTTTCTCCAACTAACTTGATACTCCTCATCCCGAATAGATGCTTGATTTTCCACGCTGTCCTCTTTGTTCTGTGTAGCTTCCTTTGAAAATCTTATGGAAATTTATGTGACTATACAGTTATGTTTGTCATAACTTGTTCAGGATGGGACATTCCTGGTTTGGGGTTGACCGATGAGGACGTCGGTCTTCTAAGAGGGTGAATATGTGGCATCTTGGCCCAAGGCTTAATAGGGTTGATAGAATACTCATAGCAACAACTTGCAACTTCTTTTCCGGAAGCTCATCTCGAAAGAACTCTGAGGTCAAGCTTGCTTGACCTGGAGCAATATCGAGATGGCTGACCGACCGGGAAGTTCTTCCCGGGTGCACACGAGTGAGGACAAAGTGTGCAGAAAAGACTTATGTTGGTCTATGGGGGGCAGTCTTAAGATCCTAAAGAGTTGCCAACCATTCAAATGTCATACTAAATAAAAGGATAGCTCTGCTCCTGATTATTGGCCATTTTGTGAGACCAACCCGTCATTGCTTTACATTCAAATTTATAATAGGATAGTTTGTATTCTTGCATAGTTAAGGGGTGTCGTCCGGTTTGCTATCCATGTTGCTGGTTGGTTGCATGAAAGAGATGGTCTCGGAAGTCAAATATTCTAGTTAATGCTTGGAGCTAATTGTGTAATAGTTCCATATCAATTCTAGAGACCGACATTCCATTTCTGATATTTAAAAAGTTTTCATTTTGTTTAGGTTTCAGCCTTAGGCCCTGTTTGGATACAAAGTGTTTTTGGAGTTATGTAAGAACACAAGCAAGATGGTGCACAACTTCAAGTACTACAAGTAATCATATATAACAAGATAAGTAAATGCAAGTAGAAAAGGAGAAGGGATAGAAAGTGTTCATGATGTTTTCCCGTGGTATCGGAAGGTTGGCGCCTTCCCCTACTCCACGTTGGGTAACTCCCGCCGTAGTCTCGACCTCGTCCCTCCGCTTGATGGCGATCCCTCCTAGAGCACACTTCACCCTCCGAGTGAAGCCGCGGGCACGTCCCGCTGGGCACTCCCGGGTACTCTTCCGGAGGTAAGGCTCTGCACTTGATGCGTGCCAAAAAGGCGCTCCACTAGTGATGCTTCTTTCGCACAGGAAGCTTCAAGACCGTGTACAAACTTGTGTCGGCTTCCACAATCTCCTTGGACAACTCAACACTGATGCCTAACCGGTCCAGGCACAGACCAAGAGTAACAGCCCTAGATAACTCTCTCAAGCTCACACTAGCCTAGAGATCAAAGGATGCAACTTGTTACTCTCCCAAGCACTTCAATCACTCCAAATCCTTCATAAGTGCTTCACTCCTTCTTCACTTGCCTTCTTGGCAGCACCTCCCCTCTTTCCTGGGTCCAAGAGCACCTCAAAGGGCCAAACAACCGACTATATATAGGCCACCAACTTCAAATTAGCCGTTATCCAAAAGTGCCCAGTCTGCGTAGAGACTGTACCATAGACCATATGGTCCGGTCCACATTTGACCGTACAGTCCGGTCTCTATTAGACTGGCATCCAGGAAGTGCTGCTGCTCTGTCTTCTTCTTCTCAATAGGACTGTATCGTCCGGTCTCTTGGATCGGACCGTCCGGTCTCTATTTGTTCTCTGCCAACAGAAAGTCTTCCTTCTCTGTTGCTTCTGCCTGTAGGGACCGTACCATCCGGTCTCTTTTCTTCTGCTTCTAGAAACTCCAGCTTCTTTGTCTGGATTCCCTATGGAGACCGTACGGTCCGGTCCCTAGGACCGTACCGTCCGATCCTCTTCTGAAACTGGAACTTGATCTTCTTCTCGATCCTCGCTTCCAACTTCATCATTCTTGGTTCCTTCACTCCTCTTTTGCCACCCTATCCCCTGAGAGACTCACCATGCATCTAATGATCTCTACAACTAGTGTACACTAAGAGAAACACCTCGAACCCTCTTAATAATCCGGTTTTTCCTATGGACTCAAGCTAACATCTAACCAAGCGCCACTTGCTTGGATCTAGCATGTCCTTAGCCTTGATTCATCTCTTCTCCGTGACTCCATCAAGTTTTTTCTTGTGTCTATGAAGGCAACCAATTATCCTTGATATTAGGTTTATGGTATATGTTGGCGTACACCACTAACGCATGGAGCTTTCTTCACATGTGACCTATAATATCTAGCAAAGAGTATTAGTCACATTCACTACATCACATCAGACCTTTAGTAACACACATATGTGTTCTTAAAGCTAAAAAAAAGTGTTACAGATTCTTATAGTAACACATATAATAAGTGATACAGATGCTGGTGTTACTAGAACAAGTTCTAGTGTAACACATATATGTGTTACTACTTATGAAAAAATATGTTACAATATAGCATCACATATGAATGTGTTACAGTCTAATAAAAAGTGTTACAATAGTAATGTAGACACAAATAAAAGATTCCAAATAATTAGTGGCTGCTAGGATTCGATCCTAGGACCTCAGCATTATTTAGTTGTTGAGTTTCCACTGCGCTACACATGCATATATGCTAAGAAGCTATCTTAAATTGGTTTTAACTTATGAATTTATCGAATATGTGTTACTGTCGCCTAAGAAAAGTGTTACTACGGCTTGTAGTAACACATAACAGTAATATTTATTTGTGTTACTACCAGTTCTAGGCTTGCTACGTTTAGACACATTGCTTTCTTTGTAACACTATACTTAAAACACTATTTTTGTGTTACTAGAATAATCATCTGTAACATGTTTATAAATCAAGCATTTGTGTTACAAGCACACTCATAACACAAATGCTTGTGTTACTGTGAATTATTTTTGTAACACATTCTTACTTGTGTTACATATGTGTGTTACTAAAGACCTGATGTGACGTAGTGATTCATAGTTCTCATCCAATCACCAAAACATTCATAACTTGGGGTTTCCTTAACTCCAATGGTCATGAAGCTTACAACGGGTCCCCACTCCCTCGGACCACCGACGACTTGCCGGAGGCGGGAAGGTAGGGGAACCAACTGTGGTGGACTCAATCTACTAATGTATCTTTGACGGTAAAAGAAGCCAAAGGCAACCGTTCCATAGGAACAAAAAAGCCCTAGCCGCCGCCAGCGCTCCTTGATCCCCCCTCCCTCTTTTCTCTTCGATCAGCCATTGGTGAGAATATCCTAGATCTAATCGTTTGAGTAAAGTTTTTTGTCCATCCTCTTCGGCAATTGAGGTGGAGATGACAAATGGTCTTGTGTTAGTTCCCTATTCATCCTGTTCTTGTGGTTTCTTTCATAAGAATGTGATGGGCTATGGGATCGTTGTCTATGGTGTCGTCGTCCAGCCGAAGGTGATGACTGTCCTATTTGGAATAAAGGTATTTCAGCTCCCTCTTCGTCTCAGCAGTGTTTCATCTTACACTAATGAAGAGCTTGTGAGGGATATGGTTGCGCGACAGTTGGTAGCGTGGAAGCAGATCTGGATCAGACTTGGGACAGAGCCTCTCCTTCTTACTCCCTCTGTCCTTAAATATAGGGCTTTCTAGCATTCAAACACAAAAAATAGTCAAGATATCAAAAGACCATCATACCCCTCATTTTTACCTCAACCCACCCACCAACCACAAAGTTTGTCTTATCCCCAAAACGCACTATACTTAGAGAAAAACTCAAACCCCAAAACACCATATATAAAGGGACGGAGGGAGTATGTGTTTGCAAAGGTCCATTTTGCACCTGCACTGCCCATAGCCCTTTCACAAACGTGGCCCCCCACACACTGAAGTATCTTTTCGCGTTGCTTTCCGTGGTAGTCAGACAGATGCATCACGTGTCGGGCTTAGTGAGACAGAACTTTTATATAAACTTATAAAGCAAACTTCTATTGAAACGTATGATTCAACTTGTCTCTAAACTTATGCAAACTTCTATGAGCAACAAGGGATTGATAACTGATATAAGTTTGTAGTACAGCAGCACAAACAACTGAATTTGCAGAATTCAAATATCAATAAGTGTCAACTGAAAAAATGAGGCAGGAACAATAGAAAAGCGGAAAATGAACACTCCAGGATAAACAGTGAGGAATAAAAAAGGCAAATGATATTTAAATCTTTGATTTGTATCAGTCAGTCAGCCTAGCTCAAACTGCATCAAGGGTAGAGTTTGCATTACAGATAACAGTGCTATTATGAGATATAGGCCAAGCAAAGCCTTAAATATGAACTGCAAGTCAACATAAAAAGGACGCCGCGGTACTGCAGGATCTGAAGAACGGATAGAATAAATTGATTCGATCCATCGCATCAAGATAAATTTGTTAAGGCATGCATGTCCAACAATTCACAATAGTCAGTCCCAAACCAAGTCGATACCGAAGCTCCAAGAGACTCCCAATTGCGTTTCCGTCTCCTCCAACTCCCAATCACTCACAAAACATTGCCAATGCCAATTTGCCTCTTTATGATCACAATAATCGTACATGTGGTTCCAAAAAAAAAACTAGAGGTGGATGGATGCTCTCTCTCTCTCTCTCAAGCACTTAAGATTTTTTGCCGCTCAAGTTCTTCTGTTGATTGTCCTAGGCTCTCAATATGATTCCTCACTGAAACAACTGGCCAAGAATGATGTAATTTTGGCACCCAAAATAACACAATAGTAATGTAATTAGTAACAATATAAGATAAATATTACTAATTATTTTACTAATCGACACGCTTAAATCTGATCTATGAGCCAACAAAATGTTCTAAGGGTCACCATCTAGCATTTTTGACAGATAAAGTTGGCTGTACTTTTTTTTACTTATAAACCAAGCACACCCATGTTTTTCTTCGGGTCTAGTAATATTTATCATAATAGATAATACCTGTAGAATGACAAGTTGTATGTTGTTTTGATGTTGACATTGACAATGAATCAATTGGAGAAATAAGCCTTCTTTTCTCGACGATGTGAGCATATAATTTATAGCGATTCCTCTTTAGATACTAATTTTATACTACAATATATAATTACTATTAAGTATAGCAAATAATTATAGCTAGCTATTTATTCACCCTCTTTATTAGCCTATATAGCACTGAAATAAGGCACAGTCAACAAATGGATATTCATCACAATGTTTAATGCAAAATCTAGCGGATAGTTTTGTATGCAATCAGTGCATGCTGTTCTTTCTTGTGTAATCATAAGCATCTATTTGAACCAGTAATTACTACTACTGTCGTAACTATGTAGCAGAAAAAATTTAATTAAAACCAGCTATGTCTTCACCATCTATAAATATGGTGGTGGAGAAAGGGGGCAATGCAAGCTCAACAAAGAAAAGAAAGGGTAGTCGAGAAACGGGGTGCCATTATCAAGCTCAACAAAGAATAGAAAGGAAAAACTACAGAGTTATTACAATAATGAGCAATATGAAGGACGGAGCGAGTGTGCTCATTGTGATGCTGCTGATTGGAAGCTATGCCATGGTGGCACAATGTAAGTATGCAAATGACTAGGGTAACTAAATTTTAGTTTGCTTTTATTCGAAACATATATTAAATATAAGTAGTTTCAAGTTGTTTTCTATAGTCGTTCACTGATGTTCCTCGTTTCTGGAAAAAAAAAAAACATAGGTGGACGAATGACACAAACAAAGCCGGATGGAGGACACAAGGATATTATTGATCCTAAAAGGCCTCTCTGCGAGCCTGTAGGCTGCCCCGGTCATTCACCTTATATTCAATATTGTGTCCAGTGTTACATGAATGGCCGACATGTTGGGCCCATCACGCATTCATTGAAGGATTGTCAAGCTACTTGCCATGCTCCGGCCCCAGCGGCTCTGTAGTATGTTTCGACTCTGTAAAAGGTTGGACCTGTTAGTTGAATAAGAGGAGTTGTTGTTACTTCTATAATAGGTTGAAGCATAAAAAAAATAGAAACAAATATGAGGAGAAATGACCCCGGTCGTTATTAGCATCTGAAAAACGCAGTGTCTTCCAACACGCTTAATCCATTCTAACTCTTTCCTACAAATATGCTGCACTCAATCAAGAAAATCACCAAAATACCCCCGACACCTATTTCCAAATTACCCACAATGCCATTTTAAGTAAAAAATTAAATTGGAAATAATAAAAAATAGCAAAAAAAACTATAATTTCGTAATTAACCCACCATATCATTATGAGTCCAACAATAGCTAATTTATAATAATAATAAAAATAGTAAAAAGATACACCTGATTCCTATTTCTAGGTTACTTACTTTTCCTTGGTCTAATAAATAAATATATTTTAATATTTAAAACACAAATTAAAAATTCAAATTAAAGTAAATATAATTTTGCTTTAAATTTTTGGAAAATACACCATAGAAAAGCACATGAAACAATATATGCAATAATAATTTAAATTTATATCCTTAATAAAAATTTGACATGCAATGCAGCTCTCATTAGGGTCCAAAGTCTTTCTAGGCCCAGATATAATTTAGTTTTTTCTAAATGTGTAATGCCTTAATGGTTAAACACTAACAATATTTATCTTCAATAAGTAAATAGGTAACAAACATGTATCAAAAAAGGAAACAAAGCAAAATAATTGACCATACACGCATAATTTTTGGAAAATAATCTCAATATATACATATATATGATGGTTACAATTTAGATATGCATGACAGAAAAACTATCAAAAGTGTTATCTATGGACCCAAAGATATCTATTTCTTATAGACAGGTCACGAGTATACTATAAATAAAGTAAATAAGGTGTCAAATTTACATAGTATACATATATTAACAAACGTTTATATCCTGATGATGACTTGGACGACCATAAAGATTGAACTCCGAGGATGCACGTGAGCACGATCCATCTTCTTACATAAGACCGCAATAATATAATACAAATATCTTTATATTTATTTTTATTACTATGTTTAACTTCTGTAATAATATAAAAATAATTTAAACAGTTTAACTATCTAGCCGCGTAAATGTGCGGGCAGTCATATTAGTTTAATGGGAGTTTATGAGCTAACCATAGGACTCGTCAAGGCTCAAGTTAACCCAGTTTATTTCAACAAGTTTGCTTGTTGCACAACAGTTTGCGTTGCATAATACAACGCATTGGATTACATACTGAATGAACTAGCCACACACACAGAGATGTATATATAGAGAGAGAGCTAGCAACGATAGATGATGACACGCGGACGTTGGCCACCCTATGTTACTGGAGAGCGGTGGTGATATATCACGCCGAGGGGCAGGTGAAGCCGGCGGGCGCGGTCAGGCCGCAGCGGTTGAGCAGCAGGCGCACGACGAGCGGCGCGACGACGTCGATCCTGACGACGCGAAGGATGTTGGCCCTGGCCCTGATGGCGATGCAGAGGCAGGCGGCGGCGTTGAGGTCCACGAGCCCCCGGATCACCGGGCAGCATTGCCCGCCGTCCACCGGGATGGTCGCGCCCAGCCCCGCGGTCACTTTGACCAGACCGTGTAGCACGTCCGGCGCACACGGCCAGCTTCAGCGGGTCGCAGTTCCCGGCCGGCGGCGGAGCCGCTTGGCCCGCCGCGAGGGAGACGACGGCTAGAAGGGCGCCGAGGAACATGGCGAGCTTGGGTAATGTAGCCATTGCCGCCTTACTGCTAGCTCGGCTGTTGTGTTCGAAACCTTGTGTGTTGTGTTGTGCGTAGCTAGCTCGAGATGCTTTGTGTGTTTGGGATGGTTTCCGTGGGGTGGTATTTATAGCCCGATCCATCGAGCTTTAATTTGTTGATGCATGCGTTGCATACGTGTCCGCCAAGTCGTTCTGCATGGGCCATCGAGTTTTAATTTGTTGATTGACAAGCCAAAGTTCAATACGTACATGATAACGGAACCAAAGTTTTCAAAAGCTCGGCCGATGAGACACGAAAAACAAGCGACGGCGGCCTGCTCCTCCGGCTCGAATCCAGCCGCGATCTAGAAGATCATGTTCGTCGTTCAGTTAGTCCGCATATTATTCCCCATGCTATACTACGTACCTAGTATATACGTAGATCAAGGGCGGTACTGAATAGCGAAATTATTTATAATTTATTTATGTGTAACCCTTTTTCTAGGGAATTTATATATATATCTGGCCAGAGCTAGAGCACTTGTATATGTTCTCCCCTCAACTCCAGGATAGCCAGTGTACGTAGGTCTGCAACCATGTGAACTCACTAACAATGCGCGAGCTGCAGGCACTACGGGAAACCCCCAATTTGCTGTGTGCCACAGCGTTTGTCGAGAGTTTTATCTCGGGCACATGGCAAAAAGAATCTTTGCCGAGTGCCGCACTCGGCAAACAAATGGCACCGCAGACAACGGTTTGCCGAGTGCCACGTGGCCGGCACAAGGCAAAGATCACACTTTGCCGTGTGCCACGCGGGCGACACACGCAAAGGTGACGTTCAGCACTCGGCAAAAAATTGCACTCAGCAAACTTTGACGCCCGATAGATTTTTTTGACGGCCGCTGAAGGTGGTGGGCCCGGGCACTCGGCAAAATCGAAGACACGGCCAAACTTTTATTTTTTGCCGAGTGTGCCAGCCTGGCACTCGGCAAAGACGCCACTTTACCGAGTGCCCCACGCCGGCACACGGCAAAAAGGCCCCTTCGCCGAGTGTTTGAGCCATTACACTCGGCAAAGATTTATTCAATGAATTTTTTGGGCCTCTAAATTAATTCAAATAAAAAGTTTTGAACTGCAAAGTTGTATATTTTGACAACATCTACACTTCTTATTTTGGTATTTTTTCATTCGACAAAGCGCTAGTAAATTTGTTCAAAAATCCTAGATCTTCCGGATAGTTTTTCGAAACACGAAGAAGGATATTTGGAATATGTGGACAACGCGTCTATAATTATTTTTGAAAAAAAAGATCAAAATAAAAGTTGTAGATCTGCATAAGTTACACTTCTTTGCTGTTGAACACTTTTTTATTTGAATTCAAATTGTCAACGGAAAAATTATTTGAATTTCTCAAATTTGAAAATTTGAATTTTGAAAACAATTTCGGATGGAGAAATACTAAAAATAAAAGTCGTAGATCTCGAGAAGTTATGAAACTGTCATGTTGACAACTTTTTTATTTGAAATCAAATTGTCGATTTTTGAAATTTGACGTAAAGTACGTTTGAATTTCTCAATTTTTGAAATTTAAATTTTTAAACGATTTCACAATCTCGGATGGCAAAATTGTGAAAATAAAAGTTGTAGATCTCGAGAAGTTATGAAACTTTCATGTTGACAGCTTTTTTATTTGAAATCATATTGTCCACCAAATAATTATCTAAAACCGAAAACTATGTGTTGTCAAAAAAAAAAAGAAAATCAAATCTTTGCCGTGTGCCACGTGGCGGGCACACGGCAAAGATTTGAGTTTGCCGTGCGCCGTATCGAGGGCACTCGGCAAACCTGTTGACTTTACACTTAACCGCGTGCGTCCTGTTTTCTTCTCCTCGCCTCATTCTTCTTCTCCATTCCCCACCTGCCGCGCCGCCGCCGCCGCCCTCCCACCGCGCCTCGCCCCCCCACCGCGCACGCCCACCGCGCCGCCGCCCTCCACTGTGCCGCGCGCCGTCGCCCTCCACCGCACCGCCCTCCACCGCCGCACACGTATTTTTCTTCGCGCCGGCGCAGCCATGGCGTAGGTTTCGCCGCCGCCGCCGCTGCCTTCTGCTGAGGACCGAACCACATCGGGCCGTCTCCGTCCGCTGGTGCCGACGTCATCGGGGGCCGCCGTCCTTGCCTCCGCACAGGCCGTCGCTGTGTCCTGCTCCCCATCTCGGGCCTCCGCCGTGACGTGCCGCCGCTCCGCCTGACTCTCCCATCGCTGCCGAAGTGAAGCCGTGGCCCCTCGCAATTTGGAGCCGGCCTCCAGCCAACTCCGCACAAGCGTGACCTCAAGGTTTGCTTCACCACCAGCTCCTATTTTTGCTAGTTCCATTCGATTTGCTAGTTCCAATCCTGTACCTGAATTGATCGATTTGCTACTCCATTCGCCATTCGATTCGCACTCATACAAATTTTATGTACGAGGTGATTACTACATTTAATCAGGACCAATAGCCGCTGGTGCTATGGCGAATTTTATTCACCATCCTTGATCGCAATGGTTGATCTTGATGGTGGTTCAGTAGCCTTTGTTTGCTAGTCCATCGTTACGAGAGTCAGAACACATGAAACAGACCTTGCCCGGTTCAGTTTCTGGTGGTATGCTAAAATATGCTTTGTTCTTTTGAGAATGAACACACACTGCCAGGCATGTATACGTACAAGTGCAGGAATTAAGCTTAGTTTCAGCATACATGAAATAGAACAGAGCATTTCTTCATCCCAGGAACGATGCCTTCTTATCAGATCACAAAGCCTGAACATGTGCCCAGTTCTCTTACAAGCACATTAGAATGCTTAATACTTGTTAATATTTCTCCGCCCATTTCATCATCGCTGGCTCTTTCTTACAGGTTTTGATTTCGTTTCATCCTCCCCGAAAATGTTCAGTTGCATCTTTACTTTTGAGCTGTATTCAGTTAGTAAAAAACACAGGAGATGGTATTAGTTGTTTTTGATCAATGAAATGACAATGTAGTTCGGTTTATATACTGTACAACATTCTCTCCAGAAGGATGTGTCTTTTTCAGTGTCTCGGATGATGAGAAATAGTGAAGGATGGTTCTTGACAAGTAAAATAGTTTATCTTGGCGATTTGTAGTAAAATTGTCAGTGAGAACAAACAAAACTGTTGGAGTTGCTCTAATGAGATGCCTCATCTGGCCTTCTAGTAAAATTGTTTGACCAGAGATTCACGGCACTCGGCAAACTATTAAACTTTGCCGAGTGCCGGGGCCCACGGCACTCGGCAAAGTGTTGGTTCACGGCTGACGGCCGTCAACACCTTTTTTTTGCCGAGCGCCACGTGGGGCACTCGGCAAAGTACTGTTTGCCGGTACATGTTTGCCGTGTGCCCTTTGCCGAGTGCAACACACGGCAAAGGTGTTGCCGTGTGTATATAGCTCTTTGCCGTGTGCCCTGGGCACACGGCAAAGGGGTGGTTTCCCGTAGTGAGGGCCGTATGTTCAGAAGTCGACGAAAATTTAAACAAATATATACTTTCTTCAATCAATCTCGAGCAAAGTGCCCAAGAAGGCGAAGACCGTTGTGCCGTTAGTTGTCTATCATTTTACCTATGCTTTGACTATATATTTTCCAGTTAATCTTAAAAATGTGTGTTGTATAAGTAGACAGCTTCTTCTAGAACAAAAAATGTAAACGGAGGGAGTATAAGTAGATGAGCTAAATTAAGCATTTGATGCCCATTACCTGTGAAATCGATGAGCTAAAATTGGACCCCGCCACCTCTGGCCATCAGATGAGGATCGTGTGATCTTGATTGGAATTCTCATAGTTTATACATGAAGTTGGTTCTCATAGGATATGTTGCCGTTTATAAATGGCTATTCACTATTAAGTATAGCAAATAGTTGAAGCTAGCCATGCCCTCACCTTCTTTATTAGCCTATATTACACTAAAAAAGGTCTGATAAACAAATGGATATTCGTGGTTTATATTCAATAAACAGCTTGTGGGCAGCTGAAGAACCTAAAATAAGGTATGATAAACAAATGGATATTCAATATCCATGTTTCCAATGTTCAATTAATGAGGGATTGTCAAGCTATCTGCCATGCTTTGACCCTTGCGCCTCTATACACCACCACACGCACCAGGGCCAACTCTGCATCCTCATCCCCTTTTCGCATTATTGCTCTGTTTCTCTCCATTGCCAACATCAAGAAAGCAACTTCGCCGGCGCCGGTCGAGTGGTGTACCAGGACCAGGATGGATTGAAGAAGAATCTCGCGGCGGTGGTCGTCCTGGTGACACTTGCTCCAAGGAACTGCTCGAGTGGGCAGTCTGCATGTGCGACTTCGCCGGCTTCGACTGTTGCTGATGCCGACGTCCTCCGCGATGTAGCGCGCGTCCTCGATGCCTCGCCGTGCCGCACCTTCAACTCGGGCCACTCCCACCATATCGTAGACGGCGCGGGCGGGCGCACCTCGCCGTGCCGGACCTCAAGGTCGATCGGCGTAGGCTTCCCAGTCCGCCGTCCGTGGTCGCCGCGCAATCCAGCGCTTGAACACCATAGGCGCGTACTTGCGCTTGAACACAGATGAGCTCCGGCCAAGTAGGCGGCACTCGGGAGGGCAGCTCGCGCGGCCGACAGGGCGGTTGCCGAACTCGACGTAGCTGGCCAATGGGCGACGGCACGTGGTCCCAGTGCCTGGTGGCGTCTATCGATCGCCGGCGCCGGCCGGGCGACCGACGAGGGCCTCGAACTCCTGGCGCGCGGGAGAGGCCGGATTGAGATGAAACCGAACAGCTCAATGCCTTTTCGTTTGATTTTCATCGACCGGAAACGTGCCATCAGCAAGGTTCTAAAACCGGTGCAGAACCAGCTACCGACCCTTGCTGGTTGGACCGGTTTACCCGAAAACCGATAAACCGGTCTAGAAACTGGATAAACAAACAATTTTAAAATTCGAATTGAAAAAACCACCCAAAGGTACACCTTGGAAAATTCGTAAAAAATAACAAAAAATACAAAAAAAAAGAAAATTGATGAAAATTTTGGCATGATCTTTGCTAATTGTTTTCAACATGAAATTTGGCATGACTTTTGCTAATTATTTTCAACAGAAAAAAAGGAAAAAGTGAAGAAAAATATGTTTTCATTTTTTTCTCTTTTTTCTTTTCATATTATTCTTTCAACAATTCTTTCCCCAGCAAAACGAACGAAATTTTTAGTTCTTGTTCCACCATTAGACTGCAAACGTCGTCTAGTTTTTCTACAAATTTCTTGTAATAATTTTTTTAATTGTAAATTCGCAAACCAGTGAACCGGACAAACTAGACCAGACCAGTAAGTCCGGTTTTCCGCCTTTCGATCCTGTTTACCGCGGTATTGTAAACCTTCACCATCAGCCTCATGTAGGGGTGGGCGTTCGATCATACCTAATTTTTAGTTATCTAAAATTACTACTTATATTTTGGTTTGGTTTTTAGTTATACCTAAACTACTCAATATTAACACTAATTTTCAGAAACAATGAAATCAACTTGATTACACTTAAATTACACTTTGCAATCAGATTGTTTATACGATGGAGGAGACATGAATATGGTGAATGAGCAACAAAAATGCTACATGACCTTGGCATAAGTTTATGTGCTATATCCTACACCTATCAATAATAGTTAGGGTATTTTGGGTAGTTCGTGTACCCAAAGGTACTATCTGACTTTGAAAAATGAAATTCGGTCATCAAAGTCTAATACGTGAACAATTACCAATGATCAAAATTTTGGTTTTAGTCTTGGTCTTGGTTTATTTCGGTTTTCCCCCACCCCTAGGCTTCCAAAAGGCATATTTAGTGACATGATTTTGTTGTAGCAAATACTACGCCTAGCTAAAAAAAAAACACCTCATGTGCAGCTATTGGGCTGAGTGGGGCCCAGTCGGCCCATTCCCCTCGCCTGGGCACCTCCCAGATTATTCTCGACCGAATCCACTCCTCAGTAGAGATCGAGCGTTTCTCAAAAAAAAAAAAAGTAGAGATCGAGCGCGGCGGCCGGCGTGCAGAGATTTGAGCGGATCCGGCATCGCGAGCGGGCAGGTGGAGCAGCGCACCTGAGCTGCGGAAGGCCAACCTCTGCTGCACCGGGGCGGGCGGGCACCGACGTGTCGGGTACTTGACACCGGCCGTGGGAGCCATTTAGGGGCTGCTGCGGGCCTATGGCTCTGTGGCTTCTGGGATCCAGCAATCGGCCGGAGGCGATGAAGAGAACCTCATGGTCGTGGGAGCCGATAGGTGGCTGACGGCAATACAGCAACAGCAGCGGATGGAACTGGTCCTTTGAATGGAAGTTCATGGAGTGAGAATTATTCTTTGCTTTCTGTTTCCTAAATATACTCCTAGTTTTTATGCTACCAGTTCATGCTCGGAAAGTTTCTTATTATCATTATATCCTAGTATCCTAGTCCCTTTGATTTTTTTTTTCGGCAATCTAGTGATTTTTACCATCTCTGTCCTTCCGTTTAACCTAACAATTCCTTTTTGTTAATAATGAACTTAACAAGTCCTTCATCTTTGTATTCGTTGCACAGTTTTTTTTCCTTCTGTCAAAAGAATCGTTGGTCTAAATAATCAATTTTGTAGCCTACTAACCTTTGAGTTGAGCCTGCCAGCATATGCCAGATTTTTGTTTGTGGCAATTTTTCAGGCAGTTCATTAACAATTTCGTCATCAGTCTTTTAGTAACCAGTATCTGAATGTCACGGGTCTTAAATGGATGAGGTATACGGGTGCGTAAGAGTATTATTTCAGTTCCCATAACTCCTGTAAGCATTATTGCTTCTTCACCATAGTGATCAGTTATTAGCTCGTATATATACTTTTGAGCTTATATATAGAATGGGCTCTATTCAGCCGATTGATCAGTTATTAGCTCCTATATATACTTTTGAGCTTATAATGTTGCAAAGGGAATAGATAATGGTTGAAATTCTTAATATGTACCATGCAGTGATTAACATTGCTCTCATTATTTGTCCTACAGGATTCCACCTTTTCCTGTGTGTTTTTTTAGTGATGATACATTTCAGCTCACAATACCAGTTCTGCTTCTAGAGATTCAGGGGCAGGGAAGCTGATATTGATCAAGCTCATTGTTTTTTCACCTTGCTTATATCTCAAGTTCTCTCCATGTTCCTGTTTATCAGGATGAGCCTGTTGGGGCTGCTGCACATGCAAGACATAATGGCCAATGCTGAGGTCTGTGGTACAATATCTCTTCCGACGCATTTTTTACTTCACTTTTGCAATGAGATTGAAGTCTAGAATGGTGCCGAGTTTGACTGTCCTCTCGCAAGTGCTTCTGATTTGCGCGGAGGCGGCAGAAAAGTCTCGGTAGATTTTGTGCTTTCACGGACTTCAGCTCTTTGCTACCATGAGACTGGAGTTAAGTAACAGCCCAAGATTCAATGTTTGTAGCATTGGTCGGGCAGAAATCTGTTGTTCTAGCGAGGTGGTATATTCGATGCCGCCTCTTGGCCATACTTGTGCCTACTCTGAACTTTCAGAGTCGATTATTTAATTATCTAGAAGTACATCAATGTTGTGTTGAATACTCTAGAACATAACCGGAATAATTATCTCTGAATAAGACGTCAAGATGCAAATTTGTAGAAATAATACAAGTCACGCTGGATTGCTGTTGTTTTGTTACCATTGCACTTCCTGTTATTCTTTTGTTTGTTTGTGCTTGCCAGTTTATTTTTATTTACATGGTTTTTATGCTATATAGAAAAGTGAATGGAATATTCAGTATTTTGTTGCAGATCCAGTTTGGAGATCAGAGTCACTTAACTAATTCATTTCCAAGAACCCAGTATGTCTGAAGTCTGAGCAATAATTTCTTGTGTGACCCAAGTGAATTTAGGCCCTGTTTGGATCGATGGACTAAAGTTTAGCTGACTAAAGTTTAGTCCATTTGGATCCAAACGGGTGGACTGAAGTGTGAGCTAAACTTTAGTTCACAAGCCAACTACCCAAAAGTTCACTAGTCAGCCAAACCCAACTTTTGTGGATTAAAGTTAGGATAATAGATGTCTAAAGACCAAATTATCCTTAATTTCCACTTTTATAGTTGGTTCCTAAAAAGCATAGGGGCAAAAGTGACTTTTCTAACTAGTTGCTAAACTTTAGCTGTAGATCCAAACGGGCATGGACTAAGCTTTAGCCACCTAAACTTTAATCAACTAAACTTTAGTTCCAACTAAACTTTAGGCCTAGAAGATCCAAACATGGCCTTAGACTCTACATAGCAATGTTGAATGCATGAATGATTTCATATGGAAAAAATTCCTTGTTTCGTCGCAATTCGTACTATTAGTTTATCAGCGAAGACGGACTATATGGTCTGTGTGCTTGGATGGGCATCTTTGTGTAGCTTCAACATTTAAAGTTGCCGTGAATGAGCATTCCACCAAATTTGCATCTTCACGTTTTATTCATATGGTAAGTGGTAACTTGCGTCGAAATTCTTGTAGGTCTGATACGCATAAAAAAAGTGGTAGGTTTGTAATACTTTTGTCAATATACTCGTAGTTCTGTAAAATGTACTGTTTTATTTGCACATGGCCACCATCTGAGCAGCATTAAAGATCCATAGCATGAAAGAGCCATGATTTTCCCTTTCTTTCCTCCGTTGGCTGTGCTCCAGACTCAAATCTCTACTACTTAATAAGTCTCAACAAGGTCGTCAGATCGTTTTTGGTTTTTCGTCTTTCGTCCTGCCAATCTTTCCTTTATGTGCCTGAACCGAATTGAGTTCAACTCCAATTCGGATTTCCTGATTTTTATAAGTTTTAGAGATTTCTTGATTGGGGAAACGAAGATGAAGACGGTTTCGTATCCGTTTTGCTCATCTAATAGCATTGGAGTTTAACTTTGTCGATCTGTGACCTCCAGCCGCCTCTAATGGCATTGGATTTATTCGTTTCCTTCTGGACGAAGGTTGAAGACAACAGGAGGGTAGCGACAGGACGCCAGGATGAGCCAAATTGGGCTAGCGACGGGAGAGAACGGGCCTTCTATTATTTTTGGGTCCTATAGGTAGTGTGGTGCGGCGTTTTGGGCTAAGGCGGTACGGCCCTGCCGATGGAAGGAGCTTCGTCGAGTCTCCCGCCATTGGCCTGCCTCTGCCTCTCCCTCATCGCGGGTTCTTCTCCACAGTGTCAGTGACCTCGGCGTCGCTCTGGATCTGCCGGCACGGCGGTTGAGTTGCGCAAGCAATGGCACATCAGCAGGCGGTTCAACGCCGCTGCACCAGGAAAGGCCGCCAGCGCACGGTCCACACGACTGTCTCGGCGTCCTAGGTCAGTCTCCCCAACCTCACTTCCTGGTTCTTGTCCTCGTTCATGTTCCATCGATCTGGGTTCACGTGTCTTGTGTTCCAACCGAGTGATTCGTTTCGTTCGATGGAGCGGGTGCCTTATTTGACTTCTGATTGACAAGGTTGCCGTTTGTCTCTCCTTACCGTAAACGTCATTGTTCTTTTTCATGCCATTCTTACTCTACAATCAGAGAGCTCTATTCGGTATACTGCAACCCTGATTGTTCATGCTAAGAGTAAAAATTTATTACTAGCGCTTGATACAACACTTAAATGTTTTGTTGTGTAGGAGTAGCTAATTGTCCTGCCTGATACCCATCGGTCAGTACAGAAAGAACGCATTGCAAATTTCAGCTTTCATACCAGCATCTATTTTTGACTGTCATATGTTATAAGTGTTTTGGACTGTTAGAGTAAACCTTGTGTTCCTGGAATAATCTAGAATGCAGTAGTGCTAACTAGTATAGTGTTGCTGGAAACTTGTAGAAGGGCTACTGTAGCAACCGCCCTACTTTAGCACTGACTTATTGTAGCTGCTGGCACATTCTGAAAGCTTGTAGGAGTAGCAACCAGCCAGCCCCTATGTCTATATATAGCACCTAGTGTGCAAATTAATGGAGTGCCTCTAGTTGCTAGCTTGCTGTCCAGCACCCTCCTTAGAACTAACAATTGGTATCAAGAGCCTAGGTTAGATGTAGACCTTGTTGGAGGATGCTGGTAGTGGCCAGCACAAGGTGGCGTGCGTTGGGTCGCCGCACCATGTGTCGGTCCGTGCTTGCAATCTAGTGGAGGCCCTGCAGCAGTGGATCGTGTGTCGGTCCTGCTGGGGATGATGCGCTCAATGGCGAGTGTCGCCGGTGAGAAGCGGCGTGTGTCGCCAGAGGAGGAGAAGACGGCGTGTGTCGCTGGAGCCGGAGAAGACGGTGTGTGTCGCTGGAGCCGGAGAAGACGGCGTGTGTCGCCGGAGCCGGAGAAGAGTGGCGTATGTCGCCAGAGATGAAGAGTGGCGTGTGTCGCCGGAGAAGATGGAGGAGGGTCGCGTGGTGAGGAAGATCCTGCGCGTGCTCCCCAAGAAGTTCAACCAGATCGCAGTGGTGATCGAGACGCTCCTTGACTTGAACTCCATGTCCGTGGAGGAGCTCGTTGGAAGGCTGCGCCCGGTGGAGGATCGCTCTGCTGATGAAGAGGTGGCTGATGCCAGTGGTGGCGTCGCGCGCTTGCTGCTCACGGAGGAGCAGTGGGAGGAGGAGCGCTGTCATCAGCGTGGCAGCAAGGAACATGGGCGTGGCGGTGCTGTGCGGCGTCGCTGCAAGAAAAGAGGTGGCCGTAGTGGCGGCTATGATGGAGATAACGACGACGCAAGCAGCACAAGCTCCGGTGCTAGTGGGCGCCACCGAGGATGTTGCTTCAACTGCGGCGAGAGGGGTCACATCACAAGGTACTGCCACCAGCCAAGGAAGGAGAAGGCATTGCTTGCCGACGCCGACGCCGAGTCAACGCTGCTGTACTTGCGGAGAGCACCATGTCGTGATTAGGGGGAGATTGATAGAATAGAATAGTCAAGACTCAAGATGAAGTGAGGAACACAAGAATTAGGGGGAGAATGTTAGAGTAAACCTTGTGTTCCTGGAATAATCTAGAATGCAGTAGTGCTAACTAGTATAGTGTTGCTGGAAACTTGTAGAAGGGCTACTGTAGCAACCGCCCTACTGTAGCACTGACTTATTGTAGCTGCTGGCACATTCTGGAAGCTTGTAGGAGTAGCAACCAGCCAGCCCCTATGTCTATATATAGCACCTAGTGTGCAAATTAATGGAGTGCCTCTAGTTGCTAGCTTGCTGTCCAGCACCCTCCTTAGAACTAACATGGACATTTCTTATATCATGCCATTGGATATTTTATACTGATCATGCCAACAGATATTTTATACTGATACTTCGCAAAAAAAAAAGATATTTTATACTGATATAAACCCATATTTTGTAGTTTCAGACTAATTATCACTTTTTCCATTGGAAGAATTGTACTCCATTTGCTGCTGATGAACAAGGTATCTACATGGTGTGACAATACAAAGCCAAAGACAAGTGTGAGATCGATGGTCAACAATGAACCAAACATTGTGCGTTCTAGAGGCAATTGACAACATTGAACCAAAAAATGGATGTGGATGGCGGGTCATGCATAGCCAGAATGCATCCATGTGCTATCCTAAATTTTATTCTGAATTTTGGATGTGCAATAAAATAAGATTGGGGCCATCACTTTCTCCTAGAGCCTGTTCGGCATGGCTGGGCTGGTTACTGTAGCTACAGCCACCAGCCGCTACAATACAAACTTTTTCGAATACGGGTATCTGGGTCTATACAGCCACCAGCCGCTACAGTAACCAGCCGCTACAGTACCTAATCAGCCGCTGCAGTGCTCGAATCCTCTCACAAAACACTATTCAATCAGCTGCTACAGTACTTTCAGCCACCAGCCATGCCGAACAGGCCCAGCTGCACCTTTATTTAGAATGCATTATTAAAAGGGCAATGGCGACTTGAGGTCCGGATCATCAAAAGGAAATTTCGAAGAAATAAAACAATAGTAATATACATATCCTCGGTCAAGCTGGGAAAGAATGTTCTTTTTCTATATTGAATTCTGCAAGGTAAGACTCGATCACCAGCAACTGCCGGCGAGGATAGACCGGGAGAAAGGAAGTCCAACAAGATAGACATCTGCAGAGGTAAGCTAGGATGACTTCTTTTCCTGAGTCTTTGTGCCACATGTTTGGGACGTCGCCTAACAATGTAACATCACTTTCTTCAGAGTCACATTTTTCACTTTTTTAGCGAAATACAGCATGGGTGAGGTACTAGAGTTGAAAAAATATTTTACAGGAATCCCGAAATATGTAGCATGTGTTTCGTAATATTGTTAACTAATTATCATTATCACTATGCACCGGCACAGTTAAGTCTAGCTTATATGTTAGTGGACATCAAAATGTATTCTTTCTACCTAAATTATAATAATTGAACAACTACGATTGTAATAGTATTTTTTCTCTGCCTAATTTATAATAGTATTCTTACTTTTGTAATGGTATTTTCACTGCCTAAATTATAGTTAAATTATTTATCTTCTTCTCTGAAAGGAGGCTGGCAGCAGTCGACATGGTCACAAAAGTCTCCATCTTCGGTGTGTCCTGTAGCTCACGAAGGGGCCAACGGCAGAGAAACAAAGCACACGATGGCAAAAGGCAACCCAAAAAAAATGACTAGACGCTTTTCCCAGCAATAGGATGTCGGCACTAAGTCGATCCTAGTGCAAAGAAGAAGAAAAAACAAGCATGAACCACGCTGTCACGTCGCGCCGTTTCGATCGGTCCGACGGCTTGTATCGTTCTGCCCTGCTTTCTTAGGTGGCCTCAACACACCATGAATCATGCGTGCTTCTGTGAACGGACGGGCACGTAGTCTTTGGATTATTTGTCTCTGGAATGTCATCTCCGAGGACTCCTAATTGTTCGTAGCGTGTACAAGCACAAATTGTTTGTTTTTCTTTCCGGAACACAGCAACTTGTGATCTCTACGGAACTGACACACGTGAAATTAATTAGTACACGACACGAGCGGACTTTGAGTTTGGACTGTTCGAAACACAAAAACTCCTCCTCGATCATGTTGGAGCGTACATAATTCCCCCCAAGACTATTAGAAGAAATTCCCCTATAACATGGGACTTTCCAATCGTGTTTTAATGATTCAGTACAAACTTTTGCGATCGAAACACGACCTGAGCCCCTGGCATTGTAAATCAAAGTAGATTTTGCTTCTCGAACTAAAGTTACTAAAACCGAAATGAAAATATAATCCTTGCAAAAAAAGGAAATGAAAAAATATTACAAAGACATGGTGACTTGATACGGTGAGACCGCAATCATGCCCAGCTCTATATCACAAGAATATCATTCCGGATTTGTAAATCTAAACTTTATAGAGCCGTATTATTGCTTCCTTCACGCATACCGATGCCTTTTTTTTTAATCACATTCCGATGCCTTTAAATGCCCGCGGCGTCCGGTTGCGCTCCACCACCCTCCAGCCGAACGAATCTGGGCGTCGATTCCCCTCCGCTGCTTTTCCGCCTCCCATTCCGCCGCTGCTAATCCAATCTCCTCTGCTCTCTCTCCAAAAGTCCAATTCCCGAAAGCACCCCCGCCCAATCCCCGCGTAAAACCTCCCCAGCTGCCATGGGCAGCGCCGCCGCTTCGCCGCCGCCGCCGACCGCGAAGCTCTCGCAGGAGGAGCTGAAGCGCGTGGCGGCGCACCGCGCGGTGGAGCTGGTGGAGTCCGGCATGACGCTGGGCCTCGGCACGGGCTCCACGGCCGCGCACGCGCTCGACCGCCTCGGGGACCTCCTCCGGACGGGCGCCCTGGCGGGGGTCGCCGGCGTGCCCACCTCCCTCAAGACGGAGGCCCACGCGACCCGCGTCGGGATCCCGCTCCTCCCGCTCGCCGGCGCCGCCAGGATCCACCTCTCCATCGACGGCGCCGACGAGGTCGACCCGGACCTCAACCTCGTCAAGGGCCGCGGCGGCTCGCTCCTCCGGGAGAAGATGATCGAAGGCGCCGGGGACAGGTTCGTGGTCATCGTCGACGAGTCCAAGCTCGTGCCCCGGCTCGGCTGCACGGGCGCCGTCCCCGTCGAGGTCGTCCCCTTCGGCGCGGTCCACACGCTCGGCCTCATCCGCAAGGTGTTCGACGGATTGCCCGGCTTCAGCGCCAGGCTCAGGACCGTCCCCTCCAAGGCGGCGGCGGCGGCGGAGGAGGAGGCGCCCTTCGTCACCGACAACGACAACTACATCGTCGAGATGTTCTTCGACGACGGCATTCGCGGCGACCTGCGCGACATCAGCGACCGCCTCCTCCGCATCACCGGCGTCGTCGAGCACGGCATGTTCCTCGGCATGGCCACCACCGTCATCATCGCCAACAAGGACGGCACCGTCGCGGTCATCAACAAGAACTGAGCCGCCGGCGGATGGGAATAAGCGGCCAAGATTCCATTCGGGCCAAGGAAGAAAAGGCAGAGCAAAGCAGCTCAAGGTTCCCTCCTGGTCGTAGCACCTTATCACTACTACTTTCTTGACTTTCTTGTTCTTGGGTAACAACGAGATAAAAGCGCTCCGGTGTAATGCGAATAAGTTTTGGATTGTTCCATGGCAATATCCAGTCAATTTTGGTCGTCGCTCTTGACCTTACATTGTGCGCATATCAGCTGTCCCTTTCTCTGTATCTGGTGATGCAGCCACCCTGGACCGATCTTTTGGGTTCATCCATCTATCCATCCATTCCGTTACAGCATATTATGCAGAAGAAACAGATTTTTGGCCATAGCTGGCCGGGTGAGGCAATGGACATGGCCGTCTACAAATTTCGGATGGATTGAGCAGGAGGGAATGTATGGCAGCTCTTTTCCTTCTCTCTCTCTTTCTCATCCATAGTGTGCTGCATAAGCAGAGATACAGGTGTATAGCAAAAGAAAAGAACAGTTTGTATTGCAGCGATCTGCAAGGATGGCGTGCAATGCTGGTGCTTGGAATAGAAACTGCAGCTACTGGAACAGCACATCTCGAGCCTAAATTACAAGGCCTTATCTTAATTAAGTTATTTATTCAGAGTTAACTATCACCCTCACTTGATTGTATGTGGTTATCCATTGCTCTAATCTTTATTTGCATGATACATACAAGTTAGTCAAAAAAAAAAAATCCTTGAGTACTCAAATGTCGTATCTGATTTTTCAGAAGTGCTGTTTCCCCCTTGAACTAGAAGCACTACAGGTTACATTGATACTGAACAGTGTTTTAGTCAGTGCAACCATAATATCATAACATGTAAAAGGAAAAGTTAATCTTATTTGCAGAACTGCCTGCAAAACAATTCATTTCTTAGTTACCCAGATTGCTTTGTCATACCAATTGGTTATTGCCAATTTGCTTCCCTTACAATCTGTATTGATATCTGAACTTTCAGTCGAATTGTATCACTTTACTTTAGTTGTATGCCTAAAACTGAACACGGCTAACTGATTATTTAGTTATATGCCTCCATGTGACTGCAGACAATAAAATCGGACCATCCTTCTATAAGGTATGGTACCTGCTTTTTCTCCTTATGTTTGCAGTGTGCAACATTTCTTCATTTTCATTTCTTCAAATTTGGCTTGTGGATGAGCATTCAGTAATACTTGCCCCGCTCACCACCATTTTATTTTATCTCTGTTGCATATGCTTATATTGGATTTGATCCACCCCCATGAGTCAATGACATCCTCTAGCAGGGCCACCTTTCCCCTGTCGAGACAACCCCAAGCATCATGGCATTGGCCGCTGGCTTCCCCAAACACAAGAGCAGTTTCACCGATCACAGCAGCGATGGCTTCCCCAATATCCTTCAGACCACCAGCTCCCGAGCACACCAGAATCAACGTATGGCAGTTCCCCTCATACTGATTTGTTTCTTTTGCCAACAGTAGATTATTGTGTGTATCTTGCAATCTATTGTATGCCTACTGATATGATTAAGAAATACACATTCTGATGAGAACAATTTTCCACATTTGAGCCCCTTCTCTAGATTAGGTTGTTTTGCAGGCAATTTTGTTAGTTTATTTAATCTTGGTCCAAATTATTGATGCCTCAGGACACATTTTTTAATCATTGTTTCTTTTTTATTTTGTAATTGATTTTATAGTTAACATAGTGTTTTGATGTTGAACCTCGATCGCTCATTTAGTGCTTGAGCTCTGAGATATCACCATTCAATATTTTAGTAAGCCGTTTTTTTTGGCAGGATCATGTTCAAAATCGCTGTATGTGAATTGCATTCTCAGTTGGAGCTGAAGTTTTCCTTTAGTTACCTTGTAGCAAGCAGAACTCTTAAATGTAATAATGCTACATTCGCCAGAATAGAAAGTATAGGAAGGGGAGTACAAGCGCGTCGTCGAGAAAGCCGAAGAGATTTTCTTCTTGGTGAACCCCCTACGCTATGGTAGACGCAGATCTTGCACGTAAGAGGTTAATTTTAGAATTTGTTCAATAATACGAATATCTAATGAATAAGCGGGCAGTTGAATGCTAGCGGAATTGTCATCAGAACTGCCCTCATTTGATGCTAACTGAAATCGTATCTGGTCAATAGCCTAATTTTTACTTGATCTTGGCGAGTACTAATCTAGACCACTATATTTTATTTTTGCGACTAATCTGATCCACTACATTGGTTCTTGCTGTAAAATTATCCAAGAACTATTAGAAAGTAATTCCTTTGTCATGTGTCAGCTGCATCTTACTTTTGATTTACATCTTTTAACAAACAGTCAGTGGGTTATTTTCATGTTACAAACATATTTACTTTGGTTGATACGAATGACATACCTCAAGGCACAACTTCGTATTAGTTTCTTCAGTTGACTCACAAATTGAGTTGTGGATAAATGAGAAGCAAGTGCTACTCAATAGTCAATATGCTTGTCAAGTCCTGCACTATACTAACCATCTAATCATTATTTGTTTCGTACAGATTACTGGCCCAGGTGCTAAGATGTTCATGAATAAAAACTGCAGAGATCATCTTTACTCTCTACAGTGTTTTACTTTTTGCATTTAATTCCTGCATAAAAATATGCCGAATTTTGTCAAAAATGTTCCCCACGTTACTGTTGACATCAGTTTTGTTCTCTGAAGGGTCTAGATGCAAGATCATGATTTAGTTTCTCTTTCGCGAAGGGTCTACATTGCAACGTATGCTGAGGTAATTTTCATTCCCCATTAATTTAGATTTCAATTCTAACGCCATCCAATTCTACAATCTATATAGGAAATGACAAGTACGGAGATAACACACCAAGTTGCAGTATTAGAACTTTTCTTTTGTGTATGAAGAAAGAAAGTTCTAATTTATGCATCTACTAGAAAGTGTTAACAATTGTTTAGTAGAAAGATTCGTTGTTGTGGTATCTGAAAATAAAGCACTATGAATATTATCTAGCCAGTAGCCACCCGCTTATACCATAATGCACTACCATGATCTGAGGCAACATCATTTACTTCAAAGACCTACACCATATTATAGATGATTTTGGAGCACATTCTGTTTAGCTTCTGCAGAAATTTGAAATTAGCGACACGGTATAGTGGTCTTCATATGCTGTTGGGATATTCGAAACTAAAAGTGGGTTTAATTTATGGTTTGGCTCTTGGGAATTGTATCCCACTATATGTGCAGCTTGATGACATGCTTGACAAATTGAGTTGATAAGCATGCTTTTACTTTTCCTTATGCACTATGTTGTACAATGGCCATTTACCCCAGCCAAAGGGACATTCATCAACCTTTCACAAGTATGTTTCTAGCATTTTTACATTTGCACAATGTAATGCAGCCATTATATCTTAGATCAGCAACGTTTTCTTCTTATTATTTTTTATGTCTAAATGCTCTCTAAAATATCACCCTGACAAGAATAAAGGCAAGGGTGCATAGGAGAAATCTGAAGAGATAAACAACAGTATATGCTCTCGTCTAATTTTCAGTATCCATTTTAATTCAGAACTTCTAAGCACTGATGCTATATGCAAATAGTCCTTCATTTTGCATTTTCCCAGGCACCTTGTTTTGAATAAATATCATGTTGGTGAGACATTGTCATTCATGACTAGGTGAGAGTAGCAGTGACGTTTCTGTAACACTGAATTACCTGAAGTGTATTTTCTGTTAGCTTTGCAGCGCATGAGAGTTTGTCTGAAGAACAGAAAGAAGAAAATCTATGACTCTATCGGGATGGGTAGCGTGACCCAGGGTTTGATGGAGGAAATTTTGGGAATCATGAGGGTTATACATATTACTTCACTGGTGCTGGTCCCAAAAACGGCTATTTCACATCTGGTGATGGATGGCAGACAATGGGCTGTCAGAGAAATACAAAAAAAATATTTTCCTTTTCTTTGTTGGTAACTCTGGAGGCAGTGGTGGAACCGTGGAAGTCCATTTGGTTTTGATATTGGTGATGTTTTCTCTGGTGGGTTGATGGGAGCCATCCAGCATGGGGAATCCACTGGTTCGGCTATAGCTATTATCGTAACATCTAGCCAGCTGTCAGGTCAATTTGTCCTTGAAAGTATCATGCAGCATTCTGTAGGGATGGTGCTGTGAGGATAAGTTAATAAATAAACATATGGTTCATTGATAAGCAAAATGCTCTTTGCAAGATGGTTGGTGGTTCATTAGGAGGATCAGCCTGTCTCTTCATCTATTCATACTCTATACTTGTGTTATCAATTGAATTGCCGTTTGTGACCTGTGAATTTCTCTGCTGATTGTCAATTGAACGCGTGCGGCCATGACCAGGTCAGTCAGTTTTAATAGGTGACCCGCGAAATCTCTTCTTGCCCGTGATAGCGACCGTCTCTTTTGAAAGGATGGAGTGCTAACGCGAATGTTAATGGAATGTCGTCGTGGATTCGTGTCGCTCCATCACGCCATCGTGGCCCCAATTGCTCTTAGTCGGCGCACATGGATTGGAGGCAGTTGAGGTGCCGCACGGTGCGATTCGGTGGTGAGAACTGAGAAGCTCGATTAATACTGTCCCGTGACGGGTGCTCTGCCTCCTCCTTGGTGAAGCAACAATTTAGGCAAGAGATGGCCATGAGTGAAGGGAGTGCGTCGAAACATTCACAATCTGACCATCCAAATCCTCCACCGACGCATCGCCTCCCGCATCATGGGGAGGATCGACGACACGAAGGTGTCCTACACCGACGTCGCCTGGCTCTACCACGCCCTCGTCGACCCGCACACTCACATGGTGCTTTATCGTTGATTGTTTATTAAATCTTTAGTGAAACCGTATTATGTTCCTATTGCTAAACTGAATTTGAACCTTAAGATCAACAGTAGTCACTACGATAGTAGTCACTAGTTCGATCCTCATGTCAAACTACGATAGTAGTCACTAGTTTTTTTTTTTTTTGGGTCAAACTGTCACCAAACAATAATCAATCTTAGGCCCATTACTGTTCATGGGCCGACCGAATCCTGCCTTTGTTCCGGATTGAAACCGGGCTGTAGAATCTAACAGGCCCCAATCTAACAGACCAGACGTGAAAGGGGTCTTGGCCTAGTGGTTAAGTCATCCGAGTAACACCTCTCAGGTCCTGGGTTCGATTCCCCGTAGGAGTGAATTTTCAAGGATTTAACGGCATTTGTGCTTTCAGTGGTAGGCGACGCTCCCGTCGACAGCGAGGCGCCAGTGGTGACTTCGTATCTCTGGATTTGCCGGCTCAGTCTTCGAAGATGCTCATAGGAGTAGGGTTTGCGTATGTGTGTTCATAGGGGTGAGTGTGCATGCGTTGTGAGTGTGTGAGTTATACTGTGTAATTAAAAAAAAAAATTTGTGAGACCGTCTCGAGCGTCGCCGCCGCTGGTCACCACCTATCCGGAAGTCGGAACCCGCTGCCGCCGGAGAGGAGCTTGATGAGGACCAAGCGGCTCCGCCGAATAAGCGATGTCTCCGCTGCCGTGCGCGTGGCGGAGAACACCGAGGAGCAGGACATACGCTCCCTGCTCGGCCGGATCCACGGGTTCTACGAGGCGGCACTCGACCGGCTGCCGGCGGAGCGGATCCCCTCGCTGGCCCCGCGCCTCCTCAGCGCCGGTGTGTGCTTCGGCGTACTCGACCCCGTCTCCAACATCATCGCTAACACGATCACCTACTCCCCCTCCTCTTCGAACTCCAAGGATGAGGAGGACGAGGCGGCCCAGCTGCACTGGAGGGAGTCAGTCATGTCCAGGATCATCGCCGACACGGCCGACGACGACGTCCTCGACCTCCCGCTGTCGCCGGACGCGGCCGCACGCATGAGCGTCGCCCGGCGGTCGCTCGAAGGCCTTGTAAGCTTCCTCGTCTTCCACTTCCGCTACCTCGCGGTGACAGAGGCACTGCGCTACCTGCGCCTGGCTGGGGCCGACCTCCTCGCGGCCGTGCGGCTCGTCGAGCTGGACCGCAACAACAGCATCGAAGGCAACACATTCGGGTTCACCGTCATCTCCACTACCTTCAAGGTAGCCATGAGCTGCGCCGCCATCTCGGCAAAGCACCCGGATCCAGACACCATGCTCAGAACGTCGTGGGTGCTGGCTTCTCATCTGGACAAGGCCTCCAAGTATCTGCGTACGCAAAACAATGGCAGCTGCCTCTCCTCGGATCTGAAGCGCCTCCACAAGTTGCTGAAGCAAGATCCCAAGAGGCTTACAGAGCCGTGTTACCGCCTGCCTTTGCAACTTGCCGCTTTGCGGAATCACGATGTAATGACAATGGAGAGAAAGGTGGAGGAGCTGCCATCTAGGGCCTCTGCCGAGTGTACCACGCACAGAAAAAGAGTGAGAAAGGTGTATGGGTACTTCGCCAAATGTTTGAAGCAGATGAGGAAGATAAAGAAGACGAACCTGCCATCTGCGCACTCAGCCAAATTTCTGGAGCAGAGAAAGAAAAGAAAGGTGAAAACGCAACGACCTGGGGGCTCCAGCAAAAGGATGGTGAAGGAGAAGAAGGGAACAGTAAATGCGACATTCCGCTACACGCAAGCTTTGAAGCTCTTGCTGCTTGACAAGATCCACGAACATTTTCTGGAAGCACTTGCCTGTTTTGCGCGGCATGACTTGCGCAACTGTTACCATGCTGGCCTCCTCAGGGCTGGTTTCTGTTATGGGCCCATGGATCCTGTCTCCAACATCATCCTCAACACGGTTTGGTATGCCACTACATTCCCCACTCGCAGTGACTTTGTGGTTGAATTTGAGGTTCTTATGATATGCATAAATTTGCTTCGGCGCGTTGAATGTGCCTCTCTTTATGGCCTGGTTGCCTTTCTCCGTGCGCTCTTCAAAACACTAACAGAACATGATGCTGTATGGTTCTTGCTTCCGAGTAATGTCGATGCTGCATCTGCCATCAAAATGGTGGAGCAAGAAGGTCATGTTATGTCTGGTGCTTACGAAGATGCCTATAGAAATGCGGCGCGTGACTCGTGGCACCCTGATCCAGACGAACTGTTGAAGCTAGTGATACCACTCCTACCAACTTCTTCTGGTGAGCTACGTATTGGATGAATAACGGCGGCACGCTATCAGTAGACCAGTTTGCCATGACTTTGTCACCGAAGTGTCAGGAGCAAGGATCACAATTGAACCAGATATCTGTTAACCAGAAAATGTTCGTGTCAGAGATCAGGAAGAAATTTCTAGCTGATCAAGGGTTCTTTCTTGGCAAGGCCAACAATGCACTAAACACTTATTCCAAGAAAAACAGAAACGGTGTCAGTGAATTTCTTTCTTGTTTCCTCCTTTTGCATCTGGTCTTTCTGTTATTAGTTGCGTAGATGTAAATTCACAAGTTGTTAACTTTTCCTATCTTCCAAATTTCTATATGCAGGAGGGTGCGGGCGGCGGCTCGGTGGCGGGCTCAGCGGTGGTGCATTGGGTGGGCGCGGGTGGGTGGCGGCTCAGTGGGAGGCGCGGGTGCGGCGGTGGGCGGCGGCTCGGTGGCGGGCGCGGCCTAGGTGGCGGGCGCGGGTGCGGCGGCAGGCGGCGGCTCGGTGGCAGGCGCAACAGGCAAGTGCGGGCGCGCGGCGGCCTGGTGGCGGACGCGGCGCGTCAACCGGGAGTGGTCCCATTTTTTCTTTTTATTTTTGTAAATCATTTGTAGCGTCGGGTGATGGCAGGGTCCGCGGCTACAAAAGCATATGTAGCAGCGGTTCCATGCACCAGCAGCTACAAATCATGATTTGTAGCTTCAGATGTGTAGCGGCGGACTGACCAGTCTGACGTTACAGTGGTTTTTAGCCTGCCACTACAGTGGCTTATTGTTGTAGTGTGCTTAAGCCGTGGAACCGCCATGCATCAAGCCACTGCTGATGTCGTCGCCACCGTGCGCAACACGGCTTATGTAGCGTCCTTGTCGGACAGAGAGGCTACCCGCCTCCTCCTTATTTGAGTGTTGACAGATCGGCAGTATGACGCAACCCCAATCAATGAGAGAATTCCCTATTTGGCCCTAATAAAAATGATGCTTCCTTCCTTGCCCCAAAGTGAATTGAACTTCCCTATATGACCTGGATTTTAATTTTCGTTCCTTCCTTGGCCTTTCTGTCAATTTGACCACTTAACACCGTTAATTTGGTGACAAAAATACAATTTTACCCATGGATGTAATATTTAACAAATAGAGTTGGGAAAATTGCGTTTTACCATCATTTTGAGGTCCAATTGTGATTTTAACCTCGAATCTGCGTTTCTGTGATTTTACCATCAATCTGTCATCTTGAAGCTACCGTTTACCATCATTTTAATTGAAGAGAATAAAGGAATTAAAAGAAACAGAAAAGAAACCTGACCTGACCAAACTACCCTCGACCCAATACCTTTCTCCCGACGGACAGTGTCTCGACTCTGTTGTTGCTCCCGACCCTATATCCATCCCCGGTCTTCAAATCCTGACCCTAGCCAGCGTGGCGTGGCGCCGGCGCAAGGGCAGGGGCGGCTGGGCGAGCGCGCGGCGCGGGCGACGGCAGGGCAGGCCACGGCTCGGCAGGCGCGGTCACAGCACGCCGAGGCACGGCCAGGGCGCGGAGTGCCCTCGCGCAGGCGTGGCGCAGGCTCAGAGGGCGAGCGGCCCCCAAGCAGCGTGCGTGGCAAGCATGCGGCAATGGTGGACGCATCCTTGATGGCTGACAGCCGTCAGAAGGATTAGATGTGATAGCCACGAGAGGACCCTTGACTCGTTGGTCTTTTTGTTTTTTTTTTGAGATGGATTCGTTGGTCTTTGGTATTAAACAACCCACAATCCGGCATCTATTTCAAGCAGCAAGAAAATCTTTTAAAAGCAACTGTCAAAATGCTAGATATGTGCTGGAGATTTGACATTAACAGAAAGTTTTGTCAAAATTTGTTCAAATTTAACAAATTTTGTCAAAATTTGCAAAATCTTTCTAATCCATTCGAATAATTTTTCTTAAAAAAATAACAAAAACTTTAAAAATCTGTTGTACATGTGTTAATGTAAAAAATTATGGTAAAATCACGAAAGGGCAACTTGGTCTTTTCTCTCACTATTTAACACCGTCAAAGTGTTGCTAACAGAGTTATGGCAGAATCTTCATTCGGTTCAAAAAAATCACAAAAATACATATTCGGAGGTAAAATCACAATACGACAACAAACTGATGGTAGAAACGCAACTGCCCCAATAGAGTTCTATTGGTATTTGTTTCATTGTGAATATAAATAAGTTTCACAAGTTGGGTTTGGTCAAACTGATGGTAGAAACGCAATTGCCCCAATAGAGTTCTATTGGTATTTGTTTCATTGTCAATATAGATAAGTTTCACAAGTTGGGTTTGGTAGACACATAAATTAGGGACTTGTTTGGTTGATGCGCTGATGGCATTGCCTGACAAAAACAGCTGCTCACATGTTCGTTGCCTCGGCAATCAACATAAGGAAAAAATAGAAGACAGAAAATACGCTTTGGTCTCTGAAACACGTAAACCTAGCCCATATGTTTCCCCTGCTTCCTTCTTCAGTTCACGACATCAATCGCCATGGAGAAGAGCCATCGCTGGTGGGGAAAATCAACCGAACAGGCGCCGGTGAGCACCAAAACGGATTCGTTAGAAGAGGTATCTAAGATCAATTTGGCCAAATTCATGTTTTGGATCGTGAATTTTACAGACTGGTGACTAGGGCCTGGAAAGAGGGAATAGAGGATTTGAGTAGGAACCATCACTGGTGGTCATGGCGTCTGCCCATGGTTGTTGTGTGACTTGTGTCCATCCAGTCACGCTCCCAAAAGCAATGCGGAGCAAGGTCTGCCGGAGCCCAGAGCCACGAGCAAGCTGAAGAGAGCTTTGGGAGGCTGAAGGCAAGCCCGCAGTGGCGCCCTAGCCCGCGACCTGCCGGGCTCCCAGCATTGCGAGCGTCCTTGCCTGCGGCATAGCCCTATCCTATGGCGAGCAGCGCCCGGGATCCGCGACCGCGGCGACAGCCTCGCTGGGCGCCTGGCTTTGCGGGAGTCCTCGCGAGCGGTGAAGTCTTGGCCCGCGGCGAGCGCTCGGGATTTGCGGCCAGTCACTCCTCGCCGTCGCCGTGCTCTGTTCTTTTCTTCCCTCTCGCGATTGTACGGGAGTCGTGGATAAGGAGGGTACAATAGTCATTTCGCATTGACGGGAAGGCTTGCTTCATGGTAGAAGCTAACAGACTCAACAGTAGGGCCATATAAGGAACCAAAATTGAAATCTTAGTCACACAAGGAAGTTCAGTTCATTTTAGGCCAAAGAAGAAAGCATCATTTTTATTAGGGCAAATAGGGAATTCTCTCATCAATGATTTGGAAAAACAATAACAGTAGCCGTGGGAAGCTCGGCTTTGTCCCTATCCATCCTCGTCTTTCTCTCTCCCGTAGGGATGTCAATGGGTACCCGTTACCCGATACCCGATGGGTAAATACTCTATTTGAGGAAGGGTATGGGACATATTTTGTACCCATGGGTATGAAAATGGGTAAAGACTTGTACCCATGGGTATGGCGGGTTCGGGTATGGGAAGCCATAACCCGTACCCGTCCAACCGCATACCCGAATATGGCTTAAACCTATACTTGATTTGTGGCTTGAACCTACGCTTTATTTGTGAACTTCTATTTTTGATATATATTTTGAATGGTCTATTAGCTCTATGAATGGTTTATATTATTATGAGACTTTATTTAAATATGCTTATGCTAACTAAAGCTTACTAAATTGGTGATATATTGATAATCTATTCAAATTTATGTGGGTATAGATTATCCGTGGGTACCCGTTACCCGTATGGGTATGGGTATGGAATGGAGTCTCACCCGAGAGCGGGTGTGGGTAAGGATATGGGTATAATTTTCTCTGACGGGTTTGGGTTTGGGAATGCAAAACCCGTGAGTAATTTACCCATTGCCATCCCTTGAGGCTTCCTTGAGGCACCCGTTCGCAAAGAAAAAAAAGAATCGGTGAGAGACCGGAGTTGGGAATTGGCTGGTGCGGCTTGGCATGCCCTCGATAGGCGGCGCGGATTGCCCATCTTGACAACGCAGCCTTACGGCATGAAGTGTCGCTCGCCCAGCCTGGTCACAACCTAGCGCTTCCGATGTAACACCCTAAAATTTCACCCTAGAAAATTTTGAAATCAAACTGCCAAATTTTCTTGAATTTTCAAAGTTCAAAACCCTAAAATAAAAACAGCCAAACATAGGAATCATGAAATTTCACTAAATAAAACTCGAAGCTTGCTCAAGTGTGTGCTCTCTGGATTTTCTGGATTTTACGGAACCCTTGCCTTTTTGAATTATTCGAATTTGATGTAAGCTTGGTTGAATTTCCCTAAATCTTAAATCCTGGGAAAAAGAAAAGGTTAAAACCCATGTTGGGCCGAGCCTTTCTCCTTTCTCCCCTGCAGCCCAACCCGACCACCTCTTTTTCTTCCCCGCGGCCCAGCCTCTTTCCGTCTCCCTCTCCCACATGGGCCTTACCCCTCCAGCCCAGCACCCGCCCGGCCCAGCGTCGACGCACGTCCGTCATCTTCTCCATTACGCCACCCCAGCGTCGTCGTCGCGTCGAACACCGCCATGCCTTCCACACCCACCGCACCTGTCCAGCGCCTAACGGTGAAGGCAGGCCACCTGGCGCCACGACACCGCACTGCACGCGCCATCCCATCGCCTACACCACTCGCATGCGCGTCTGCCGAACACCTCCGCCTGCCATCGCAACCTTCATCAAAGCCACCTGCCTGTAGCCGCAACACTGCTCCGCAGCTTCGCGTGGCACCCCTGGTGACGAAGAAGTCGACGCCTGGCGCCCCACGTCCCGGCCTGCGCGAAGCCTCGACGTCAGATGGCCAGGAAAGCGGGCTGCCATCCTATCCCTGCACGTCAGGGCACCTCAGCACCACTGTCGCAGCCCCGCCAATCCGTCGTCGCGATGCGCATGAGCTACCCTATAAAAGCCACCCCACCTTCCCCTTCTTTACTCACCCTAGCACGAGCTCTACCAAGCACCACCCCATCTCCTCCGGCGAGCTTGTTGCGCCACGCTTCCCGGTGAGCCCAACCCACCAAGAACCCCTCTCCCACCTCCGCCACGACTCCCTCTCCCTCCTGACCTAGCCCATGACTGGCCAGGACCACCGGAGCCCCGTTTCGGCTAGACTCCAGCGAGCCCGAGCCCCAACCGCCGCCGCCGCCCACTATTCCGTCCTCTGTGTTTCACCCTCAATCACCTGCAGCCGTCCATCCTCGCATCCACGGCCACAATTACATACCCCTTCGGGTGTGTAAGCGGTCTACAGCACGGTAGCTAGACTGGCACCGTGGACTGTGTCCACAAGACCATAGACCCGACGCACCACTTTTCCAGTAGAAAAACAAATCCAAAAATTCTAGAAAAATCCCTGAGCCATGTATTTTTACACCAAGCCCCCTCGTACTTGCACAATCTATACATAAGCCCCTAGATCTTATACCAAGCCCCCTGACCTTTCTGTTATTCAAGCACAGACCTAGACTTTTGCACCTACACCCCTAGACTTAGTCTAAATTAAAGTAAAGGTCCTATCTTTTTACACTATGACCCCCTGGACTTTAGTTAAATTAGATTTAGGACCTGCCTTTTTACACAAACACCCACAGACTTTTCCATAGCTACACTTTAGTCCCCATCTTTTCCAAATCAGCCCCTAAAATATGGTAACTTCCAAACCCTAGCTCCGTTTTGAGCGATTCTTGCACTCACGCATTCGTCGTGACGCAACCTATCCAATGGTGCGGCCACCAAAGGATGAATCACCATAAAACCTCCCTTAAGCTGCCACACCTTCTGTTCCGTCCCAATTCCAACACCATCAGCTTTTACCCGAACTCTCTCTCATTTTATTTAATTGGATCTTAATTGGTTCTTATTGGCTTATTTTATTTTATGCTAGCGTTTATTTTATTTTTTGCGCTTGATAGCTGACGGATGGTTCGAGGAGGAGGAGAACGAGGACCCGAACTTCGCGGAAGAACTGGAAGCGGACCCAGAAGGCAAGCTCTAACTCCCTTGAACATATTTATCCTATAATAGTTAATGTAGAACCCAATCTAGAGCCTACTCTATTTATGTGCATGGGGTCTTAAGCTATGATGTTTTAAATATGCAATATAGCTTTACCTACTTGATTGATTGATAATTTCATACAAACCAAAACCTTACCTTGTTGATATATATCTTACTATGAACAAAAGATTATATGACATTCATGCAGTTAATGTCTGCAATGCCGCTTGCTTAGATTATGCTTAGGTAACCTCACGACGGTTCGCGTCGCCACATCTCTATATACATATACTCTTATCAAACAAAACATGTTGTGCAGTATGTGATTTGGTGGTGTGCGTAATTAAATAAATGGGTGGGAGATAGAAACAACTAAGTGATGTGATGGTGAAGTAATGTGAAGTGGGAATTTGATAGGTTGAGGGCGAGGTACTGGTGCTGACCCCGTGGTCAATTGTTGGTGTCCGTCACGCTCGCCCTAGCCGTATAAGGACCGGTTCGTTGGATACTACCTAATGTCTTACCGTACAACCATGGAACCTGTTATGGACAGGACTCCCCTACTATCTGGTGTTTGATACAAGCAAGTTCCACTTGGAGGCTTGTAGTTCGCAGCGGAAGTCCAGGCACCGCTATGTGCTAAACTTTTCGGGTGAATTAATACCCAACCTTAGACCTGGCTCCTTCCGGCGTGGACTTGTGAAGAATATCGGGATAGATGGAAGAGCGTTAAGTTACTCTCCATACAAGAGTGCTTAACTCGTGGGTAAAGTGTACAATCTCTGTAGAGTGTTAAATCTATCCGGATAGTCTGTTGTCACAGTTCTTGACACACTAGCATCAGAGCTCTCAATTATTAATCTTTAGAGTTTTTGAAATGTGTAAGTGGGTGGTAGATGCCGTGTTTGGAATATGTGGCTATGTGAGCCAGGCTATTATGACCGAGTGTCAGAAGGCCATTTAAAACTTGGGAACCGGCGGGAATGGTAATTTCTTCCCCAGGGCCAAACCACTAAAATATGAAAAATCAGATCTTTTGTTTTCCTCTCGAATCCCTAAGTCTTATGTGTAACCCGCAAGCTTACGGCTTCCACACTAAATAAACTCTCAGCTATAATCTTGCTACAGCCTTTGTTAGTGTTAGGGCTTGCTGAGTACCTTATGTACTCACCCTTGCATAATTTTTTCAGAAGAAGAGCCTCAGTTCGATGAGGGTGAAGACGAGTAGGGTCATGTCCTTCGCTCAAGATGCCTGTGGTGTTTTCCCGTTGTCAATTAGTACTTGGTTGTGTGTGTTTCCGTCAGGCTAAGACCGCCAATGTAATAAAATAATGTAAGACTCTCGTCCATGAAATAAATATCCTTGTATGGATTTTTGTAAAATCCTTGTATGTGTGTACAACTACTGATCCAGGGATTGATACGGTAAGCACAGTAGGACTCCAGAAATGAGGCCTGACATCCGACGGCATGGCGGAGGCTCTTGGTGCCATGCGAGTAGCACGAGGGGCTAGGTGTAACAGCCCCAATTTCTGCAAGTTTATCAAACGCTCTTAGTTATGTTTATGGAGTGTCAAAAAATGCTGGGCTCAATTCTCAAGCTGGAAAAAAAATAATTCTATCTTCTCCAAATCAACTCAAATTTAATTCAAATTGAGCTCAAACAAGAAACTTCTAAATTACACATAAGTGGGCCCAACTAATAATTTATCTGGGTTCCATGGGTCAAGATAGAATTTTGGACAATTTTGCAAAATTTTATCCGAAGAAGAAGTAATTTAAATAATTCAAAAGGCTTTCAAAGAGTTTCTATATTACAGGAATTTTAATTCAAAAGTGATTTCGAATTTTGAAATCCGTCATAAAGTTGTTCCCCCAGAGTTGACCCTCCATTCCCTGATTTCTCAGATTTTTCTGGACTTTGGAAGTATGCATTCGGATCGACTCAAGTCAGCAGTTCGAAATTCATTTGAAAAATTAAAAGAAATTGTGTGGGGCCCGCTTGCCTGCCTCTCTCTCTGCTTCCCCTCCCCTGCCGCTCTGCTGCACCGCGCTGCGCCATAGTCAAGCCGCCACAGGCCAGCGCTCGCATGCGCACTTGAGGGCAACGCTCCCGCACGTCACCGAACGCCCTTATCCCCTCCTTCCTTCTTCGTTGGTCAAAGTCTTCCCGCGCTCTCTTTCTCGTCTTCCTCCTGCCAACCACCATGGCCACCACTCTGCCTCTATATGTCGCGACACCTCTATGCCGCACCTCTGTCTGAACCACGCCACAAGAAGCCGCACAAGGGCCCGCTAGAGACCTTCCCGTCTCCAATCCCATGCTACTACCTAGACGGCGAAGCAGACTCGTCGCTGCCCAGAATCTTTGCTGCCATGCACAAGCAAAAACGAAGCGACGTCATGGCTGACATTTCTGCTACTTCAGTGTGCGCGCGCATGCAGATGGATCTGAGCTCGTAGTAATTAGATCACGTACCGAGGAAATCTGACCGAAATAGGCCGTCGAAGAAGCGCCAGGTTGCACGCGTTCGGTGGGTCGGGCCGGAAATGCCGTAAGGGTCGTCCTCCGAGATCGGCGTGCGGTTGCGGGTGTCCTCGAAGGAGTCCCCAAACACGAACAGCTTGCAGTCCCGCTGCCTGTCGGAGCGGCAGGTGTGCCGCCAGGCCTCCACATGAACTCCTGACCATATGCACACAAGGAAATTGAGAGTTTTGTGAGGTTTTGGTCTATGCCAAATTAAACAGCTGATTATCTTTCTTCTTTGTTGGGTTTAGACTCTAGTAAGGCTTAAGGTGTGTTTGGTTAGGCTGTGGCTGTGAAAAAAGTTGCTGTGGCTGTGAGCTGTGGAAAAAGCTGCTGTGATCTGAGCTGTGGAAAAGCTGAAAGCCATTTGGTTGAAAGAGTTGTGACGGTGAAAAAGCTGTGAAAATGTCTGTGATGCCCCCGAAGATTTGAGAAACAATTTAAATGGAAATTGATTGTAAAACATTGTCCTGTTTAGAGATTAACATGTAAATGATCATTTTAGAAAAGGAATCTTATTTTTTTTTAAGTGTTGCATCTACCACTAACATTTGGCCCACATAAATACAACGATAGCATTGACGCATGGCATAAAGCAAGTATGCAAGAGTTCATGATTTAATGATGAGTAAATAAGCAGATATTGAGAAAACAATGCAAATACATATGAATAAGTAGGTTCTTTAGAAATGCCTTCCATAACATGCAACTATTTTTATTATTTTGATATGTTCCTTGTGATTCTAACAAATTTAGTTTCATATTTTTCTGCTTTGTATACTTTTTTGTGTGATTTTTGGAAGCTTTCAGCAGATTTAAACAAGTACACACAACAAAGTTTAACTAGCTTCGTCCTGCCTTTCACTGTAGCAGCACAGCAGCGAGCTCGGCGATGGCTGCCGCAGCGCCGCGGCACTGAACGGGGCATGGCTGTGCGAGTGTGACAAGGCACAAAGACGTCCAAATAATGGCTGCGGAGCTTCACCTTGTGTAGAGGAAGGCCGGCGCGGAAGTATTTGACGAGGAGATGTCCTGGAAGTAGCATCTCGACGGCGAGGTTGGCTCCAAGGGAGGAATGGCGACTGGGGAAATGCGAAATCCGGCGGCTTCGGCTGCGGTTCGCGAGGACAAGAGAGATTCAGGGATCTGTGCAGGTGAGGGGGAAGCTAGGACTGCGGGGAAACGGACGCGAGCTCGCCGGAGAGAGAGAATTTGACGGCAGGGCGGCAGCGGTCCTTTGCCGAGTGTCCGAAAAACAGCACTCGGCAAAGGCGCAACACTCGGCAAAGAGTCACGTTTGCCGAGCATCCGCTAGAGACACACAGCAAAAATGAATCATTGCCGAGTGTTGACCACTGGACACTCGACAAAGCCTCCCACGTGAAAGTCACGCGCGCCGGCCGTCAGTGCTGGCGACGGCCGTCACATGTTTGCTGAGTGTCCATTAGAGACATTCGGCAAACTGGAAGCTTTGCCGAGTGTCTACATGGGTCACTCGGCAAAGAGGCTCTTTTGCCGAGTGCTTTGGACTGACACTCAGCAAAATATTTGTTTTCTTCCCCTTCTGCCCACCAATTTTTTTCTACAGCCCACAGACAGTTCAGGGTTCTTCATATTGAATTTTGGTATATTTCTCCATCCGTTTGCTATAGTTAGTTAATTTATTTCATTAATTATATTTTTCATGATAATTAAGTCAAATTTAAACTGCAAGTGATTCGAATAATGGAATAAAGTGAATGGAAAAATGATATTCATGTTAGTGAGTTCAATGTGAGGCTGGGAAATGAAAGGAAATTTCGCGTATCTTGTTCATGAAATATGACCACGAACGTGTGGTCGAATTGTATTTAAATTTTAGAAAAAGCAAATGAAGTCTGAAAATTATGAGAATTGTCAGGATATCATGATACCATACGTGGAGGTTGTGGTAAAAAGTAGAGAAAGTTTCGCACAAGTTGTCACGTACGTTGCTCACAAAACGGAGAATCTCCGAAGAAGAACCTTAGAGTTGAGAATGGGTCGTTAAGATTTGGAGTCAAATTGATGGTCGAATTGGAGTTTGACTTCAAACCTTTTTTATAGGCAATAGATCATATAAATTGTGTCATGTCAAATTTTGGTGATTTTTTGAATTTGTTTGATTTTTTTTTTGCAAACAATGTTTGCCGAGTGCCCCATGGCCACACTTGGCAAAAAAGGCTTTTGCCGAGTGCCCAGTGCCGTCACTCAGTAAACAGTTTGGCACTCGGCAAACGTATCGGTTAAGGACTTAGCTGCTCGATCCTCTCTCGCTCTCGCTCCTCTCTCGGTCGCACCTCTCCTGCGCCGCCGCCCACCGCCCCGCACCGCCGCCCCCGGCCTCCCCGCCGCCTGCGCCCGCCGGCGCCCTGGCCCCCGACGATCGCGCCTGCCGCCCCCGGCGCCCGCGCCCGTCGTCCCCGCCCCGGCTCCAGCGCCCGCCCCGGCGCCCGCGTGTAAGGATCAAGGGTACCGAGAGGGGGGGGGGGGGGGGGGGTTGAATCGGTGCCAACTCAAATTTTCTACTTGGTAATCAAGACAATAAACCTAGCTAGACTAGTTTAGTAAGAACCAAAAGCTAGCAAAGCGCGCACACTAACAAGTCTAGCAAAAAGCACCCTATCAAGCAATTCTACTAACAAGCTCAAATACGGAAGACTAAACGCGAGTAAGTAAAGGAGATAGAGGTAGAAATGCTCATGATTTTTCCCGTGGTTCGAAAGGATGGCGCCTACCCCTACTTCACGTTGGGTCACTCCCGCTGGAGTCTCGACCCCGTCCCTCTACGCAAGGCAATCCCCTCTAGAGTACACTTCACCCTTCGAGTGAAGTCGCGGGCACGTCCCGCCAGGCACTCCTCCGAGCGTAAGGCTTCACATGTGATGTGGGCCAAAGGGCGCTCCACTAGTGATGCTTCTTTCGCACGGGAAGCTTCAAGACCGTGTACAAACTTGTCTTAGCTTCCACACTCCTCTTGGACAGCTCAACACTAACACCTAACTGGTCTAGGCCCTGCCATAGACCAAGAGTAACAAACCGAATTGACACTCTCAAGCTCACACTGAGATCAATGGATGCTATTACTACTCTCCCAAGCACTAGGATCTCTCCAAATCCTTCTCAAGTGCTACTCTTCCTTGCCCTTGGCTCTCACCTGGTATCCTCAACTCAAATCACGGCCAAGAGAACCCCCAAGGGGCAGACTACCAACTATATGTAGGTCCCCAACCTCAAACTAGCCGTTGTCCCAAAAGCAGTCTGTCACAGAGTCACCGTATGATCCACTGTATGATACGGTGATCTGATACCGTATCATACGGTGACCCTTCTCTCCTCTGCCAGAGGAACCTCCATCTCTGGACTTCATCTCCTTGGCTCACCGTAACATACGGTGACCATCACCGTATCATACGGTGACTCCATCTCTTCAACATCCAGCAACTGCTCAGTTTCTGAAAACCATTAGGTGACCACCGTATCATACGGTGACCTTTTTTTCACTGTCAGGAACTCTTCTTCATCTGGACTTCCTCTGCCACACTCACCGTATCATACGGTGACTGGCACTGCATTATACGGTGACTGGCACCGCATTATACGGTGACTACTTTTCTTCTGGAACTTGATCTCCTCTTCGATCCTCGTTTCCAACATCTTCAACCTTGATTCCTTCACTTCTCTTCTTCCATTCTAGTGCCTCAGAGACTCACTTTGCATCCAAAGATCTCTACACCTAGTGTGCTCTAAGAGAAACAACTCGATCCCCTTTAATAGTCTGGTTTTTTCTATAGACTCAAGCTAACATCTACACCATGCCAATACTTGCTTGGATCTAGCATGTCCTTAGCCTTGATCCACCTTATCGACCGCGACCTCATCAAGCTCTTGATCCAAATTATTGAAGGCAACCAATCATCAAGAAAGACTTGAAGAAAAGGTTTGGCGTACTCGTCAAATAACACAACTGGTTAGTTAGAGCAGGGCCAATGCATTGGCTTGTAGCCGGCCACATCAGCAAAAGTCTGAGCTAGAGCAAAGAGAAAGGGTGGGGGACAGGGCACTCGGCGCGACTGCCGGCGCCGAGCTGGAAACAAGCTCCAAGATAGTTGTGGGACCCGTTGGAGCCCTCTTCTCTGTTCACTCCTTCCACTCCCGGATTGCGAATTAAAAAATTGAGCTTCGGAACTTGTGATGGGCGCCAGCGTTGTTCACCTCTGGCTACACGCTCAACGTGACACTGGCTTCAAGCCAACCGCGATGGCCTTGCTCTTAAAAATAGAAGCCTGGGCGTACTCATGATCTAATTCCTACGAGCTCAGATCCATCTGCACGCGCGCGCACACTGAAGTAGCAGAAATGTCAGCCATGACGTCGCTTCGTTTTTGCTTGTGCATGGCAGCAAAGATTCTGGGCAGCGACGAGTCTGCTTCGCCGTCTAGGCTTTGGCGTTCATCTGCCAAATAGCACAACTTGTTAGTTAAAATAGAAGTAGAACAATGCTGAACATTAACAGGACAGTACTGAATATTGCTACGACATGCAGTAGCCATTTTTAAATGATGAGAACCACAAACTTTGTTAGCCTCAACTGAACAAATTGTATTCAGCCTTGCTTTCACGGAGCATAAGTACTATAATTTCCCGATAAATCCTTTAATATGTGGAAATTTCAAGGGCAAAAGTTCCGCACGATCGGGAGACATGAAAGAGATTATGGCACTATATATTAATACACTCACACATGGAAGCAACCTTTATATATAGAGTAAATTTCACAAAACTACAATTTTTTTGTTCAGTTTCACAAAACTACAACTATTCTAACCTCTTGTTTCACAAAACTACAACTATTTTGACCTCTTGTTTCACAAAGCTACAACTACTGGGTCTAGTCCCACATGTCGTGTACACATGTGCCATGTGATATGGATCCACCCGTCAGTGACACATGTGCCAAAAAAGTTGTAGTTTTGTGAAATAAGAGGGCAGAATAGTTGTAGTTTTATGAAATTTACTCATATATATATATATATTGTATAGCCTCTCTTACCATATGCACAGATCCTGATGGCTAACTTTCTAATCAAAATAGGGAGTGAAAAATATTGTGTCGTGACAAAACAATTCTGAAAGGTGCACTATAGGACATATTGGTAGACCGAAAAAGTGCACCACAAAGAAGCAGCAATACCTGTGCTGGAGCTTTGTGTTATAGTCATGGCGGGGGGAGGATGGGTGAGGGCTAGCAACGGCCCTGAGCGAATAAACTTACGAACCAAGCATATGCAAAAGGATGGAAGGGGTAAACAATCCTCACATGAATTAGCCATCCTACAAATCGATTTGATTAAAACTAGTAATAATTGGCCCCAGAAAACTCGCGCTTCCCTTGTTTTTTACCTGTGGCACGATTCCATAGTTTCGAGGCTGGCCGTGTCACTTGCGACCATGGACGCTAGGCTTAAGAGAGGAAACGTGCTAGCCACGGCGGAGAGAAGGGAACCTATATCTGCCGTCGCCAGAACCTAAGATTTTGACAGGGATGTGGGGGAAATAACGCAGCATCAACACAGCAGCAGCATCCGAAACGCAGTAATAATGAAAGAATAAATAGCCCATACCTTTTAATCGAAGCGCAGCGAGGATCCTCGGGCCCGGAGCACAGATTTGTCTGCTAGGGTGAAAATGGGACGGATAATATCCGACCGACCGATTGCATCCGCATAAAATCAACATGGGCAGTACGGAATGCATCAATAATTATCCGACGCTATCAGTGCCTGAATCCGAGTCCGAAAAATAATAGCAGGATAGGATACGGGACGAGTGGAATCCGTCCTGAATCCGAATATCATGTGAATCTGAGTAAGTTTATAACGATTATAGACCAAAAAATATAGTGTAAAATCGTGCAATTAACTTAAATAAGAATCAAAATGATCTTGATCCTATATATCAATGATTAGTATATCCTTTCTTACTCTAATTGCTTCTCTATCTTTTGATTTTTCATCCTTACAAACTATATGATAATATCCATGTCCGACTCCGAGTCCGAACAAAGAATATGGGACAGAGTATGAGATGTAGAAATAATTATCTGGTCGTATCCGCTCCGACTCCGAATTCGAGTAAAAAAAATATATGATAGAATACGAGATGAGCACTATCCGCTCGTATCCGATCCGTTTTCTGCCATGTGCGCAAATCAAAGAGTGGCGAAGAACTTGAAGATAAGGGATAGGGGTGGGAGCCGAGGCTGGGCGTTTGCCCGATGTAACACCCCAAATTTCAAAGCAAAATAAAAAGGGAATAAAAATCACCCCGAATTTGAATTTTTGTCTAACTCTGACCTTGCCATGATTTTTCAAAATAAGAATTCACTAAAATAATTCAAACCTAGTTTCAAACTGAAATTTTTAAATATAAAACCTATGCTTAAGTGTATGCTTTCATCTAAGATCCACTAAAAATTTTGACCCTTTTTGAATTTACACCAAATAAAATGAATGTGCGCCAAGTCTAGCAAATTCACCTCAAATTTTAAAAAACCTTTGAATTTCAAACTTGCATAAAATTTACCATATGCATTTGGGAATTCCTTGTTTTTATTCAGAGTGTTTTTGGTTTTACATCGACCTTTTTGGTACTTCGGCCAGGCCGGCCGGCCTGGGGTGTGGGCCGGCCGGCGGGGTCTTCCCCCGGTTGGCTCCCTGTTTCGTCATGACGGTGTGCCACGGTGTACACTCTGTTTTGGTCCTGCGCACTTCGGAAAAATGTGAGCGTGCAGGGGTTCGTTTATGTGGTTGCCCACATAAACCAACCGATAATTAATTGAGCACTCACATTAAAAACAAGCACTTTGACACTTTATTTTATTCATTCATAGGAGCATTGGGCTGTTACAAAGCATTAAAATGAAAGAAAGCAAAATCTAATCGAATTCAAAGCAAATTGATGAAATAAAAACTAAAACTAGCGCCACTATCTAATCCTAATGCTCCTATGGGGAGGCGGCCTCAAAGTACTCGCTGAACCCAATGAGCTTGTAGAGCCTCTTCAGCTTGGCCATGGCTCCCTTCCGAACAAGGTTGGTCTTGTCCTTGTTCTTCTCCAGCTCCATGAACGCCTCACCCTGGTGGCCCTCCACCTTAGTGATGCGCCTCTCCAACTTGTGGAACGCATTGAGCAATTCCTTGTTGGTGTCATCGGCGTCACTAAACTCCATCTGGCCAGGGGGACCGTTGATCGGCGGTGGCGAGCTGCGGTTCCTATGAGAGGGGGCACTACTAGAAAACCAACCAAGGCCAACGGTTTCTTAACCCGTGGACATTAACTTATACTATCGGGAAACATAATCTTCGAGCGTGGACCGTCGGCCATTCACCGTCGCGCACTGGTGGTTGGGGATTCCCCAATTTCCCGAAGGTACGCTCGGCCATTATATTACCAAGAGTGAAAGCTCGACGGTTTGCACTCACGGTCATTGCCTGCTCAAGCAAATGGAGGAAACAGTCGGTCATTGCATGCCTGACCAGTAACTACCGTCGGTCACTCTTTGGTGAATCATGTTATTTAACGTGGACAATTATTTAAATATTTGCAGCTGAAATGATTATTCCATTCACTAGTTTTAGTTTCTTTTGACATTTTCTCAGATTCTGCGAACATGATAGTAGTATTGATTGTATTTTCACCTCTAACAGTTCACCCATAGATTGAAATCGAGTTGAGGGAAGTCTGAAGAATTAAGATAAAAAATCACTCGTATGAGTTCTGGACTATTACATTGAACGGAACCAAAGAAAAAAGATACAATACGACACTACGTATTTTCCTAAACTTATCCGAAGACTGATACATTGAACAAAACCGGAAAAAAAAAAAAAGACAACAGTATTGGTTGTGTGGATACAATCCCACAATGCATGCCCTGTCGCATACAAGATAAACCCAGATCCTTCGACTGACTTCATCAGATTTGGTCCAAATTCTGTAGCTCCTCGCAGCTCCAAATCATCCTTCTTGAGAGAGAAAATATCAATCCACAAAAATGGAAAAAAGATTAAATCAGTGATTAGTAAAGGGACAAAGGGCTCTCAGCGTTGGATGCATTTACCATAAAAATGAAAACTGAGGCCGGGCTGCAGACTGCATCTACCGATGTGTAGATGGGTCTCGGATTGCAAAGTTCCCTGAAAACTAGCAGATTAACGAAAAAGAAGATATATTAGTTCCAGTCTTTCAGAACGAAGTGATTAATGCCTATTGATCTATTATCTGGACGAACAGATCCATGCAGTTAGAACGACATCCACTGCACTCATGCAGTGCGATGCGACCGTCGCCTCAAGAATGGCAGCACGGTTTTCAGAGATCAAGGAAAATGAATTTGAATGATTACAAAAGGATCATAACCAATTCGAATCCAGTATTGTTAACTGGAAGAACACATCGAGTATGGCGTCCTTCGTGCAGCGGACTAGCCGCTGTTCGATGCGACGGTTGCTTTTGATATAGGGAGGCGTATCCGGGTGCGGCCGCTTTGCATTAGTGGAGATATGGCAGTAGCTCGATCGACGAATCCTCCATGGAAGCACACGTCAATCTTTGGTTCTGAATCGTGGATTGGATTAAGGAGGAACAGGGAGAAGGAAATTAGCCACGTAGGGTGTTTCTTCTAAAAGGACCTGTTTAGGGCAGGTGCAAAGGTGTTGTCTTATAGGTGGTCTCATGCATGACACGTAATCATCAGACGCTTTATGAGACCACACATACAATGGATGATTGTTTTAGTTGTCTCGTAGTAATTGCATCTTCCTTTAATTTATGGATGAGAAAAGGAATGTTTATGAGTTGCATGACAACTAAAACTCGTACAATGGTGTGTAAGTTGTCTCATACTCCTAAATTTTAGCGTTTGAGGTGGTTGCCTCGCGAAACAACCGCCTTTTTCTTTTTCCTCCCTCTCTCTCTTCCACCTCATCAAAAATCCTACGTGGCGTTGCATGAGACGGCCTATGAGACTGCCTATGTGTAGCGTTGTACCTGCCCTTTGACGGATCCTAGATTGGCGCTGGATAATAACTGCATTTTGACTGATTTGTAGAGTACGAAGTAACAAGCTGGTCCATCGGGTCCTTAGCATTTTGCCGTCCGTTGCTTCCATACCATCGAGGATTTTATCAACCATCGGTCACCTGAACTATTAGCCGACCGGGTGAGTTGGACCGTCAGTAACGTGGACTAATAACCGAGGGGAGAGTTCTAACCCTCGGTTTTCAAGCGCAACGCCGAGCATTAGGTTTGTAACAATCGGTAATGTATGAAACCGTCGGGCATCTTTAATTTTACCTAGGGTTGGTCGGGGACGTACTTTCGTGGTCGGCCTTGCTTAGGATTCTAGTAGTGGGGAGGAATCAAATGACTCCATGTTGGCGACCTAACCCCTCTGTACCTTCCGGTACAGCACCTTCTCGCACCCACGCCTGCCCGTGTAGCCATGGCACACATACTTTGATGAGCCCATGATCTCTAATATTATTTCAGCTAGCCAATCTGAAAGCAAGTGTGATTCTACACATATTTCAGAAGGTAATACTTTTGAAAACCATACCATTCAGTTTGGCACCATCTCAAATATTGTGAATTATAGCAAGAAAGAAAAGTTTCTATCAGCTTGTGATGCTTTGAGAAGTAATGTTTTTGTTGGGGCTAATCTGTGCAAGAAAGAAAATAATAGAGACAAGAAGCCATGTATTCAGATTGGATCAATGTTGGTGGAAATTGATGAAGCTAAAGATCATATCCAGGTTGCTAAGACCTTCCCAAGGGCGTGGAATACTTTCCTATCAAGTTCTACACGGCCTCATGTCAATCCAATCACGAAATTGCAAGATATGGAAATTCCAATTCAGTTCGGACTCGGTTTGGTGCAGCCAGACAGGCGTGGAGAAGAAATACCATATCTCTCTCATCCAGAGTCCGTTTTGGGTGAATTAGTACTTGATGGAAAGATAATTTCATAAGCTTTCCAACGCATATGGCCCCGTTGTCAGATTCGTCTCGAGTCAGTTACAGTAATAAAAATGATCGTCAGGTTGTATTGGGTCCGAGTCTGTTTTGAGTTTTGGTCGAGTCGGACCTTGTGTTGGCTGCCTGCGTGCCATATAGCCTAGGGCCGGCGCCCCTGTAAGGGGGAGTTGATTTTTATCATGTTTATGGTCGTGGTGTCCTCCAAGGAACCCTAGAGGCATTGCCCTCACCTATCGATTGAAGATTGCTGCCGTCGATCCCTTGCCGGTTGCTGAAGTTCGTGATCAGGCGATCCTTCTCCTGGGTACGTGCTGGAACCTCGTGTTCCCCTTCTCTAGATCGTGCTCATCTGAGTTGCGGGTTGGAGAATTTTATCCAGTGCTGGTTTGTGATTACATCAAGTTATTGTAAACCGGTATTATCTATTGTAGTCTGGATTTGCTGCTGATTTGTGGTTGCTAGTAAAGAACCAATCTGTGGTGTGCTTTGCTGAATTTGTTGGATTAAATCAGTGGGGAATTGCTATTCTAGCTATTGATTATTCATATAACTTGTTGATATCCATTGCTACTTGCTGTACCGTGAAAGATTGGGCCAATTTCTTGGATATTGCTAGGCGTGTCTTTATCATTTGGTATCAGATTTCAGGTTGCTCACGGTATTTTGTGAAAGTGTTTGCTGCTGTTTTATGATGGGTGATTATAGCTTTGCAAGTGAGATTAAGTTTGTGCCCAAACTTTCTTCAAGAGCTTCTCAATCTGAATATTATGAGTGGGAGGATGCTATGGAGGATTTTTTGTATGATCGTGGTCTGGAATCACACATGAAGATTCATTTTGCAAGGCGAACTTTTTCTGAATGTGTTTCTCAGTGGTGGATAAAGTTGCAGCAAAGACATGTTGATAGAGGTGAAGATCCTTGCAGAACATGGTCAGGCATGAAAAAGGTGTTACGACGTCGCTATGATCCGCCAAATGAGAACACTTTCTCTCCAAAGAAAACTGTAGCTGCTGGTATCCACAGTTCTTTCGACACCAAGCCAATGATGCGTTCATCATGGATTGATTCCATTGTTGGAGATGTGTATGAGCCTCAACAAGGTGCTACAACCAAAAGTGATGTTGCTGAAAATAGGTTGTTGCATGGCAGAAAGGAAAAGTCCTATGTTGCTAAAAGGATTTCTCCTTGTAATGAGCATGGGAAATCTGCTGTTGTGTTTCCCAAATACTTTTCCCCAATTGAGAATAGACAGAAATATGCTACTGTACGGGATGTGCCGAAAGCTAATATTCTGAGAGGGATTTCCTCTACACCACTGAAGCATGTTAGGTCCTCAAGTGCTGCTGGTCACAAAGGTAATTTCTGCCTTGATGAAGCTAAGAAAAGGCTGCATAAATTGCAAGAACAGATCAAGCAAGAGAAAAAGGAGAAGAATGTTGCAGCTGAAATATTTCTTTCTCCTAAACTGAATGAAGAAGTCCATACTAATGCCAATGAATTGAAAGATGAGACCCCGATAGAGGGCTTGAACTTGCTAGTCAAGAAGGATGATAGTTCTAACAACACCGCTGATCAAAAGGGACAGCGATGGAGTGTATTCCAATCTGAATGTAATATCAAGGATAAGGTATGTAAACTTGTTATTGATGGTGGGAGTTTTACCAATATGATTAGCAAGGATCTGGTTCAAGCATTATCACTATCGACATGGAGGCTTCCTACACCACACCATGTCAAGTGGATGAATCCTTCTGGAAAGCTGAAAATAACCCACAAGGTGCGAGTGAATTTTTCTGTTGGTAATTATATTGACAAAGTGGAATGTGATGTAGTGCCAATGGATGTTTGTCATTTACTGTTGGGGAGACCGTGGGAGTATGATCTGAATGCTACACATGAAGGCCGCTCCAACTATTATTTTTTTGTCCATAAGGGAGTGCATCATGTTCTGAAGCCAGTGCAAGAGTGTGCTATAATGGCTGAAGTGTTTCCCGCTGTTACAAAGAAGAAGGCCTCTAAAATTATCCCAAAGACGGGGACGTCTTTGCTTCAAAAAAGGGAGAATGATGTGGCCATATGTGATCTGACACCTGCAGCAAGTGGTTCTAATGATACTCCTACTCCTATAGCTGCAGGCAATATTTCTGAAATTTCAAACATGAAAATGAACGAGGTTCCGAGATCAAATAAGTTTGGGTTTCCCATTGCTGCAGAGAATTATGAATCCAACAATATCTCAAAGCCGAGGACGGCTTTGCTTCAAGGGAGAGAGGATGATGAGCCCATGATCTCTAATATTATTTCAGCTAGCCAATCTGAAAGCAAGTGTGATTCTACACATATTTCAGAAGGTAATACTTTTGAAAACCATACCATTCAGTTTGGCACCATCTCAAATATTGTGAATTATAGCAAGAAAGAAAAGTTTCTATCAGCTTGTGATGCTTTGAGAAGTAATGTTTTTGTTGGGGCTAATCTGTGCAAGAAAGAAAATAATAGAGACAAGAAGCCATGTATTCAGATTGGATCAATGTTGGTGGAAATTGATGAAGCTAAAGATCATATCCAGGTTGCTAAGACCTTCCCCAAGGGCGTGGAATACTTTCCTATCAAGTTCTACACGGCCTCATGTCAATCCAATCACGAAATTGCAAGATATGGAAATTCCAATTCAGTTCGGACTCGGTTTGGTGCAGCCAGACAGGCGTGGAGAAGAAATACCATATCTCCCTCATACAGAGTCCGTTTTGGGTGAATTAGTACTTGATGGAAAGATAATTTCATAAGCTTTCCAACGCATATGGCCCCGTTGTCAGATTCGTCTCGAGTCAGTTACAGTAATAAAAATGATCGTCAGGTTGTATTGGGTCCGAGTCTGTTTTGAGTTTTGGTCGAGTCGGACCTTGTGTTGGCTGGCCTGCGTGCCATATAGCCTAGGGCCGGCGCCCCTGTAAGGGGGAGTTGATTTTTATCATGTTTATGGTCGTGGTGTCCTCCAAGGAACCCTAGAGGCATTGCCCTCACCTATCGATTGAAGATTGCTGCCGTCGATCCCTTGCCGGTTGCTGAAGTTCGTGATCAGGCGATCCTTCTCCTGGGTACGTGCTGGAACCTCGTGTTCCCCTTCTCTAGATCGTGCTCATCTGAGTTGCGGGTTGGAGAATTTTATCCAGTGCTGGTTTGTGATTACATCAAGTTATTGTAAACCGGTATTATCTATTGTGGTCTGGATTTGCTGCTGATTTGTGGTTGCTAGTAAAGAACCAATCTGTGGTGTGCTTTGCTGAATTTGTTGGATTAAATCAGTGGGGAATTGCTATTCTAGCTATTGATTATTCATATAACTTGTTGATATCCATTGCTACTTGCTGTACCGTGAAAGATTGGGCCAATTTCTTGGATATTGCTAGGCGTGTCTTTATCATACTTAGGTGCGTACTCATAGGCGTCCTTCGAGTAGCGACTCGGGGCATGACCAGAGTCATGACTCTTGGGCGAGGACTGAATGGGCTCCTCCAGATCAGGAACGATCTGATGGTTCCCCGCCTCAGGAAGTGCTGGTAGATGTGGCATTCCATTGTCCTCCTTTGGAGTCGGAGTGGGCAGCGCCAGTGATTTGCCCGTCTTGGGGGACAGCTCACCGATCACGGGATGTGCCACACCGCGGCGATACTGCTTCTTTCCTATCCCACCGGCAGGTGCCAAGGACCACACCGAATTGGAGCTCCCGCTGCCCCTGGATGGACTGCGGCTGCGCCTTGGGCTGGCCGGCCGGCCTAGGGGTTAGGCCGGCCGGTCTGTGCCGGCGTCCCAGGCGTGCGCTTCGCTGTCCCTCGTGGCCTCCCAGGGGTTGTCGAAGGCGAGGAGCCTCGCGACGCCCGATCCTTCCCCGTTTGAGGCCAGGAAGTCCTCCAACGATGACGATCCGCGGTTCCGGGACTTCTTGCTGGTCGATTTTGGATAGGGATCATTGTGGAAGTGTGGAGACAGGCTGGAAGGGCTCTACTTCGGTGTTCTCTCACCCATGGTCGAAGGTGGAAGAAGAGGATATGGAGTGAAAATGAATTTTTGATGTGTTTTTGAAGTGAAAAAAATCCACTCCAGATGAGATAAACTCCGATCGGTGAGTTAGTGTTCGGTGTTCCGTTTGGATTGATCAGGGACGCCGCCACAAAAAGTTTTGAAAAATTTTGAACTTTGGCAGGGCCGGCCGGCCTGGGTGTGGGGCCGGCCGGCCTGTACTTTCCCCAAAAAATTGAAATTTTATTTTTAATAAAAACTAGAGGGGAAAATAGTGTATAGGGCTCGGTTAAGGTCGTGGCTAGACCGTAGATGCTTTACTCTTAATACTGAGAGGGTTCGAGGACATCTACTTCCTTGAGTAAAGGTGTGGAGGGTTCCAAGAAGATTTTTAAGCGCTGGCCATTAACTTTGAAATGACTTCCATCGTCACTTCGGAGTGTGACCGCCCCGTGTTTAGAGGTTTCTACTACGGTATATGGGCCGTCCCACTTACTCCGAAGCTTACCCTGGCCAAATAATTTAACGCGAGAGTTAAAGAGTAATACCTTATCCCCTGGCGTGAAGTTCTTTTCCCGGATGCACTTGTCATGCCATCTTTTTGTCCTCTCTTTATACAGTGGAGCTGTGGTATGCCTTCTCTCCATTCTTCAAGCTCGGCAATTTGAATTCGCCGCTTAACTTGGGCTTGGTCTAGGTCCATGTTCCATTTCTGGGTATGCTTTGAATTCCAATTCGACTGGTAGGTGGCATGTCTTCCCATAAACTAATTGGTATGGGGTCATACCAATGGGAGTCTTGTATGCCATCCTGTAAGCCCATAATGCTTTATGAAGCTTTCCTTTCCAGGCTTTGCCCATTTCATTGATGGTTTTTTAGAGGATATTCTTGATTTGCTTGTTAGAAGTGTCCGCTTGACCGCTTGTCTGTGGATGATATGGGATTGCTACACGATGCTCAATTCCATATGCAGCAACATCCTTTTAAAATTTTCATCAATGAAATGCGATCCACCATCACTGATTATCACTCTAGGTGTGCCAAATCTTGGGAAGATGGTTTCTTGGAGCATCTTCTTCGAGTGGATGGAATCTACATTACGGCATGGTAGTGCTTCCACCCACTTGGAGACGTAGTCCACTGCTACAAGGATGTACTCATAGCCTTCTGAATTTGGGAAAGGACCCATGAAGTCTATTCCCTAAACATCGAAGATATCGATCTGGAGATTGTTCGTAAGAGGCATTGCATCTCGCACATTGATCCCTCCATGTTTTTGACAGCGAGGGCATCTCCGTACGTACTCCTTGGCATCCTCATACATCGTGGGCCAGTAAAACCTACTTTGCCACACTTTAGCATTAGTACGGAATGCTCCATAGCCTCAAAAACTGGCACACATCTTCGTAGTAAGCCATCAGTGCAGACCCTGTATAGATAAGGCTCAGCCCATAGGTGGAATCTGCTATCTCTGACTAGCTTTTTCTTGTCTTCCCAGGTGGTATGTATCATGTTACTATATAGTTGACAACGTTTGCATACCACGGTTCAGTACTTGTTACTTTTAGTAACATGTCATCTCTCAAGTAGTCATTGATCGGCGGCCCATCAGGGTCTTTGGGTTGCAGACGGGAGAGATGATCTGCCGCGGTGTTTTCTACTCCTTTTCTATCCCTGATTTCCAAGTCGAACTCTTGGAGGAGTAGAATCCATCGGATAAGACGTGGCTTTGCATCCTTCTTGGTCAGAAGATACTTGAGGGCTGTATGATCGGAGTATACTATCACCTTTGCTCCAACCAAATATGATCTGAACTTATCAATGGCATAGACTACTGCTAGCAACTCTTTCTCAGTAGTTGCATAGTTGAGCTGTGGCCCTGTGAGAGTCTTGCTAGCATAGGCTATGGCATGATGCTTCTTATCCTTGGTTTGCCCCAGCACTGCCCCTACTGCATAATCACTTGCATCGCACATGATTTCAAAAGGGAGTTTCCAATCTGGAGGCTGGATAATGAGGGCTGTGATTAATGCTCGTTTGAGTTCATTAAAAGCCTCCATGCACTTGTCATCAAACATGATGGATGCATCCTTAGCCAGTAGACTGGTAAGAGGTTAGGCCTTCTTGGAGAAGTCCTTAATGAATCTTTTGTAGAATCCTGCGTGTCCCAAGAAACATGGATCCCTTTTATATTCCTCAGGGGTGGAAGTGACTCAATGACATCAATCTTTGCCTTGTCAACTTCTATCCCTCGGGCTAAGACCTTGTGTCCTAAGAAAATTCTCTCTGTTACCATAAATTGCATTTGTCCCAATTTAGCACCAGGTCTGCATCCTTGCATTTCTGCAGTACCTTCTCTAAGTTGTGGAGGCATCTATCAAATGTTTCTCTATAGACAGAGAAATCATTCATAAACACCACCATTACTTTTTCCACTAGATCTGAGAAGATAGCCATCATGCATATCTGGAATGAAGCAGGTGCGTTGCATAAACCAAATGACATCCGACGATATGTGAAGGTGCCGTATGGGTGTTGACGGTCCTTAGACCCAGTTTTTGACCGTCAATTAGCTCTATAAATAAGGAAGAACTAACACTTACTACTTGCATTTTGTTATCAAATAACCTATTTCCACGTGTACCTCTAGATTTGGATGTGCAGGTGAAAAACAGGGATTTCCAGGTGTAAACAAGGCCCAAGGCGACGATTCCAACACGTCCATCAAACGACGCTCGCCACGGGAATATAATTCAAGGATTAAAGGCCCAGAACTTACCAGAATATCAACTGAGGCCACGCACCTGGAAAAGAGGCTTAAAGGCCAAGGGGAGCCAACCTGCCAAAGCCCAGCCCAGGAGGGGCCAGGGCCAGGTCGGCCGACCCCTATACCTAGGTCGGCCGACCTGCCAGGTGGTCCCCCTGGGCCCATCTTTCTATGGCGGTTGCAAACCGACCTCTGGAGGTCGGTTACACCTGCAATTAATGCCACCGACCTACGGAACCGCCTCCAGTTACCGACCTTCAAGGCTATAAATAAAGGGGTACCCCCCTCCTTAGAAGACACACAACACAAGAGGCTCATTCCCTCCTCCACACATCCAGAGCTAGGGGCTCTCTAGTTAGGCTTAGGCTGAGTAGTGGGCTGCCCTTTTGGCTCCCAAGTCTCTTGGAGAGTTTGGGGTATTTCCCTTGTATCCTTTTACTCTCTTTGTAAGACTTATTTATTTATCAATGGAATATCATCGTTCTTGTAGTAGTTATGTGCTTATGCTAGTTCATCGTTCATCCTTGATCTTGGATGAACGTTCTTCGTTCGTTCATGTTCGTTCATTGTTCGTTCATCGTTCATCGATGTTCGTTCATGATCGTTCATCGTTCGTTCGTCGTTCGTTCATACTCGATCATCGGTTAACGATGATCGTTCTTCATCGTTCATCGTTCGTCGCTCGTTCTTGAGCGATGAACGCCTATGCTTAATGTAGTGCTAGCTTTGATCCTTTGTCTAAGTAATCGCTCACTGGATCTAGTTGTTCCTTTTGCTTAGTCATCGGGTCCATTGTCTTGCAAGAGTGCTCTAGGTTTATCGCCTTGCGAGGTGCCTCGAGGGATCTAGCGTTGTGGTTAGTTACGCTAGCATGGTGCTAGGGCTTCCTTTCCACCCTTGGATGTGTGTTCGTGCCCCACGGTTTGTAGAGGTAGGCGGCAGGTGGTGACAGCCCTGTCCGTCCCTTGTAATCCTCCACGTTCGGGTATGGCGTAGGAGTATATATGAAATGTCCGGAGATTGGGGCAGACTCTGATCGCTGGATCTCCCGATGATGGCTTGGCAGTAGAACAGCTCAGTCTTAGCTTGTGTGCAGCTTAGGCTATAGGTAGATGCTACGCACGCTACTTGACGATGTACATTGGGAGTAGCAGTTCTTCTTACTTAACCTTAGTCTAGCTTAGAGCCGCCTCTCGCCTTTTATCAGAGAGTGGAACTGCCTGCTGTGTGTGTCGCACTATCCTCTATCCTTTATTGCCTTACCCCTGCATTTGGATATTGGTTATGATCTATCATTTGTAACACCATGAGTATAAGTACACACTTGTCAACCACGTCTTCTTTTGGGAAAATATAAATAACGATACCTTGGAATACTCTCGGGTGAAATGCTACAACGGAATATCCGTGCGCTTGCAGATTATCTTTTATGATTAAATACTAATAATACATATCTGGCACTCGTTGCTAGTTGTGGATTATTATGTATCCTAAGCAAGTAACTTAACCCCAAGTATTTCTGGCGCCGAACCGGGAATATTCACTCTAGGCCTAACCAGCCTAAGGTGGTGTTTTCTGTTTGGTGTAAGAAAATACCAACAATGGGCAAGTGAAGGTCGTCTTATCTTGGTCATCAGGATGGATAGAGATTTGGTGATATCCTGAATAACCGTCCAAGAAGCAGAAGAACGAGTGCTTTGCCAACCGTTCAAGCATCTCATCGATGAAAGGAAGCGGGTAATGGTCTTTTCTAGTGGCCTTGTTCAACTTTCTGTAGTCGATGCACATTCGCCACCCTGTCACTGTCCGTTGAGGAATTAGTTCATTCTTGTCATTCTGCATGACAGTCATCCTTCCTTTCTTTGGTATCACCTGTACAGGGCTAACCCATTGACTGTCCTGGACTAGATAAATGATCCCTGCCTTGTGTAGCTTCAAAATTTCTTTCTTGACTACTTCTCTCATGGCATTGTTCAGACTTCGTTGGTGTTCCCGAACAGGCTTGTGATCTGCCATTGGAATCCTGTGTGTGCAAAACTCTGGACTAATCCCTTTTAGGTCTTCAGATGCTTCAATCCTGGTATTGAGGGTGCGTCTGAGGTCGATGGAGAAGCTTTCTTTTCCAATCGGTACATTTAACTTTTTCGTGTGGTCTTTTATCTTGGAGAATGTCAGGAGTGGAGTTTCGATTAGAAGGAAGTCCTGGTCAGGAATGTCGAATATATGGAAGTTTAGGGTCATTGCCTGCCCGTTTACTTCCATTTCCACATCTCGCCAGATTCCTTTTGCTGGGTACTACTCTTTCCCAAAAGCTAACCTTCTCCTAGATGGTAAAAGATTGCTTGAGGGTATTGCGTAAAGGTCGGCCTGTGATCTTGAGATGATGTTGACTTTCGCTCTTAGATCATATCTGGCTTTCCTCCTTGGCATGTGACAGTACCTTATTGTGATGACATCGGGTTCTGGATTTAATTTGATAACTTCCCCGGTGTCTTCTGATTGTTGTAGCCAATCCTCACTAAGAACAGCAGATAGATGGTGCAATCGTTCCTCCTGATCTTCTGTATCCTCCCTATCTAGCTCTTCAAGGTCTGTATTGCTAGTGAAGCAATTCCTCTCCTTTGGATAGATTCGAGTATCCCCGAATTTGACCAAATCCAGTTCTTCCTCATATGGTATGAGAGGAAGAATTGGTTCAATTTCATTCTAGGTATCAGCGAGGGTTTGTCCTCCTTGAAATAGCATTGGATTTGTTGGGCATACATAGAATGGTTCAGGGGTTTCTTCCATGATTGGAGGTTGAGGAACCTCAACTTGAAGCACAGGTTGAGCAGTTAGTACTTCTTCTTTAGGTAGCTTAGGTGTAGGTGGCACATACCTGTCCTGATTGCTCAGGATTTTCCTCAGAGTTTTGAACCCTTCGGTTGGAGTGTTTCTTATGAAGGATCCTCCAGAAGCGGTATCCAGAAAAGTACGGCTTTCTGGAGTGAGCCCCCACACGAAGTGCTGAAGGAGTACTGCTGTTGAGAGTCCTAAATCTGGTCCTCTGACGGTGTATGACTTGAAGCGCTCCCAAGAGGCTCCCAATGTCTCTTTGCTGCCCAGCTTGAAGAAGCTCCATACGAAGAGCAATGACATTTGCAACAGGGAAGTATTTGAAACAGAAGAGATCTCTGAGAGTTGTCCAATCTCCGCTGGCTTCTCCTACTGTCATGGCATACCATTGTGCTGCCTTTCCACTAAGCGAGAATGGGAAGAGCTTCCATTTCAGAGTGTCCTGTGGAAATCCCTTGGTCAAAACAGTGAAATAGAGCTGCTCGAAGTATCTCATGTGTTCATATGGATTCTCTTGTTCGTGTCCGTGGAAGATATTCCTCTAAACCAATACTATGAGTTCTGACGAATCTCATAGCTCTGAGCTATTATTGGTGCAGATGCTGGAGGAGGCTCCAGTAATTCTCCTTTCGGAGCATTGGCGTAGAAGATGAAAGATGGGTCTATGGTAATCATAAAGAAAAAGAAAAACAAAAACAAAAACAAAACAAAAACAAAAACCCTTAAACGGAAGACTCTAGGTTCGCGTTTGCATAGCTACCGTTCCCTGACAATGGCGCCAGAAAGTTTGTTGGCAGTCCTAAGGCCTAACAGAAATTAATCCGCAAGCGTACGGATACCAGTGTAGCTTTCACCAGGGAGTATTTCATGGTATCGTATTCCACAGGGAACTCAAAGTGTACTAGTACTAAGAACCTAAATAAAATATCCGAAAAAGGGGCACTAGAGTATGAGAATTAAGCAATAAAGGTGATAGACCTCTGGCCAGGTAATCTAATGCTAAGGAATTAAATAACTGAGCACATCAGCAAAGGTCTTTCTCTATTATCTATGTGGGCACGGACGTGCCAAGGCAGTAACCCGAGAATTAGGTTCAACTACGCTTGGGGAGTCGCCTGCTGTTACGTCTCTACAAAATTAACCTGAACGTGGTGACTGCAGAGACCTACGCCTGTCACACGCACTCACGGCTACCATCCTCCTTGGGGTTAAAAGCAAAACAGGGATAACTAGGTCTAGACACCACATCTACACCTATCGTTACTGCTAGCGAACATGTATAAGCTAGCCTATGCATTAAATAAATAAATACTTAATGCATACCTGAGTCCCATAGATAAATAGAGCAGAACATCTTACTTATTGATCAATCAATAATATACTTACATGTTACCCGGCCCGGAAGACTTGAACGACTACTCCCAGGTGGAGTACATCTCCGAGGCGCAGAGGAAGAAGAGCCCCGACATCCCCGGAACTTCCTCTCTTCTCCTACTTCTCACTCACTCTCTACAACTTGACAGAACTTCGCTATGAAAAATGTATCAGCTCAAGTGTGTTTTGATTATGACGAGCTACTGGCTATTTATAGCCTGAGGTAAGACCAGGGGGTCTTATGGAGGGTGGTGCACATCGATGGAGCGCCGGGCCGCCAAGCTAGGCCGGCTGGCCTACGTGTGGGGCCGGCCTGCCGCCCATTGGGTCGGTTCGCCACCGCCATTCATGCGGACGGCTCAGATTGACTGCTGAACGTAGTGAGATGGTCGGTTGTCTGATGGGGACGACAGAGATGGAGTGGCCTTCAAGTTTAGGCCCGACAGCCCAAGTTCTGGAAGGTCGGTGTCCCTCTGCTGGATTGGGCCTTAATTTCGTTGTGTGGATGCAGTGTACAGCCCACAGGAGGAAGGTTGGCCCTGTTGGAAGCCTGAGTATGATTGGTCCGGCCGGTGGTCCCCTGCCCCCTTTTCTGGTGAATTTCGTCTTGCATTAAAATAATTCACCAAAACTCGTGGAAAGCCATTAGTTTATAAAAATGTTCATTTTATTGTTGTTTGATGGCTTTTATTATCTGGTGTTGGCAATAAAAATGGTTGATAAAGAGCTCCAACAATACCAGTGACTTTCCAATTACAATCGGACTACATCAAAGGTCAGCTTTGAGCCCTTATTTATTTGCTTTGGTGATGGATGAGGTCACAAGGGACATATAAGGTAATGTCCCTTGGTGTATGCTCTTTGCTGACGATGTGGTGCTAGTTGATGAGAGTAGGGCGGGGGTTAATAGGAAGCTAGAGTTGTGGAGGCACACGTTAGAGTCGAAGGGGTTCAGAATTAGTAGGACCAAGACCGAGTACATGAGGTGTGATTTCAGTACGACTAGGCATGAGGATGGAGACGTTAGCCTCGATGGGCAAGTGGTGGTCAAAAAGGATACTTTTCGACATCTAGGTGTTTTGCCAAAAAAAAAACACTCGCGATGAAAGGAGTATGTCCTAATGCTTATAATAAATAAAGTGTGGGCGTGCCAGTATACTAAGTATACAAAATATAATAAAGAACACAAAAAGATAGGGAACTTTGATCTTTATTAATTCTCTTGAGAATTACAAAGTACACGTTCCCACATGGGTATTTCATCATGTTGCGCCTAAGTAGTACATCTGAAGTACAGGTCGTTGTGCAGTTCTTGGTTCCCGTGGCCTCGGAAGGCTGCCGGTTAATTACATCTGCAGCGTTGGGTTGCAGAACACCTCCGATTAAGCTATGCTGATGGTCGTCGTCTCTGAATAAAATAAGAATTGTCTCCAAGTATGCATAAGCACAAAGTAATGAAATATGGCGTGCTAGAGCCTCGTCGGCCTAGACTAGATGATTCCGGCCTCGTCGGTCACGGAGAATAGAATATCCCAGCCTCATCGGTCAGGGAGGAGAAGAGACTTCATATGGTTTGACGGTGTGGAAAACGGATGGTATGCGAAGGTAGTAAAACTGGTACTCGTGCAACACTTGGGAGGTTTCCGCTTGGGTAAAGCTTATGAGATCATTGGCGGAAGCTGGTTTGCTCTCTTGTTATGGTACGTAATACACGTGTTTGTAATTTCAGGCCATGCTCTTATTGACAGAATAACAAGCAGTCTACACGCATCACCAGGGCCGACTGAAGATGGAGGTGCTTGTCGAGGTGTAGAACACAAGGCCGTCTTCATGGCCCGTGGCTGTGTAGAATATACACTGCAGTTTGTAAGCCAAGGTGTTCATCTCGTAGTCTATTGTCGGACCAATAAGTGTCACGGCATCTACCAAGCAACATCACAGGAAAACGTCTGTGGTACACCAATAATGACCAGGGCGACATAATAGCTTCGCCACAACATATATGTCAATGCCGAACTGCAGCGCCGGTTGCCGAAATCATTGTGGAGCTCCTCACCGAACTGCAGTACATTTCGGAGTCTTCTTTGCCTAGGAGGCCTGTCGCCGGCTTTGGATAACTGAAATGTGCATACAAACTGCTACACTATGCACTTGAAGATAACAAAAATACTTGAGGCATTTATGAACAAATCTCTCGACTCAAAAGGGAATATTTTACAGAAGCAGAATTACATCATGTCAGGAACTATTTGACAATTCCAAGTCCCTGATAAGCTGACTTTTACTGTACGATCTAAATTACTCATAGGAATTATTTGGGCTGCTGAAGGAGGAAGCGCCCTACTGCGTACTGTCTGCTTGGCATAAAACTCTCTGAACATAAGGAGCTCGTCATGGAAATACGTGCTCGTAATCTGCTTCTAAAACCTGCTCATGCAGTGGGTTGCTGGTGGACCTGCGAAGCTTCTCAAATATGCTAATAATCTGAAAGTTTCAGAATGGATTGCTAAGGGGACTCCGGCAGTCTTCACGGCAAAGCTTTTCATATCCATCACAAAGACTACTCTATCGGCAAGCTGATCATGGCCTGTTTACTCTGAGTTTTTCATATACAATTATGGACAGGTTATAGCATCATGTCATTGCTGAACTCCCCTCACATCTTCGCACTAATAACTTCCGAAGCCGACCGGGTCGACGATGCAGCTCTGCACCAACTGCCGTACTGCTCTCTTGGCGAGTCCCTCATGGCTTCTCTTTTCTGAAACTCTGATGAGGAGTTGCTGACATATTCTGAATGTTCACTGAAGAAAATTCAGAGTTGAATGGCATCTACTCTTCAGGTGGACTTCTGAATTTATTTGGATGACTGCCTTTGCTTGCTTCACCACCACACGAGCCCTCTGCAAGAGATTGGTGCTGCTTCTTTCTACTATCAGTTGCACCACGATTCTACATTTTGTTGTTGCTGCATGCTAACTCTTTTCTTCTCTGCTGTGAAGATCAAACTTGAACCACATAATGTCTGTTCTGAATGCATATGTTGATCACGACGTTTTGGTGCATCAGATGAGCTTCGTGGTGCATCACGGCTGGCCTTCTTACTTGCACAAATGTTGATCTGCACTGATGGATTCTGCATGACACGAAACAAGCCTCGGCATGACTGCTCTTCTTTGGCTGTGCACACCGATGCAATCTCTACCGTGACTACTTGCCTCTGAAACTCTCAAGGAGAGCTGCTCTACTATTTCTGAAACTCACGTGGAGCAGTTCTTCTATTCTAAAACTCTCATAGAGAGCTGGTCTTCTTTCTAAAACTCACATGGAGCTGGTCTTCTATTTCTGAAAACTCTCGTGAGGAGAGCTGGTCTTGTATTCTGAAAACTCTCTAGGAGTCTAGGGAGAGCTGCTTGGCTGCTGATATATCTGCACTTTTCTGCATTAACTAATCCGCTGCACGCTGAGAAGACGATGTTGTTAGACTGATGCTTGTATCTGTTTACTGCCGTTGCATAATCTACACTCTGATCTTGAACTTGCTTGCGATCAGACTGACTTACTGCTGCACAGGACCCTGGTTACCGCTGCCCATCATCATGTGGTCAGGATGCTAGGATTGAGGCGAAGATTTGATCGGAGAATCAATCTGTACCCAGATGCAACATGATTTCCGGGGCAACATATCTGAGCCCACAAGTTTTGCATGGACGGCAAACTGATCTAACAACTAAGGAATGGCATGAAGCCCCACCCTTGAACATCGCGGCTATGGCGACCTCCGGCGGACCAACCATGACGATCCCGGCGACAGAACGGCAGGGCCTTGATGGCACCTGCTCGCTGTGTTGCAGATGAGAACGGCAGGCCCTTCGGCGGCGTCTACTCGCTGTGATGCGGATGGAAGAGAGCGGGGCTACGATGACGCGTGCCCTCTGCTCTGAGGCGTGTTGTCGCTGTCCTCGAACGGGGAAACTTCACCAGGACCTCGGCGGCGTCCTCTCATCTCTCTTGATGATATGTGTTGCAGATCGTAGCAGCAGCAGGGCTTCCGCCCTTCCCCCGTCGTGCCGCCCCCAGTGTGAAGGAGCCAGGCCAAGTATTTATAGGGGTAGCCTAGGGTTGATGGCGTGGGTCGACGTCCAGGACGGCGCCGCCGAAGTTTATTGCGTGAGTTCGGGACTCCTCCACGAGATATCTGGGAAGGCCGTTTGTTGATCGATGTTTATCTTTGGCTGCAGCGTCCAGGATTAGCACGACGAGCTGGCCGCGTATCTCTGCATCCATCTCGTATTCTCGTGCATACAGGCACGAGCATAGCAAAGCTAACTGAATTGCATGGTGGCCTTGGCAAGTTTAGGGCCCACTGCTCATTCAAATGTACGTGAACACTTCGATCATTTTCCACTGAACACGCTAGCAATCTTTGTACACTGCGACGATCTACCTCAAACTTGAAAGAGCTTACGGTAAATCAGCGGCCTTGCGTAAGACGCATCGGCCGTTTCAATTGAGTTGAGAAGGGACCGTGCCATAGCTATGAGAAACAGATTATCTTCACGAGTTGCCGCGTATATCTATGGCCGTGTCTACGCGTATATGGATGTATCCCATGACCATGTACCATGCAACGTTGGAGGTTATTGGGCCACTTTTATCAGGTTTTGGCCCATAAGTCATGTACGTGTATGTACATGCCTAAGATTAACAATCAAACTTTTCTAGAATTATCAAATGCATTCTTACTATCCATAGGCATATGAATAGCATACTTGTTAAAAATTGTGTCAAAATCTCATAGTACACTAGGATCGATGCTACAAAAGGACGGCGACATCGATGAAGATGTTAGGCATAGAATTTCAGCCGGCTTGTTGAAATGGCGTCAAGCTTCTGGTGTCCTCTGTGACAAGAGGTGACACAAAAGCTAAAAAGTAAGTTCTATAGGACGGCAATTCGCCCTGCGATGTTATACGGTGCGGAATGTTGGCCTACGAAAAGAAGACATGTCCAACGGTTGAGTGTAGCAGAGATGTGTACGTTGCATTGGTTCTGTGGGCACACAAGAAGGGATCATGTCCGGAATGAAGATATTCGGGACAAGGTTGGGGTGGCACCATTTGAGGAGAAATTGGTGCAGCATCGGTTGCGATAGTTTGGACATGCCCAGCGGAGGCCTCCCGAGGCGCCGGTGCCTAGGTAGGGGGTTCTAAAGCGAACCGATAATTTAAAGAGAGGTAGAGGTCAACCTAACTTGACTGGGACGAGTCGGTTAAGAAGGACCTGAAGGATTGGAGTATCTCCAAGGAATTAGCTATGAATAGGAGTGCTAGGAGTGCTTGGAGACTCGCAATCAACGTATCTGAACTGTGATCTTTTTTTTACATCTAACTCTACTTTTGCGCTATGTCTATATGTGTCTCTCCCGTCCTTATTTCTACTTTTTTATGGGTTTCATCTCTAGTCTACCTCTGGCTGCTTGGGACAGAAGGCTATGTTGTTGTTGGTTGTTGTGGATAAGCTGCAATGAGCTCTGCCAAACGCACCCGAAGGGAAGGAGAAGGAATATTGGGGCAAGCACATCCTAACGGGAAAAGGACTAGAAGCCTAACCGGACCAAATTTGCGAGGGAAGGAAATGCTTGCTGCTGTGTGAAAACTGAAAAGGTCCCGTACCCTCACCCAGTTCCGTCTTCCCAGTAGCCACAGCTGGCAAAATAAGAGGAACTCAGGCAGCAGTTCAGTGTTATGGAGCTCTGACCTCACCCACACGACGCGGTTGAGCTCCAGTAAGAGAACTGGCAGTCACAGCATGGTCAACGCAGCCGTGTGTATGACGAGCAGGAGGCGAGAGCATGGTGATTTCACCCAGGGCGAGATGAGAGTGCAATAATTATACAGGAATAATGGAAGCAGAACAGTTGACAAAAAATTAATAAAAATTTGAAAAGAGTTTTCTTAGTTATTACAACTTAGTTTTCACACTTAGGTAATATAAAAGAGTGCATTTACTTTGGTGAAGTTTTACAATACATAAAAGGTTCGAAATTTGAATACAAAAAAGACAGCGGAAGCAAAACACACAATGATACATATCTACAAGAATCATGTCCGGCCCGTAGACATGATCTCACTCACCCTGCTCCTGGCTAGGAGAGGCGGGAACCCACTCAATGGACCAGTCCTTGGGTGGTTCATCCTCCCACACCACCTTGCCACAACAGCTGCAGAAATTAGGCATATACCTGCAAAAGGTTTCAACAAAAGCCCTGAGCAACTAATACTCAGCAAGTCTTACCCATCAAATTAGCCTTCTAAGACCGACTTCTAGCATGCAGGAGCTGCCCATGGTAAAGGAAAATATTGCATAAAAGAAGCACTAGAAATTGATCATTGCTTTCAAATTTTAGCCAAATTAAAAGGGTTCTTGCATAAATGTATTAGCACCTATGCTAATTCATACAAGGTTGCAATACAATTAAAGTACCCATACAGCATATATACATCATCATGTGCACTTCTTACTACGATGCGACTCAGTGAACAAGCGGTACTCAATAACCGCAAGGAACGGCGATTTGAATCGATTTACACCTGCAGGGGAAACCCGAGACACACGACATACGCACACTCACGAAGAGTCACGCACGGCAACCTTTCACAAGACACCATAAAGCCTGTCCGAGTGTCACCTCTCCCGAGTACACGTTCTCCACGCGATGCCCACGCCGGAGCCATATGTGGTTAGCACGTGCACCCTCCCTTCCTACATATACCCGTGAGCCACCGTGACCATCTTCATCACCAAAAGAGAGGTGGGGCCCCGTCCAACAATACATCGGTTTACTATATAGTGCCCATATCACTAGCATGCATCCGGTACGTTCAAACTTGCTCAAGCAGGGCCACAATGAACGGTCCTCAATCGACACAAGCGGGGCCATGGCGAATAAGGGCGGACCTTGCCACCTCAACCTACATATAAACTTCCCCGCTCGGTCTCATTTTCATCATCATTTCAATTGAGTGTAACAAAATAACTGACTCCACTTATACCGAGCGGTCTCCATACCGCTCGATGTTCTACCGAGGATCCGACATTAAGCATAGCAAGATTCTACCGAGTGGATGTACAGACATGAACCCTCCCATAGGTACATCTAGGTAAATGCATCTATGGTTTCATAAAATTCCTAAACCTAATGCACATCACATGACTCGAACATAGGTGAGTAAAAGGCAAACTTTTGTAAAACTTAGGAGTGCACGGGACTTGCCTTTGGCCTGGTGGTCAGCACACTCCAAAGAGTTCAGGTCAGTGCCGGTCTCCTCGCCCTCGTTCTCCACGTCCTCGATTTCGCCGTCGGTTCCTAAATGATGATATGTAAAGTTAAAACTTATGCACAACAAAGATACGAAATTTCGTAAAACATATGCATGCAATGCCATGAGGTGTGTTCTGCTGATAAGATACTCAAAAATAGCACGAAAGACTCTAAGTTACATTCCTTTGAAACTTTTCATAAAAGAGCGACAAGCAATTAGGGTTTCAAAGTGCCGCAACAAGGAATTTATTTCCAAATTCTTCTTAACATGGTTCTAGAAGATCAAAAATTTGTTTTGTATTTTTTCAGAGTACAAGGCTACTAAGTACAGTAACATATCCAAAAATTAGATTAAGAACATGGAAGGATGAAATACCAAAAATGGAACAAAGAAAAGCTTGGAAAAGCAATCACTCCTAAAATATAAGTAGTTTAAATATCCACTTGGTGAACAGTTCAGAAATGCATTGAAATGCATGCACACCAAAAACTGGAATTTTTTCATGTACAAAAAAGCCTAGAAATATCTATTTGTGTTTTCCTTCTTTGAATTTTTATAAAATTATTCTGGAGAACCTTGCTAAAGTTCTTGCACCAGTGGACAGATCTACTCAAGAGGATTCCAACAAAAGTTAGTTTGCATTTTTCTGATTTATATACTAATTTCTAGCGAATTTACAAGATCTGCAAAACTATGAGAAAAAGAAAACGAAAAGTGCATCGGCACTGTAGCCATGTCAGCGAGTGCGCGGCGGTGGCGGTGGCGGCGGCGGCGCGGCTGTTCCGGCTAGACAGCGGTGAACCAGGGGATGACGAGTAGGTCTACGTGTCTAACACGACTAGGCGAACTCGCCGGCCGATGATGTGCACGTGGGGGTGTATCGGCGGCGAGAGATGGCGGCGGAGGCGAAGTCGCGGCGGCATTCCGGCCGGAGGAGGCGACGAACGGCGGAAAGGAGGGAAGCACGAGCTTCAATGGAGTGAGGGACACCTCACCGTCGATGATCTCATCGACGGCGATGACCGGACGAGAGAGTTCGATGGAGAGGTACTCTTCGCGGTGGACGGCGGCGGAGAAGACAGCTGATTCTGGCGAGCTCACTGCGAGACAGGAGACGAGGTCATGTCAGGCAGCTGCGCAATCAAGTGGAGAAGATACATGCGCGATTAATTGGAGAATGGCGCACCGTGGAAGGAGAATTTGATGATGAACTCGGAGGAGGTCATCCGGCGGCCATTTGGAAAGAAGGTCGTCGATCTCGCGAGGGGACAGGGAAACTTGGAGTATGTGCTGAGAAGGGGTTAGAGGAGTTCCTCGCGGAACTTTTTGGTGTTGGGCTCGGCCGGGAAGTGACCGTGACGGCGGTGTCCGGCGAGCTTCACGCGTGAGCGGCCATGGCGGCTAGGGTTGCGCGAGAAAACGAGAAAGAAGGAAGTGAGCGCGAGAGAGAAGAGAGCTGGCGGGGTAGATGGATGAGGATCGACGACTTGTCGCCGCACTAGAAGATTTGACGGCGAAGTTAGGCTGCGGCGCAACGGCACAGTGAGGGAGGACGACGAGGAGGTCGACACGCGCCCAATTTTTTTTTTCCAATTTTTAAACAATTTCAAACGTGCTGAATTCAACCTCTCTAAACCCTCTATTCCCAGACTAAAACAAACTAGTGGTAGGCAGCGCGCCCTTGCGCGCTGTATGATTATAGGGTACCGCCAAAGTTTGCGATCATTACACAGGGTGGGAAGGGAATGTTTATATAGGGCGCTGAAAAAAGATACTATGTTGTTTTCTGGGTGGCGGTAAGAAGATCAGCACATACACATAAAATTAAGCCACACTGCCTGGTTTATTCATCATTAATGTAGCCTGTAGGGAGGGTGCGTCAACAAGGGAGGTGGATTATACAGCGTTGAAAGAAAAATGACTGAAGAACAACGTTCATTTTCATAGCATCGAGTTGACTCGCTGATCTTTGCGTTCTTGCACTTCTTATGAACGTCTCAAAAAACTAAATGTTCAGAGATGCGCGAGTCTACAAGGTTCATACGCGCAAGTCTTGGTAAACAGCACGAGGTTAGAAGCTTCAAGCACCTTATATATTACATTACATGTTGACTCTGACACACCACAGGCCACAGCTTTGATGCATCATATTTACAAGGGAGCGAAGCAGGATGTTCCATAGGCGACCATATTCACAACAAAATATTGGCAGGCAAGATCGTGGACAGCAAAAGCATCTTCAGATTCACTTGTCAGCCTGTCAAGCAACACAGATAGTAGTAAGGGAGAAGAACAGTATAAATGGATAGTATTATCGTGCATGGCATGGAGGCAAAGATACCTCTGGATCAGTTCTTCCTGCCCTTTTTCGCGGCCGGCTGCTTGCCTGCTTCTTCGAACTGCCAACCTGAGACTTGGATGCATCCCTTGGCAGATCAGCGCTGCCAAATTTAACAGAAGTTTTTCCACATGAACAGATCGAAATGGGGAGAAAGGAAGTATAATTGACGGGAAGTAGAAGGTACTAACGAAGAGTCATCTTCGATGTCATTATCGTCTAACTGTGACCACATTTGTAGTAGTTCCTTGCTGCAAAGACACGGAACATTGATGAGGATTATATAGGATCAGGAAAACATATGCGGTAATCAGGGAGCAACGAAGTTTAACAAAAACCTTATCATCAGAAGATGCAGTGAAAAGTCTGTTGCGAACACTCTTGTTTTGCAAAGCATCTTTATCTTTCTCACTGAAAGGAATGAAGGAGGGTAATACAAAACATAAATATAACTGCAAAAGAACCCTGTAATGAATTTACGTTGGAAGAAACTAACAAAGATTTGTCAGCAGGCTGTGTGGAAGCAGGAGTAGCTGACGGTGGAGGTGTACCGTGTCCATGTGTAAGGAAACACAGAGAAATATATATATTTTAGCTTGTATGAACATTTTTTATCATCATTATAATATATAATCTGTAGGGGCTTGCCCCTCCAGTTCTATCAAAAAAAAAAAACACACACACACAGAAATATAAGCAAAGGATAAAAAAAGGGGCTTATTAATTAAAGCACAGGGAAAAATATGGCATAATCTTACCAGAACATGATGCTCCTCAGGAATATCAGACTGGATTATTTTATCATGGTCTGCATTTATATCACTGGTTGATTCATTCTTCTGAGCTATAGGTTTCACAGTCTGTTGAGATCCTGTTTCAGCTGTTGCTTGGACACGCGGGATAACAGGATTGCGTCCAAACGCATGGTCAATTCTCTTGACATCATAAGAAAATGGCTTGCCCAGGTATGCTCTGTCCGTGACACCAACATTTAACTGATATTTCTGACCAACTTGAGAAGGTATTTCATTAGGAATAGCTCCATCCGTGCGATTTGGACCCATTAACATCTTGACATCTTTTCCAATCAGACGGCTGCCAACATCAGCAAAGGAAATGATTTCTGCTTCGGCAGTGCCGTTGGTCACAAAGTAGCATGCTTTGTATCTGCACAACAACAAATAGTCATGAATCATCGCGTGCTATACTCTGAACCAAAAGATCAGGAGGTGAATATGTGGGAGAAAACATTACTTGAACTTGTAGCCCGTGCAATTGTCGTGGGGACATTTGTATCCACCGGCATATGGAAGTGAAGTCCTGCTGCAGCGATTGCAAGAAGGGAACCACCAATTCTGTTTGTCATTGTATCTTGCAATAGTGACAGGCAGTCTGAATCCTTCATCCTATACTCCCACCCATCACGACAATAACATAACAAAAAAAAAAAAAAAGGGCGTCCCAGTGCCGTAGGCTCCCGCGCTGGGCGGGGTCTGGGGAAGGGTGTTTAGCACGCGCAGCCTTACCCACACATTGTGCAATGTGCAGAGGCTGGGGCTCGAACCCTGGACCTTCCGGTTCCAGGCGGTTGGCTCTACCGTTGCACCAGAGCCGCCCTTCTCACGACAATAACATAACAAGATCAGCATAATTCAAGAAACTGACGTCGAAATGGAAGTTTTTTTTTTCTTGGCCGGGAAGATGCAAGGAAGCATATATGTAGGAGACAACAAAGGAGAAGCACCATACCATACCAGAATTTCGTAGGGAATAAGCTTCCTTAATTCTGCAACTGTAATCCTGTGGGTTCTGTCTTAGGTTCTTGATTTTGAGGAGCAACACCTTGAACAGGAACACGTTCAATAGGATAGAAGTTGTTTTCGTAGCTGCAGAAGACATGGCAAAAAGAAAGAAAAAAGTAAAGAACAGGACGGCAAAGCCAAGGAAACCAAAGGATAAACAAATATATGCAAGGAAAAGGCAAACCTTTTAAAGGAACTGGCAACTTCGGGAACCTTAGGATTGATGTACAACCTAGAGCCAGGGTTGCCACTCATAGAAAGCTCACCTGCGTTTATAAGCACATAAATAGTAACAGGCTATCATGTAAAAAAAAACGAAAAGACTCCAAAATCAGACACAAGGCACGGTGTCTGGCACTTGAAGAAAATCCACTCCCCAACCGGGGTAGAAGTTACATCATGAGCAGCCATACATGCTACTACTTTGCTAATTCTACTGAAATGGTACATTCAGTGAAATTCTGCCTCAGTCTCTGATCATACAAACATAGAACAACAGAATCCAGGTGCAATCATCTTGACAGAAAACCAAAAACCGGTAAATGGAAGATGACACCACAGAAGTACCATCACTATTATCATCTTACTGGCAAAGCCAACCGATCAAAAGCACATGACAGGAAAGCAGCGCAAACCAATATTAAAGGCAACAAAACTGGTCATCTGATCCGACAACAGAAGCTAACAAAGCAAAATCTAACCCCACTTGGACAAATCACATACATGGACCAAAGGGTATGCATGGATGAGCTAAAGACAGGAACTGATGGAAGCAAAAGTTAAACAACAAGCAGACAGTACCTAACCAAAGAAGATCAAGGAAGCATAGAGGAAAACTCCTTACATCTTAACAAGACGAACTGGAAGACGCCTCCAATCGAAGGCAAACAAGCAGCACGACGACCTGCACCAAACAACAACTTATTAGAATAGGTCAGGACGTGCATATCAGCGAGAAGGAGTGCAAGAACGCAAAGATCTGCGAGTCACCTCATCCATGCTTATAGTAACATCTAATTCTAGGCTGCATGGTACTTGGAGGTTCTATTATTTTGATTTTATTCTACATTGATAGCCATCTAAAACCTAAACAGTTAAATTTAATGGAAAATAAATAACTATTTCACATCTCCATTAGTAAAGTTTCTTCATTTAGCAACATCTTTTAATACAACACAGCTATGGCCTATGTATAAAGAGAACAATTGTAGAATAATTTTTTATCTGGTACCATTCACAACTTACCCGAAATAATCAAAAATAAATCTCAACAAATATTGCTGAGTTAAATATGCTAAGACGGAGGATATTCCTCACCTTAAAAATACTGCAACGAACAGATAATCATAAGCTCACAATATTTCTTTGATTCTGAACCATTTAGGTACTTCAAGGGTAAGGAACGTCTATCAAGTGGAGGTTAGTAACAGGTTAGCTACACAAGGCACGTCTATCAAGTCGTTGTCAACAACAGTTCCGTACTCCGATCCTAAGCTGAACAGTTTCGTAGCAATTATGTTGTACCATGAAAGTAGTTCACAAATTAGCTCTCAAATTAAGCATAAAGGAGTTGATCTGGTTATAAAACATGAAGCTTGGGCAAATAAACATCATGGACCTTGTTTGTTAATTTGTTGTGGTATTTGTTTTGTGCTCTGGACAGAAAGCACGGTGGAAATGGGGATCTGTAGCAATAGGAATCAACATGAGTGTATTGTCCTGCAACTGAACATATACCTCTATGCAGGAACACATAAAATTCAAAGGAAAAAATGGGCCCACAACTTTTCCCTCAAAAACGTGTTTTCCCCCCCAGAAATACATGAAAAAACTTGCAGCAGATGTACCTAGAGTAATGCAAAAAACGCTGCAGAACCCTGAACCAAATAAAAAGAACCTGCAGCTAGAACAAACGCCATATCCAAGTGAGAGCTGTCCATGCTTTCTCCCACACATATAAGCCAATAAGTCAGCTCCTTCTAATCAAATAAGCAATCCTGAGCTATTAAACTGACGAAAGTTTAAGGCATACCCATATACAGAAGGTTAATCAAAATAATAGAAAAATTCAGTAGGAACATACCTTATTTCCACAAAAAACCCATGCATCTTCTCCTATGCAAGGGGATCACGATTTTCCATTCTGAATTCTCATGATAAGCATTTCGATAAGCACAGGCACTATTCTGAATCATGTACACATGAGCCTGAATAGAACTGCAGCACAAAATAGAACTGCGATCAAAGGTAATGATAAATAAGAATGTTTATAGTAACATCTAATTCTAGGTTGCATGGTAGTTGGAGTTTCTATTATTCAGACTTTATTCTACATTGATAGCTATCTGAAATCTAAACAGTTAAATTTTATGAAAAAAATTAAATAACTATTTCACATCTGCATTAGTAAAATTTCTTCATAACAGATATTAGAGCAACATCTTTTAGGCATCCTATTATAGAATTGAAGGGTCTTTTTACCCAAAAGAAATCTCTGATGTGGCTGGTGCAATGTTGGTAAGCTCTTTGCGTCTAAAACCGTGGGCAAAAGTTAGAAAGGTAGATGTAGAAAATTTGCTGGTGGCAAAAAGGACAAAAAAGCAAAAGTTAGAAGCTAGATGTAGACAATTTGCTGGCGGCAAAAAGGACAACAAAAATTCAATCGATATGGTTGGATCAGAGAGAATGATCCCAGACCTGAAGTCCAGGATGGCCCTCATATATGAAAGGAGGCAACACTCCTGTGCTGATCCCGGCTCTTCTATTATGAACTAAGCAAGAAAAAAAAAGGTCTAATGAAAATCGATCAGCAAGGGGTGACCTTGTTCACAATTTCTCAGTGGGCATCCAGAAAGAAGTGGCATGCTCTCAATTAGATTTACCAAGCTTCTCACTCTATCAAAGTTGTTCCCTACAATCATACTACCGTGGAACAAATTCTTTCCATCATTAATTTATGAGGTATAACTATTTGAATTCACTAACTAATTACATGGGACTTTATTTAAGTGATGCAAGAAGATGGTAAGCTTACTTAACTGACCGTTAATTTCACAAGGATAACGGATAGAGTAAATAGTAGCACGCATTTAGAAGCCATCAATGCTTAAATACGAACAAGAACAGGGACAGAGATGAAACACCTCTCTTGGCTGTGGCATTCTGCTGTACCTGAAGCAGCAGTAGAAACCACTAATCAGTGTATCTTCCTCTTGTTGAACAAATAGGAAGCGAAAATATATGAGCCCATACAATAAAAAAACTAATTTTCATATACATAAGTGGAAAATGGTTCTAACCACAAAAAAATAATCTTAACAAAAAATACTTGGCATTGAATCATAAAAACCAAATTATACTATAGGTGCACTATCAATTCAGAATGATATATAAAGCTGAGCTGAAACATATCATAGGACAAAGTACAAAGAACAAAGCCGGTGATTCAATTCTAAAATTAATCTGTAGGCTGGACTGTGTGGATAATGAAGGTGCATCTTTTAGGGTAAAGCATTCTTTTTAATAGAACGCAAGCATGTATCACAAAAAAATAAATGTTTCTTTTTCTGGTACCGTTCACAACATGTCTGGATTAATGAAAGTAAAACACAACAACTCTTGCAACAGACATATAATCATATATATAGGATATCCTTCAATTTTTATGGGTCTAAGATACATGCAACATTCATCATAGAAACAAAAGTATATCTGAGGTTAACAAATTAGCAACAAAGAATTATAAGCCAAGAATATTTATTTGATTCTGAACAGGCACACATCTACCGTGGACATTAGTAATAGATTACCTACTCAATGGTTGTTAATAACATCTTCTTACTCTAATCCTAAGCTTAATAGAGCAGAACCCACCCAAAAGGTGCTTGTCTATTTTCTCTTTTCTTATACACAAAGGAGAAAAAAGCTCTGTAAGCTGGAAATAAATACCACATACTGCCATACCAATAGTTTCAGGAACATGGGAAAGCACGATGTACATACCACTTGCTGTGTCCCTCGATTAATTATTTTTATGTGGCCTACAACTTTTGACCTCATTACATTCTCTTCTATAACCTTATTATCCGATTGGGCACAAGTAACATCGAAGCATATGGGAAAATAACTACTCAGTTAGGCCACATGGTAGGTATACCTTCAGGAGACAAATACTGCCTGATCATTTCCAGATGTAGGAGTCCATGAATGTAAGTCAAATCGTTTTAGCCTTTGAAGTACGCTTAACAAATAAGCCAACATCCGCAGTAAGGGAACATATTTCTATATTCTGGTAGGACTATGCTCTATTGCTCTTGCATGTTTGACTGCAACCCTCTTCAATCTCCGCCTGATAGTCCCATGTGAACCACCACCTATTTCATTAGCAAGGGGGTCACTTTAAATTACTGGATCATGGGAAAAAATCTTGCCTCGTCAATAAGGGAAAAATCTTTTCAACGCAGCAAGGAAAAGGATATATGGCAAAAACAAACCTATGCAGGCTGTTTGGTATTCCTAAATAAGTGTTTTAGCACATATCCTTGTTCATCTCCAAACTCTGGCTAGGCTACACTGCAAAAAAACAAAAATATCAAAATCAAGGTCATACATGCAGAAGGTATAAAGCCAACAAATAATATTTTAGACTACATGAATACGTTCGACTAATGAAGATGGACCTTTTAGTGTAGAGTTTGTTTGGTGGCAAGGTGCTCCAACCGATGCATGAATATTTTAGTATGAACCTGAATAGTAACCAAGGAAAAACTTTGCTGCGCGAAATGGGCACAATAGTTAACCCAGGAACCAGAGGTCATTAAAAGCAATCGATGCATTTTGATAGATCTATGCAAAGTGAGGCAAAGATAAGCAATATAAGCACATAGATCGATCATTTTCCATGATTCAAAGTACTGCACGAAAAAGATGAATGTAAATGAAATAAACATCACCAAAACATAAAATAATTTCCTGCGTGTTTGAGGGAAAAAATAAATAATTCATCAGGTTTCATAACATTTGTCCGTAAAAGCAACATAACTTTCCATATAGTGGATAGTCTGGATACACGTGCAAGAGGCCACACACCTGAGACTCTCATCAAACTCAAGTAGGAACATGGAATGCTTAACACTCAGATCCATCACTTCAAATCTGGTACAAACATGGAAAGATGGTTAAGATATGGCTCAGCCTGAATGGTATGATTGGTCTATGTAAATCCGATCCAAAATACTGTTTGCAAAGAACCACAAGCATTGCCACTCAGCTCAAGTAATTTAATTTTATATGCAAAAGACATTTATGTCTATTCTGGGGCATTTACATCCAGCGATGAATACAATAGACGAGGAAGCTCTATTAGCAATATAGGCTAGGTAGCACATGCAAACAACATTACGAATTACTTTGACCAGTGTAACCTCATCACCAGAAGGGACATCAGAACGACAATTACAGTGCAGGACAACCTCGAGAGGGAAGTGAGGCAGATAACCAAAAAGAACATGAGCATAAGCCAATACTTCACAATTATTCATGAGCAAGCCCTGAAATTAATAGAAAGTGTTGACTAAGAAATGAAAGTGTGCTAAGCTATTTTAACGTTACCTTCTGAAGATGAAGGATGGACTCTAATTGTTCAGTTGGATGATCCATGTCAACTCTTTCAAAGTTTGTACAACATCAAGTGCAGCTGTCCTGTACGGCCGCTGCTCTGCTCAAGCCTCGCGAGACCAACCCTTGCCGCAAGACCTTTGTCATCAGCACCTAAATCCAAATAAAAAGCAAACCTTAAATTCACATCACTAAATCTAGTGACGAAAACACAGCCAACAGATCTAATGCAACATAATCGCACCCTATCTTTTTAAAAGCACAGCCTGCTGTTGTGAGGCAAAACCCTAGCTAATATACACAAAAATCCTAACAGAAGAAGAGGAGAAAAGAAGCAAGGCACACCAAAAAACTGATCAAAGAGGCAAAAATGAAAGAAATCCCTCCAACGAAAACAGAGAAGGGAAGAAGAGTGTCACCCATGTGGGCAGACAGCGCTAGAAATTGAAGAAACAAGCAAGAGGACGTCATCTGACCTAGAGGACGCGAATCCTCGCGGCTGCTCTGCTCGTGCTGTTTGCCGATGGAAAGGGAGGGGAGGGGAGGGCGAGCGGCGGCGCGGGGAAGGGAGGGGAGGGCGAGCGGCGCCGTGAGGAGGCGGCGCGGGGAGGGGAGGGGAGGAGGCGGCGCGGGAAAGGGAGGGGAGGCGGCGGCGGCGGCGGCGGAGGAAGGACGACGCGGGCGGTGGCTGTGCGGCGTTTTTTTTTGTTCTTTTTTCTTTTTTTTCGATGGAGGCAGAGAGAGAGATTGAGGAAGACAGGAGAGATATTTCGATGGGCTCTCGTATTTGATTGGGGCAGCTGTCTAGTAGGCCTGCTTATGGTTCTTTTACCCAGATGTGAATTTTTCACTTGGAGCCGGCCATACCCGACGCGTGCACTCGCTTGCGATTAAGATCACGCGGTTAATTTTTTTTTTACTGTCGTGGCATAGGAGTATGCCCTGGGCGGGGCCGCGAACTAAAGAGAGAAATCTGAAAAATTCAGGGTTGGAAGGTCAAAGCTACAGGAACATTTTTCATTATTGGAGTTTTTCGAATTTTTCTGCATAGAATTTGAATTAAAATTCGATTAACACAGAAATTGTTTGAATTCTTCCTGATTCATTTGAACTGCTTCCCTTCTTCATAAAATTCTGGAAAATTCTCCAAAATTCTAGTTTGAGACATGGAGCTCAGAAAAAATTTTAGTTGGGCCCACTTTTGTGCAAATTTTTAAGTTGTAGTTCAAGCTCCATCTTGATCATATTTGCAAATTGATTCGTTTGAAATTTGTAAACATGATCACTTGCACCATTGTTTGTTTTGCACTAAGCCAGCATTTGGAAACGTTTTTAAGGTGGGGATGTTACAAGCCTCGGCCGGCAACACGCTCTCTCTTCTCATTTAATCCAGTACACATCTGATGATATACAGAGATCTCATTATTACATGCCTTAAAAGTCGTTTCAAACATCACATGACGCTGCAGGCAGTCGACACGTCATCCTCGCGCACATGGCAGCCGTTATAGCAGCCACAGTAGGGCGGTCCACCGTGGCACCCCACGAGCCCGGCAGCAGCATAGCTCTGAACCCTTTCGCGCCTGCAACCTTCGTATTGCCCCGAGTAGTATGACGATGAGCAGCCATAACTGCCTCGTGTCCTGTCTGAGGTCTGCAATCTGTGCAATTGTTCGCGGAGCTCCCCTATGTTCGACTCCAGTTGGTTAATGTATTGTTTTATTTCTACACAACTCTGTTGATGCCCCTGCAGAAACTCCATTTGCTGTTTCAATTGGTCAATATTCCTGTTCTGGTCTACACAAATATTTTGTTGCCTCTGGATATCCGCTAGTGCCAGTTTCAGTTGCTCAATGTCCCTTTTACATGCACATGGAGGTGGCGGCGGCGGCGGCAGGGACTCTTTGATCTGGATGCCCCTGATCACCTTGCCACCCATGCATCTGATCTTGCAACACATCTGAAGTGGGTCGAAGGATCCGGTGATGGAGATCGTATGACTATTATCATTGTAGGAGATCGTCCTTATTCGGTCTTGACCAGATGTAGCTGGGGTTAAATGTCGTTGAGGGAAACAGTTGTAATTTGCAGGCGTACTTTTGATTGGACAATGAATCAGTTGTATTTCTTGGCAGGAGAAATTAAGATGTGCACAGGTACGTTTTTATTTTTTACCTTGAAGCTTGCAGAGGACTTTGCGGATTTGTCTGTAACACCGCGGGCAGTCAAGGTCAACATTTATCTTCAGTGTGGTGGTCTGTGATATGACAGCAGCATTAGCGAACGTAGTAAATGATCTTGCTGTTCAAAAATAACATCAAAATCAGTTACTACAGGTGTAAAAAGGGGAGGGGGCTATTTATACAAGTCCCCACACCCCAAAGATCCAACGGCCGAGATCTACCCACCTGTCTATGTTCACCCTAATCCTAGTTCTCAATCTGCAGCTAGGGGTGGGCGTTCGGTCTACCCGATGTTTCGGTCCGGTTTCTTTCGGTCTTTTCAATTTTCGGTTATCTAGAATTGCTACCCAAAATGACAATAAAAATTTAGATACCCGACAACTTTGGGTACCTAAATTTCCGTTCGGTCTTCGGTTATACCCAAACTACCCAATATTGCACTAATTTTCAGCAAAAATGAAATTAACTTGGTTATACCCAAAATACACTATGCAATCAACTTGATAATGAGATATATTTATATGATGGAGAAAACACGAATATGGTGAATGAGTAACAAAGGATGCTACATGACCATGACATGAGTCTATGTGTTACATCCTACACCTATAAATAATATTTCGGGTACTTTGGATAGTTCAGAGACCCAAGGGTACTACCCAAATTTGATGAATAAAATTCGGTTATCTAAGTCTAGTACCCGAACAATTACCCGAAGACCGGAATTTCGGTTTTTATGGTCTTGGTTTTTTCGGTTTCTGTGTTTGAGTATCGGTTTTTTTGCCCACCCCTACCTGCAGCAGCGTTCCATAGCCTACCCACCCGATTGCCCCGGCCCTTCATGCCACCTTTTGCCCGGCGCCATCTCCAATGTGGTGAGTATTGTCATCCTTCCCTCACAATTACCGTCATTGTCATGGCACTGCCTTCCCCATGCTGACCTCCCTAAAACTGCATTCAACCCCATGCTGTGATAGAATGCGAGTCACGGCTTGATGCTATCCCCGTGAGTATTTTTAAAGAAACTACAATCAACACCAGCTTTAAATGCCGTTGGAGAGTCCTGTCCGTATTCATGATGGGGTCTTGAGGGCCAATTTGTGTTCTCCTGGCTTAGAATTGGGGCGTTGGGGAATGAAAAATCGATCGAAAACCGGTTGAAAACCGTGAAACCGGTGCGTTCCGGTTCTAGCGGACGGCTGGTTTTCGATAAAAAATTAAAAAGAAACAAAAAATTTGAAAATTTTAAAACCGCTCAAACCGAGTGGTAAGCCAAGGAAACAGCTCGGCTTACTTTTTTTGAAAATTTGAAACTACAAAAACTGTGAAAACCGAGCGGTTTACCGGTGAAACTGCTCGGCTTACCGTTTCACCTCGTTCAAATTCAAAAATTTGAATTTGTCTGGTTTTTTCACCGGTTTTCGCAGCTCGGTTGATTTTGTAAACCCTGTTGGTAGGCAGCAAGCCCAAAACAGGTGACGGACAGAGGGTGGATCGAGCCGTGACCAGTTGGGCGCTGCCAACCGACGGTGATAGAGCACGGCATCCGGTGGGTAGGGTCGACAGTGGGAGCTAGAAAATAGACTAGTTAGCATGGCAGGGATGGCGAGAGAAGATTTTACGATGGGAGCCGTGCCATACTATAAAATGATTTGCACGAATATTCTAAGTAATTATACGATGAAGTGAAGATGTACTACTTCACTTGAAAGATAGATTCTTTCACAAGGGATGGCAATGGGTACCCGATACCCGATGAGTAAATACTCTATTTGGGGGCAGGTGTGGGACTTATTTTGTACCCACGGGTATGAAAATGGGTAAAAGAGTTGTACCCATTGGGTATGGCAAGTCCATGGGCAAGCAAAACCCATATCCATTCTACCCGTAAACCCGAATAGTGGCTTAGCCCAACAAGGCCCAGCTTGTCACGATTTTAGCAGAGCCCAAATTAACAAATTCTTGTCACGGTTTTAACCCAGCCCAACAAGGCCTATCTTGTCACGGTTTTAGCCTAGCCCAAATTAGCCACTGCCAGTCGGGTATCGGTTACTCGCGTGGGAGCATCTTCCTACCCGAGAGCGGGTATGGGTACGGGTTCGGGTATAATTTTCTCTGTCGGGTGTGGGTATGGGATAGCAAAACCCGGTGGGTTTTAACCCATTGCCATATGCATTCTTTGTTCTTCTCACTTCTTTTCTTATAAATTCTGATCAGAACACACTTATGAATTCATAATTCGCACAGGATTGCGTAACAGTAAGATTTTATGTTAGAAACCAAAGATTCCCTACAAATAATTCTCTTGAATAAATCAACTATACTAGGGGACATGAGAACATGTCCTTTGTTACCGCAGCTTAGAGTGTTACAATGTTACCAATCATGGTAACAACTTCAAAATTATATATAAAATTTAAAGAAAAACATAAATGGATAAAACATACAATGGTCTACCATCATACAAAAATTAAGGTGTAAATGAAACTTTTACAAAGAGAAATAAAAAAGAGAAAACATCCTATAAATAGTTACAACATGCACTATTTACACATTGAATTCTCTTTTTTATTTCTCCTTGTATAAGTTTCAATTGCATCTCAAATTTTGCATGACAGCAGATCATTGCATGCTCTATCCATTCATATTTTTCTGCAAATTTTATATGCAATTTTGAGGATGTTACCATGATTGGCAACATGGTAACACCTAAAGCACTAGTACCACAGGATACGTTTTCCTTATGACATATATAATGGAAAACAATCAAAGCTTACAAGTTACAAGCCTTATAATTCGGATGCTTGAGGTAGTTTATTTTAAAGATCTTGATCGAAAGGCTTGTGACGCAAGCATATGAGAGTGACTTTAATTGAAAATGGTTGGCGTGCAGTATAATCATACTAGTAACTCACAACTCTCGGAACCCGTACACATATGTGAGAGTAGGGCTGGATAACGAGCCGGCTCGGCTCATTAAGGCTCAGCTCGTTAAAGCTCGTTCTGTTAACGAGCTGGCTTGGCTCGGCTCATTATGATAACGAGCTAAAATTTTGGTGATTTTAAGCGGTTTTTAAATATTAGCATGTGCCAACAACACAAAAATCATAATATAGCACAATACCGCAGAAAAAATATCAATCTAAGCCAACAAAGATGTAAAATAAATGAAAATAAAAGATGATCCAACATTTAACATGATTTTTATCTATACTGAACTTGGTTTATTTTTTAGATGATAAATTGAGCTTCACCCAACATAAAACTACCATCTTATTAGAGAATTAAAGTTGACATTTATATATAATCGAGCCTATCGAGCTAATCGAACTGTTCGCGAGCAGCTCACGAGCTGGCTCATTAACAAACGAGCTATTTTGGCGGCTCGGCTTGGTTCATTAAGATGACCGAGCCGAGCCGAGCCGAGCCGAGCCAAAATTAAGATCGAGCCGAGCTGGCTCGCGAGCCTCGAGCTTTTTTTCCAGCCCACGGTGAGAGAGATAGAGAGAGGGAGAGGGAGCGCTCTAACCTTTTCTTCCATTCTTTCTCCTTGAAAATGGTGCTCTCTTTGTTGCTTTAGTAAGTTGATGGCCTAACTCTTGGGACGAAGAGGAGAGATCTGCAAGGACCTAGCATCGGACTGTGTGTGTCGCTATGGGAGGAGAGAGCTTAATACAACATAAGTAGCATGATGGTTGTTGCAGCGGCAACATATCCCTATCACCCGGACACGCATATATTCCTATGAACCTACGTTGCCAGCACCGCCGTGCTGGAGAATCAGATTCACAACTAAGGCTTCTAAGAAAAGTGTGAGATTCTTGGTGCCATCTTATCGTGAGAATCAGATTCACAACTCCGGCTTCTAAGAAAACTCAGGCTTCTCACACGATTTCTTTTCTTAGAAGCCATGAGCATTACTTTTTTCTCCCAGAGTTCGTGTTTGAAACTATGAGGAAAACTCAAAAAAAAAATGTGGGAGAAAGTTAGTGTTTCTCATGGTGTAATTCCTAGACCATGTGAGAAAAGTGTGAGATTCTTCGTCCTGCCCACCTGCAAAAGCCCCAAATGCAAACCACATTGGCGTCCAGGCCCCGGCCTTCTCCCATCCGCTACCACCTCCACGTAAACCCGCCTCCAATCCACCATGTCCACCAAGTCGTGGCTCGATAGTGGATTTTTCCACAACCACCTAGACTCAGGGTCTTATCTTAGCCGTTCATCCAAGATATGTGTGGTGTATATGTGTTGTACCACTAGTAGTAGTAGTGATGCAGCATATCTACACCACACATGTACTGAATGAATGGTCCAGATAGAGCCCTCATCCAAGAGGCATCTTAAAATCTAATTAGCCATCGTGGCTCTCCTAGAGCCATTTCATGCAGCCTTAAGGCAAGGAAGCGAGTTTCTACTGAGAGAGCGTCAATGAGCTGGCGGAGGCCTAGGAGGAGGAGGATGATGAAGAGGTACCAGAGGAGGAGAGCTGGCGCAAAGGCAGACGAGACTGCACCGGAACTCATGGGTAAGGGACAACATGTGTTGCGCACCACCTATCACAGTCATGGGTGACATGTGCACATGTTACCAATCATCGATGGCTTAGATTGGTGACGCTCATATGTTCATAACCCATGAGGACACATCAGTGACGTCTATAAGGTGATGGACCACATACCCATCACCTAAGCCAGTACAAGCCCATCACTGAAAGGCTTTTTTCACGTACTGACTACCTTTAAGCTCTTGCCTCACATGGTTGCATAAACGTCACAAATTATTGGTTAGAGATAATTAATAACCGAGAAGGATTTAGTTTAGACTTGTCAATGATACCATTCCAAAATCAGCATTTGGACCATGAAAAACTATGGGTAAAAAAAAAAACCTTATCCAAGCTACCCACCCAATGCTGCTTCTCAATTCACAAGTCACACATTTTTTGACGCTTGTGCGGTTCCCAGGATACGTACATCTTAAAATCATTCAAAACACTACACCAGACCACTTTTTTCGTGACGAGAAAAACCATTAGGAAAAGTCCGAAAACGACAGGGAGGATCTTTTGTGATAGTTACCATCATGAATGAACCGTCAGGGACCAAAGTGTTAGGGAAAGTCGGGCAACCCTGATGATGGACCGTCACGGATACTTCCCTGACGGTAGTTCCCATCAGAAAATGTGTTTCCCCGCCTGTATCAGTCACACCCATTAGGAAAAGGTTTTTCCCGTCGGTCGGATATACCATCACGAAAACTGTACCCAGAAAAGAAAACATGGTTTCTGTTTCGATCAATGAAAAACATGCACATGCACATACAAATATCATTGAAATCTCCTCATTTTTTTTTTTTTTGCATCTTCCAGAACACCATCACAGGAGACAATAATGCATGAGCAAAAGTTACAATGAATTGTTAAGTCTCAACTAATTGCCTCGAGTCTGAACAAGTCACTTACAATCAACTCAAGTCTGAACTGGAGACTTAATTTTTGAATCTCGACTAATGACCTGGAGTCTCAACAAGACATTTACAATCTACTCAAGTCTGAACAAGACACACACAATGAATTATTGAGTCTCAACTAATGGCCTTTAGCCTCCCCTATTCTGAGCAGGATCTTTATTTTTCCTCCACGATTCTGAGCATGGGTTGAATGACATCATTTACTAGAACAAAACAAATGATTAGAAATTGACTTGAAACGACATTAGTCATTTAGTTATGAATTGAATTCTAGTAGCAGGTTTAAAAACGAGCAAGACAGGCCAATGTGTCTCACTGTATCTCTCACCTGTAACTCTCATTTTCTCTTTGGCTTGGTGTGCCGAGCCCCTATCATGTAACCATCATTCATTAAAACATGGTTTACCAGTTCAGAGGTCTCATCGAGCTGCTGAGCCGGACAGCACATCTTCCTCCTGGTTAATAGTTCCTGCAGCCAAATTAGTAGCCAGTGAAGTATCATAATAGTATCTCAAAGATTAACAAACAAGGTGGGCAAGATTTCTCTCCTAAAAATAGAACATTTCAGCATCAAGAATTCTTGACCAATTCTGTAACTCACATTTCAGCAATTCACATACACAAATATAGAAGAACATCAGGGAGAAAACCACCCCCCCCCCCCCCCCCCCCCCCGGCCTTGTTCAGCATCGCACTGCAGCAAAAAGAGCAGCACAACCACCACACCCGCAGGATATCCATGGATACAGATGAAACTGCGCGAAGCATTGCATCATAGACTTATTAAGATGGCCACATGACTTGGGTACAAGACTTGGGTGTGAGAGGTCGTGACCGCATGGGAAGGAGTAAGAGGGACGAAGACCAGGGTCGTCTCTTGACACCGCATGAGACCGCGAACTCTGGCCTCCCTCGGCCTAGGAACGCCATGGCCTGCGTGCGGCATGCTCTGGCCCAAGCTTCTTTAGATTTGCCTGGCGGCCAGCTCGGGGCGAGGGAGGGAGGCGGAGCACGGTGCGTCGTGGTCGGCGACGATGTTATAATGAAGGGTCGCGGAGAAAGGCAGCTAGCTCGGGGCTCCAGATATGCTCGGCGGCCAGATTGAGCTCACCTGAGATGTGCTGGCCGTTGCGGCGGCTCTGCTCGTCACCTAGCCAGATATGTGCTCACCACCATGCCATGCCCGCACCGTGGATGTGCTCGCCGCCTCGTTGGATGCGCTTTCATGGATGTGCTTGCCGCCATTTGGGGAAAGGGAGGAGTAGGTCGTAGGGAGGATGGGCATTTGATCTGGCACCATCCATAAGGAGTGGAGTTTAGAAAACAACATTAGTAAAGCTGGCTTCCTCCAAACACTATCGCCGAGCCTGCCTATCATCTCCCACTAGCACACTTCCCATCCAGCATGATTTTATTTTATTTTTTTATGCCCAAAAACATTTGGGAAAAGATTACTTCGCCCTTGGCTATGTTTGGAGGCCTCAGTGAAACGAATCGCGCCTGAGGAAAACAAATTGAATCGCCACCGAACCTCAACCCTACCGCGGCGGCAGATCCACGTTGTGGAGTTCGGCACGGCCTGGCTTGCCTGGGGGCAGATCTCCGGCCGCGCGGGCTAGGAGATAGACAGGAGACGCGGGTGCGGCTCACCTGCACGCTTGGCCTGCAGGCATGGAAGCAAGAGGAGGCAGGCTCATCGCGCCGCCAGCAAGAGTAGGAGGCGGGCTCGTCACGCCAGCAAAAGGAGGAAGCGGGGGAAATCCAGCAGGAGGAGGCGGGGGTGCACCAACAGGAGGAGGGGGTGGGGCGCGGCCCAACTGGAGGGGATGGCATCGTTGCTTGATGCAGCTGTAGCTGCAGGTGATGGCTCAGGCTTGGGCTCGGGCAATGGTGGTGCCCGGTCGGCAACTGAAGAAGCCGCCAGCAACCTTAGCTTCACTGCAAGGTAAATCCAGTTTTCTTTCTATTTTTCAATTTGTTCAAATGCGTTGTAGATTGTTTAATGAGTCCATTTTGCTATGTATAAGCATCAATCGCAGCCACAAATGAGATTGAATTTTAAAGTACCAGGTTACACAGCTTATTTGGATGATGGTAGTAGGGTTCAATTGGAGGCCAAAAGCCATATTGTCGATGTGTATGATGTAGATGGGTGCTCGATGTGTAGCCTTTTAGCTGACCTAGCAAACAAAACCAAGTGGGGCATCCAACTGTTGAGGTGTGTTTCTTGTCTATATTTATGTGGTTTTTCTTGTCTAACCTTGTATAATATTTGTAAAATGACTAATCATTGCTTTATTTGTCTTTTATTTTAGATCTCCATGATTTCGCATGAGCATGAGTGTATGGGCATTGCAAAACTAGCGAGCAAAATGGCATCTCAAAAGTGGGTTGCAGAGAGAGTTTTTGCATGGTTGAGAAAGAAACCAAGTTTTGGTGCAGCTGATTTACAAGACAAGTTGTTATAAAAGTGTAGTGTTGATATTGGTTATAGCACTATTTGGGCTGGAAGACAGAAAGCAATGGATTCAATCTATGGCTCTTGGGAAGATAGCTTTCAGAAATTGTTTCCTTTCACAGCTGAACTCCTTCATCGATCTCCTGATTCTATCTTTGAAATTTCCACTAAGACGACTGCAAATGGTGAGATGTGTTGGCGGACCGTAAGTACCACTTTTGACCATCAATTACTTGCACTAAAGGAATTAAAATGAACACCAAGACTGGTCATAGGGCTTATTTCTAACGAATTCCACTGGTCTTGGTGAATTTGTGAGTGCAGGTGCATTTCATATGAAAACGGGGAAAGAGAGGCACAAACCATGGACTTCACAATCACCGAACTTTCCCCAAAATAAAGACAACACCTCAAAGCCCAAAAACCAGATACAAATATCAAGAAGATATGAAGAAAGATCATTTCCTGGAAATCCTCAATAATGGGAAAGATATATGGATCCACAATCAACACCAAATCAAATCATATCAAGGATACATATCAGAATCATATCAAAAATATTCCAGAGGATATGCCAGAGAAGAGGAGAGCCAGGAGGTGGCCCCAGGGGGTCGGCCGACCCCACATTCCACGTTGGCCGACCTGTGGATGTGGAGTTTTCACACCCACCGCCTCCTGGAGGTGAAAATAATGTCTAAGGCGTTGATGGCCCCCCAAACCGACCTACTCAAGTCTATAAATAGAGGGGTACCCCCTTCCTCCCAAGACACACAAGAAGGAGAGCCTCATTCCACTCCCAAGGGGCCTAGGGCCCCTTGTATCGTAGTAGAGTAGGGAGAGAGTAGGGTAGAAGAGAAGGGTAGTCCTCTCTTTGTAAGGACTTAGCCCAAATCTTGTATCTTTGAGAATACTTTTTATAATTCATCGTTCATTGTTCGTTCATCGTTTGTTCGTTGTTCGTTCATCGTTCGTCGTTCGTTCATCATTCGTTCTTCGTTCATTGTGAACACAAGTAAGTATTCTTGATTTCCTATTGGATTGTGTGCTTCATTTCTAGAGTATCCTTACACTCGTTCAATGCATAAAGTGGTTAGACATGGTTTGGCCCATAAATTGTTAATCCGTAGGGCTAAAGTTATGCGCGCTATAGATTGTAACTTGTTAATCTGTAGGTTAGAGTTACGCATGTCTTGCCCCTTGACTTGATGATCCGTAGGGTCAGAGTTATGCATGTTATAGCACTTGACCTGTTGATCCGTAGGGTCAAGGTTAGGTGTACTCTTGTTCCCGACTTAATGATCCGAAGGGTCAAAGTCTCATGGGAATCGAGAGTATTGTTTAGCATTGTAAGCGTGGTACTTAGATTGGTGAATATCTTTGGGTGTATGGTTGTTCCCATGAACAAGGAGTGGTCTGGCAGTGAGGACTTGATTGCCTCGTTGTCACGTGACCTTAGGACTGGCATAGGGACTTAATAGCCCTGATGTCACGTGTCCTCGTAGAGGGTTGCCAGTAGGTGGTGCCTTGTTGTGCTTAATCCTCTCTGTTCTAGGGAATTAACTGCTTGGAACCGGTCTGGCACTGAGGATTTAATTGCCTTGTTGTCACGTGACCCAAGGACTGGCATAGGTACCCAATAGCCCTAGTGTCATGTGTCCTAGTAGAGGGTTACCGGTATGTGGTGACAGCCCTGCTGTGTTTAATCCTCTTTGTTCCAGAAAGAACCTCATCCATAGGAATCCTCTGAACCCAATTCTATCATCCTTCTTCGTGTCCTTGGGCGAGCTAGATTAGAAGATATTTCCACTCCGTTTCTTTGGGAAAATAGAAATAACGATACCCTTGAATACTCACGGGTGAAGTGCTACAACGGTATTCTCCGTACACTTGCGGATTTATCTGTGACGTTAAGAAATACCAACAAGATGTTTGACAAGCTTTTTCCTAGCTATGAAGCCACGTATTGATGGATTCCACCAAGGATGTAGAACTTACCTTGGTATTAACTCAATCGCATTGAATACAAAGTATAAAAGGCAACTAGTATCAGCTACAGCGATTGATGGTAACAACTGGATGTATCCTGTTGCATGGGCAATATTTTTGTCTAAATCTTCTGCAAATTGGTCATCCATTGTTTAAATATATGCACAGAAGCATGCAAGGGACTTGATGCTGCTGTGAAGGAGGTGTTCCCTGGCATCAAAGATAGGGAATGCATGAGGCATTTATCATCCAACTTCAAGAAATATTATCGTGGAGAGGTATATGATAAGAATATGTGGCCAGCGGCTAGAGCTTACAAGTCTCAAAAATTTAAAAAGTCTGGATACTCTAACATATATGAACCAACATCACAATCACTTGTGGAGCAGTCCATGTTCTCAAACGATGTGAAGTGTGACTATGTGAACAATAATTTTTCTGAGAGATTCAACAACTGGGACAAGAAGATAAAGGACTTGCCTTTTGTTGATTTGATTGACACATTGAGGCGGATGACAATGGACTTTTGGAACAAAAGAAGAAGGATTGGCAGCAAGCTCTCTAGAACCATTCTACCAATAATAAATTAGCAACTTGAAGCCAAAACAAGAGGATTGGGCCATATGAAGGTTCATAAAGGGCAGCACACTGCTGATGGGTTTGGTTTCCATTATGACATGACACCTTGGGGTTATGTGGTAGACCCCTCCCCTCACACTTGCACTTTTGGAGAGTGGGAAATGACTAGGAAGCCTTGCCCTCATGCTTTGGCTTTTCTTTTATTTCAGATGTTTCTAGATATTGACATAGCAACTTTTGTTTATGAGTAATACTGTGTAGAGAAATTTAGGACAGCATATAGTGGCTCCATCCCACATACGACTGACAAATCACAATGGCCTGATGTGGACATGGGTTTCAAGCTGCTGCCACCTCCTTTGAAAAGAGCACCTAGAAGACAAAGGAAGAACATGTTTAAAGCTAGTCATGAACCGGGTGCAAAGAAACAACAACGGTGCAACAAATGTGGAGGTTTTGGACATCGTGAGAGCGGGAATTGCCCTTTGAATGAGCTAAAAAAGAGGTGAGTTAAATCTGATTTGTTTTTATGTTCCCTTTCATGCTTTTGCATAACTTCCCAATTCGCTTATGAGCTTGTCCTACCTGATATTATCTCACCAAGATCCCTCACTCAAAGAAAATTCACTTTGGTGCACGAAGAGGATGGTGTTTCATCTAGTTCTACCATTTCAACAAAGCGATTGTAGATGCTTTCTCAAGACAAAGAAGGCGATTCTTCATTAGAATAGCCCACGGTCCATTTTTATTTCTTGGCCAGATCTCATTTGTATGTTTTCGAACATTTGTATGTGTGTTAGTACCTTGGACAGCCCACTGTTGATGCATTTCTATGGTTTGTACTACTTTGAATGCTTCTTTTGATCAATGTGTTGAGATGGATTGTTATGCATTTTCTTTGGCTGCTATAATTTTTTTACATGTCAAATATGCTGCTGGATGCTCCACCATTCCAAAAGGTCATGCCAAATTTTTTAATTATTTAATTGTGAATTTTTGGATTTTTTGGTGCAGAAAATATTTTTCCCATTTTGTTGGATTTTTGGAAATTTTTAGGTCATAAAGTAACGATTTTCATTTTTTTGAATATTCAATGGAGAAAATAGTCAATTTCGCTTTTTCCATTTTTTTTTGGCACCTGTACTGGGCGCAAGGCTTCTTTGCACCAAACACCTAAGCCAGGGGTACAATGATCTTTCCGGTGCCTATTTTGCCTTAAAAAAATTAAAAACCAAGTAAAACATGGGCTTTTGTATTTCCTGATCGCAACCACCCTTACTAGTGGTGTTTGAAGGAGTCCACGCTTACTAATGGTGTGAAATCAATTGCTCATAGGGAGGAGAGATGGGGTTACTGTCGTTGCGGCTCCCCCTCCGAACTAGATGCCAGGAGGTGGCGGATTGCTGCGGCGGCGATGAAGACAAACATGAGAGGGGAGGATTTGGGGAAAGTGGAAAGAAATGTGGGTGACGCCGCCCAACAGCGCTCGTTCTTTTTCATGGCCGCGCTCTCCTTTTTTCCACCCGGTTTCGCCTGCTATCTCTTTGCGCGTGGGATAGGTTGCTGCCTAGAGAGCACGTACCTGTGTTGACGGTCGTTATAACACGATTTCGACCGTCACATAGCTCAAAGAATAAGGAAGAATTAGCACTCCTTACTAGTATTTTATTTATGAATAACCTATTTCCACATGTACCTCTAGATCTTAGTGTGCAGGTGAAAAAACAGGGAATATCCAGGTGTACACGTGCCCCAAAGCAACGATACAATACTTCCATAAAATGATGATCGCCGCGGGAATTCAACTTCAAGACAAGAAGGCCAAATTCAATCCAAACTCAACAACTGCCTGGATCAGAGGACAAAAGCAAGAGGGGAGGCCACCTGCCAAAGCCTAGCCCAGGAGGGGCCAGGCCCACGTCAGCCGACCTGCCAGGGGGCCCCCTGGGCCCATCTTTCTATGGCGGTTGCAAACCGACTTCCTGAGGTCGGTTCCACCTGCAATAAATGCCACTGACCTCAGAAACCACCTCCAGGAACCGACCTCCAAGTCTATATAAAGAGGGGTACCCCCATCCTTTGAGGACACACACCACTTGACGCTCATTCCCTCCTCCTCACCTTAGGGCTAGAGGCTGTCTAGGTAGAGCTAGGCTGAGTAGTGGGCTGCCCATTGCGCTCTCAAGTCCCTTGGAGAATTGAGTATAGCTCTTCTATCCTTCTCTTGTAAGACTTATACTTCTCAATGGAATATCATTATTCATATAGTGGTTGTATGCTTATGTTGTTCGTCTATAGTCTAGTTGTGTTCTTGTATGAACGTTTGTCATCGTTCATGATCCTTCATCGTTCGTTCATCGTTCATCGATGATCGTTCGTGGGCATTCATCGGGCGTTCTTCGTTCGCTCGTACTTGATCATCGGGTATAGATGTTCGTTCTTACTTGTTCTTCGTTCATCGCTCATTCTTGAGTAATGAACGCTTATGCGTAGCGTAGTACTAGATTCAATCCTTTGTCTAGTCTTTCTTCTACATAAATCTGCCTCACGTCTTTTATTGAGAGTGGAATACTTCTGTGTGTGTCACACTATCCATCATATTATCTTTACACTTACCCCTGCATTGGATTGTGGATTTGTCCTATCATTGTGATCTATTGAGCATAAGTACTCTTATCAACCATGCCTTTCTTTGGGAAAATATAAATACGATACACTGAAATACTCTCGGGTGAAATGCTACAACGGGTTATCCGTGCGCTTGCGGATCTTCTTCAATCATAAGAATTGCCGATAAGACATCTCTAGCACTTGTTGCTAGTTGTGGATTATCTGGTATTATCTAAGCAAGTCCCTTAACCCAGGTATTTCTGGCGCCATGCTGGGAATATTTACTTTAGGCCTAACCAGCCTTGGTGATATTTCTAGTGTGTCGTAAGAAACGCCAACAACCTGCGTCCACAAGCATGCCCCATCGGTGGTCCTGTTCCCCGGTCGGTGTTTTCCAAATGTCAGGACAGTGGTTCGTGACATGAGGTGTCAATATGGTCAGGAGAAACCCCTAACCATTGAAACTTAGGGTGCTTTTGCTGGACGTCAAGGTTGGATGGGATCGTCCCATTCATATTTTCTTTGATGGCACCATCCAGCCTGCTTGGTTAGTTGATTGGATGGGACGATCCGGTCTTTTTGTTTGGTTGGATGAACGAGGGAAGGTTAGATGAGAGAGATTAACTTAATTATATATCTTATTTACAAATGATAGTTGCTAATCATACACTAATTAATATAACCTTGTACTAATAATTCTTAATTAATAATAAAACATGTGAATTGTTAATAATCACATTCTAATCTACACACTTTTCACACATTATTTAATACATTAGCGTTTATTAACCATCATTTCATAATATGAATTACTAATTAATATCATAGCATGCTAATTATGTTTAATTATTTACTAATGATCATGCTTAAATACCTTGGATGGCTCCATCAGGTCAACTTTCTTGAATCATCTCATCCAGCATCTACACAGAATATTCCCTAATAGGATGACTCCATCCAATCTTGTCCCCCAGCCAAACAACTTGAAAAACTGGATGGGATCGTCCCGTCCAGCCTCATCCAATGAACCAAACGTACCCATAACCTAGATATTCAGACTCTTGTTACCGATCATTTTTTACATTTCCAATATTAAATGACATCAAAGAAAAGTTGCCAAAGAATAGTTATAAATTCCATTGAGAGTGCAAATTTTATATAATGATTTGGATATAGAACGACTTTGTATAAGTATATTATGAATCTCCTCAGATTTCACTGCACATTTAATGACCAACCATCAATCCTTGTGGACCCAACAACACATTTTTCATCCACGAATCGTTTATGTCAGTGGATGAGAACCAACCAGATTGTTCTAATGGATAGGTAAGGAATACAGAACATTCCACAAAACAAGTACGATAAATAGGACACCTAGATGTTTAAAAATGATTATCAAATACAAAGCTATAGATACCATCAAATGCTATAATTTTCATATAAATATTGTTTAGATTAAACTCTACATTTTTTTTTGCGGGTTAGCTAAACTCTACATTGAAAGGGGGACCTAGCATAGTGGTAAAGTATGTCCACTTGTATCCTGGGCATGGTTTACAAGGCGTCGACTAGGCATCGCCTAGGCGTCATGGCGCTGAAAATTTCATGGTTTCGCCATCGCCTTACTAAGAAATTAGCTAAGGCAGGGAAGAGGGAGAAGAGAGGAAAAAACGAGAGGGGGAACCCACAAGCAAGGCGGCCGCCGCCATCCCCCATTGTGCTGTTGGCTCATGGAGCTCCATCGGCCGTCGATCTGAGGGAAGCAAGAGAGGAAGGAGAAGATGGCGGGCGGGGCAATGGAGAGAGGAGCTGGCGACAGTAGAGGAGCGGCGCAAATGGAGGGAGAAGCAGTGGCAATGGCGGAAGAGGAGTAGGAGCGGCGGAGGCAGCGGAAGAGGCGTGGAAGTGGCGGCAGTGGCGACGGAAGAGGAGATGAGGTGCAGGAGCAGCCCTATTGGCTGGAATCGCAGGTGGGCCATGCCGAAGACCTAGCTCACTAGTTGGCCGTGCCTGGTGGGCTGGGCCAAGTGCCTTCCTTCTCCTTTTCCTTTTCTCCTTTCTCTTTTTTTCCTTTTTCCCCCTCCTGCCTTCCTCTCTATGGCGTCGCCTTGCCTTGCCTTAGGAACGTCTAGGCGATTAGAAGGGTGCAGCGTGCCACACCTTGCCTTACCGCCTTTAAAACCATGATCCTATGGTCTTGGTTTCCAATCAACATTTCTGCAAAAGCAGGGGTAAGGCTATCTAGAAATAACCCTTCCGTTTCCCTAGCTTTGTCATGAACCCACTTAAAACTATATAGGTAGACTCTATCCTTTAATTACCAATATATTTTTATTTCAAATTTTTTTCTATCATAGAAATGAGCTGGCACTAGTAGATGTTAGTTAACGATATGTGCATTTCATGTCTACAATGGTAATCATCTTTAGTATTTTAGCACTGCAAATTTTTTCCATTTCACCAAGCATTACTGGCCTTATTTTTTATCCGTTCAAGAAAAAAACTTTATATTATTTGTAACGTACTTTATGAGCGTTATATAGTCTCATAGGCGAACCACAATGCAATGGACCCAACATGTTACGGATGCCAAAATAGTCCTAAACCATATTTATATGGGACCTAGATGTCTTTAATTTTGAAAGTTATGAACTAAAAAGTTGCGAATCGCGATGAGAACAAGAATTTTCATAGTAAAAATTGTCTCCATCTGACTCCTCCGTATTCTGGTAAATTATGAATTTCTAATGATGAGCAGTAAACTTAGAACTACAAATACCAATTGTAAATATAATGCTGTGATAACCATAGTGCTTGTCTCTCACAACAACTGACGGGATCGCGAGAGGTATAATTAATCTCATTCCATTTCAAAGAAACCATGGAACACAAAGTTGTCTTATACGAGCTTTAGTGTAGCGACGTTGCTCATGTCTTACACAAAGATGTTAAATCTCGCCTTTGCTCATGTCTACGGACTAAAAGTTGGATTATGTGGCTCAGAGGCGGACCCTCCAATATGGCATGGTATGGATTTGAGTCTTGCCTATTACCCCCTGTTCCCCAGCCCTGCAAATCAGTCTTGCCGCCATGGATTTGAGCTTTGGAGCTGTTCGTTGTCTGATTTCCAGCATTTCAGTCAGTAATAGTCCAAGGACAAGAGGCACACAGGAATGGATCATTTCCAGTCTCGTTCAGCCAACGCCGGTGCCTGTTTCCAATTCGCTTCGGAATGGTTTCGTTCTTCTTCCTTCCTGCTCGATTTCGCCCCCAAAAATCAAAAATTGCCCTAACCCTACTCCGGGAGTCGGGCCATGGTGGGAGGCGACATGTCAGCGCTCGGCCGTGGCACCGACCATGGGCGCACCTAATGGCATCCCTGTCAATGCCGGAGCGTGGAGCAGGGCGTGGACGAGGAGCAACGGGGATGAGCAGCGTAGGGCGAGGGCGAGGAATTGGAAAACCGACCGACATTGGAGCTTCTGGGATCTTCGTCTGGCTCCACAGGCGGCATGGCGCCAGCAAGTACAGATTCGAGCCGCACGGCTGCTCGAGGGAAGAAGCGCTACAAAAAATTAGGTGAATGATCTTGTTTGTTTAATGTTTATTAATTTCAAAAATATGCTGACTGCTGGCAAATATGATTAGTCAATTAATTTGTTTTCTTTTTTGTAGATTTGAAGAGCTTCTATAGCAGCAGCAGTTCATCAAACGGCAGCGGCTCTAGCCGAAACACCAATGAAAGTGTGACTCAGGGGCAGACTGAGGGGCAGGCTGTTCCATCTGATGCAGAAGTGCAAAGGGCCCAATCCGAAAATGCAACAGAAGCACAAGCTGAGTTTGTGGCAGCAGCTACAGGTACTGTGGAGATAGCACAAATATTAGAGGTGACGTGAGGGGGGCTTATTTGTTGAAGGGTCCAACCAAACCTTTTGGTCATAATTTTCCTCGCACCCATGATAATAGGTCATTTTCAGAATCATGGCTTAAAAAGAATGATTGGTTGGAATATAGTGTAGAGAAGGATGCAGCCTTTTGCTTCTATTGCTTTCTTTTTAAGCAGGAGCCCTTGGATGAAAAATTTGGTCATGATGCTTTTACAAAAGTTGGGTTTAGGACCTGAAAGAATGCGTATCACATATTTCCTCTTCATGTTGTTGGACTAACCAGTTGCCACAATAGAGCAAGGACAGCATATGATGATTTTAAAATTGAAAGAGCAAGTGTCTCACATTAGATCACAACTCATGACAAAGATGCAGAAGCACGATATGAAATTCGTTTGACAACTTCTTTGTGTATTGCAAGATTTCTAATTTCGCAAGGTCTTGCATTCCGTCGGCATAATGAAACTTCTTCTTCTTTAAATAGAGGGAACTTCTTAGAGTTGCTTGAGTGGTTCAAACAAAGGAATCCAGAGGGAAAGGCTGCATTTGAGGAGTTGTGTCCACAAACTGCCGAAATGACCTCTCACAAGATACAAAAGGACCTCACTGGAGCTTGTGCCATAGAGCTCAGAGAAGTGATAAAGGAAGAGATTGGTGATAAGCTATTCACCGTCCTGATTGATGAATCTCGAGACATTTCAACAGCAGAACAAATGGCTGTTGTTGTGAGGTTAGTTATCATTTATTTAGCATTACATTAAGGGTTAAAAATTTTCAGTTGTGTTCCTCACCTAATTTTACAATGTCTTTGCCTAGATATCGGTATTTTGCTGGACGGTGCATGCTATTGGAATATCTGTACAGGGAGCAGTTTCGTCCATGTCAATAGGTTTAGATAAAGTCAGTTTGGTTTGTATTTGCAGGGACAAGTAAACTTAGTCTATGTAAGTGCGCACTGTACTCTGTCTCTCTGAATAACTAGCTTTCTAATGGCAGTTTAAGGCTATACCTGTACGCATCAGTGGCAAAAAAAAAGCATATCACTGTACACTGCGACTTGTAGACGAGATACGTGTTCGCTTCTTTTTGTTTAAACCGGCTGTTTGTTGGGGGTTGGGGGAAAAAATGCTCTGTTTGTTGGGAAGAAAAACGTCCAGGAGATTTGCATCCCCACAGGAATTAGAATTTTCTACACACATGAACCACATAGGTGCTCAGTGGGTACCAAGGACAAAATGGAAAATTTTGCATTGGGAAGCGTGCAGTGGCAAATATTTACAAACTTTGACTTGAGTCTAAAATGACAAGTATTGAAAAACTTTAGGTACTATATTTTAAACCGTCCGATCCGTCACATCTAATGCCCCAAAAACTTAGGTACCAGGATTGCTCTTCTCGGTACAGCGCACATGCTTCGCACCGCAAAGGGCATCCTGGAAATATCCGCTCGACACTGCAGGAATCCAAAGGGGAAGACAGACCCGGCTGCCACGCCACCCGCGCACTGCGATGCCGCCTCACGTGACGTCGCTATCAACAACACGGCCATGCTGCGTGCTCCGCAAACCACAGGGGCACGCCCAAGGTCGCGCTGCTCGACGCGCTCGCCAGCCTCACCGTTCCTTCGTGGAAAACTCCCCCGTAAGTGCAGCAATTACTAGATGCAGGTGCGCAGCAGATGAGGCAGTCAGAACAGTATCATCAACATAGAGCAATAGATAAACTGTATCGGACCCGTGATGATAGACAAATAAAGATGTATCCGACTTAGCACCAATAAATCCGAGAGACTGGATGAAAGTGGCAAAGAGACTGTACATGCCCATGGAGCTTGCTTCAAACCATACAAGGACTTATTAAGACGGCAAACATGATCAGGACGAGAGGAATCAATAAATCCTGGGGGCTGCTCACAATATACCGTCTCAGATAGAGTGCCATGCAAGAAAGCATTCTTCACGTCAAGCTGATGAATGGGCCAATCCTGAGACAAAGCAACACATATCACAGTACGAATAGTAGCAGGTATGACAACTGGACTAAATATTTCCCCAAAATAAATACTGGGTCGCTGAGTAAAGACAGGAAGAACCCATCGTGCCTTATAACAGTCAAGAGTACCATCAGTGTGTAACTTATGGTGATAAACCCATTTCCTGGTAATGATGTTAGCGCCTGAAGGACGAGGAACCAATTCCTAGATGTCATTGGCCTGAAGGGCATTGAATTCTTCGATCATTGCTTCTCTCCAATTTGGATCAGCTAGGGCCCCTCGATATGTCTTCGGCACAGGAGAAAGTACCACGGCCTGACCACCAAATGGTATCTTTGGCTGGCGAAAACTGAGCTTGCCTCGAGTGACCATAGTATGTGAGTTGTCAACAGGATCAGTGGGCACAGCGTTGGATAGCCTGATCATAGGAGCGGATGGAGCAGCCGGTACAGGCGCCTGAGCAGGAGAGCCAGGGAACAGCACGCGCGCCTGCGGCATAGTGGTCCCATAATGGGTCGGCATGTCAGAGACAGGCGGGACCCGCGGGCTACCGTGAACGGGGCCGGACGCAGGTGAGGCCGCGCCTCCCTCGCCAGGGAAGGGCACGAAACCAGGTGGGTCCAGGGGCTGCTGTGATAAGCATAGCCAGAGCCAGGACCGAGCGTGGCCGCGCCTCCCGCGTCAGGGAGAGGCACGAACCTGGGTGTCCGGACCTGGGTGGCTAGCAGCAGCCTGTGGTGGTAAACCAGCAGGGGCAGCACCCCGGTCCAGAGCAGCAGAAGGCGATGGGGCCCCGGCGCTGCTGGTAGAAGCTTGCGGTGGGAGACCGACAGGGGCAGCAGTGTCGGGTGTCGTATTGTCGGGAGGCGGACCTGCAAATAAAGGAGGTGTACCAATAGGTGCAGGAGTGTAGTCGAGTTCCTCGAGAAATTCTAAGTGGGATGGAGGGGAGGCTAGTTCGGCAAAAGGGAATGAAGTTTCATCAAAAGTAACATGACGTGAAATAATGATTCGATTAGTGGCCAGGTCCAAACATCAGTACCCTTTGTGATCAGAAGGGTAGCCGAGAAAAACACACACAGTAGATCGGGGAGCAAAAGCTTATGGGCAGCCGCAGCGGAGAGGTTCGGATAGCACTTGCACCCAAAAACACAAAGATGGTCGAGGGAAGGTTGAATGCCATGCAAAGCAAAATGGGGCGACTGAAACTGTAGTGTTTTAGTGGGATGCAAGTTTAGTAAATAAGTTGCTGTATGAAGTGCCTGTACCCAATATGGTGCTGGAAGACTAGCCTGGAACATAAGAGAGCCCATAATATTATTAGTGGTGCAAATAATGCGCTCGGCCCGACCATTCTGTGGGGATGTGTAAGGACACAACACGCGAAAACTAACGCCATGTGTTAGAAAAAAAATGTCCGAGAGGAGGAGTTGTCAAACTCACGACCATTGTCAAACTGGACTGCTTTGACAGTTGTGCCGAACTAGGTGGAAACAAAAGCAAAGAAATTTTTGAGGGTCAAAAAGGTGTCGGATTTGAGGCGCAAAGGAAAAGTCCATAAGTAATGTGAGCAGTCATCGAGAATAACGAGATAATATTTGTAACCTAAAACTGTTATGAGCATGGGCTTATGGGCCCAGTCCAGCCCGGGGGCGGCAGCCTGGCGTGCTAGGGCTGCCGCCGCCCTTGCTGCGCAGCCGCCAGGAGGGCGGCTAGGTGGGGCTGCGGCTCCACCTTCTAAAAGTGGCTAGGATTAGATTAGGAAGGGTCATTGTAAGTTAGGAAGGATGAGATCATTTGATAAGATCCCATCTATAGCGATTGCTTAGAGGTTAAGTTAGAGTTGCTTGAGAGTCAAGTTGTACCCCTCTATATAAAGAGGGGCAGTCTATCAATAAAATAAAGGGCAAGTAGAGTTAAGGGTTAAACCCTAACTCTCTCTCTCTCTCAACAGCCGCCGCCTCCCTCCTCTCTCCCTGCGCCTGCACCCTCTCTCTCTCTCTCTCTCTCTCTCTGCCCTAGCCGCACCAGCCCCTCCTCCCACAGCCGCAAGGAGGGCAGCAGCCCTCCTTGATCATAACAACTGGTATCACGAGTCCATCTTGATCCTCGGCCTCCTCTCTTCCATGGCCTCCACCAACGTTGCCGCCACCACCACCGATCCAATGGCCGACAGTGCCGACCTTTTGAGAAACATGAAGGCAAGTCTCGATGAGTTCTTCGCCGTGGCCGACACATTCTTTCAGAAGATGCTCGCCAAGGAGGAGGAATCTGCATCACAGCCGGCAGATCCCGTCACCACGGCTGATCCGGACGCCACGGAGGAGACCGCGTTGGTTTTCTCCACCAGCATAAACCGGACTGCTACAGTACCGGCGCGATGAACAGTAGCCGCGGCGCTACAGTACCCACAGAGAATTTCAGGTCAGCTCTGCCTGTTTCTGCTGTGGAGATCATCGATTCGGCGTCATCAACAGATGTTCTCTCATTGGAGGCGATCCCTCGTCCCCAGTTGCTGATCTGGTAACCCATCTCGCTTCGGATCCGACGCCTCCAACCGCACCGCTCATCGTCAAGTCGGCGGACATCGATGCTACAGCGGTAGATCCAACCGCTATGGAGATCGACGTGGAGGAGCTACTTGCGACTGCGGATCTCACCATTATAACAAATCCATCTATTAAGGAGGAAATTGCTAATCAGGTTTGCAATGTTTACACCAGAATTGATGGTTTTGCTCCTCTCTCACCTATTGCCTTCGGATTGAATAACGGGATCTCTCGAGGTTTTTCTGTTGCATCTTCCGGTTCTCTGAAATTGTCTGATTCACAATTTTATGGAGGCATGTTGCAATTTGGAGAAAAATTAGTTGGATTTGATGCTATGATTTTGGGATTTTTTCGGAACGACATTTTGCAAATAACCACGGGTAGTCTTCCAAAGATTTTGATGACAGCCATCACGACTACCATGCAAATTTTTCCAAGTTATGTGGTACCAACAGATGAATTTTCACCACATCTACACTTGATTGGACATGAGTCTCGTTTGGATCTCAGTGATTCTCGCCAACAAGACACGTCTCAACGGAGCTTTTCAATTCAGCTACAACAGGATTTTCTGGACTTCTTATTGTTGATTTTGTGGCTAATTGCAATGGCTCCGAATTGCTGGAAATTCTTACTTGGAGTTCTGACTTTCAAAATATTCTATCGAGTTACGCTCCATAAGAGAAGAACTTCTACTTTCAATTGTTATTTGGATCAGTTGGAGATTGTAAGGGGGACTTCTTGGCTAACATTATTCAATCCTATTGGGTGGAGTGTTGCACTTGGAATTCTGAACTTTGGACAGCTATTCCCTCGAATTGATCTCTGCCACAAGATGGAGCACATTACTAGTACTTTGGCTGCACCTGCGGCAATTAACGGCGCCAAGGAGACCACCGCAGAGGAGCTGCGCTACATCAAGTCCTTTTCCCAGATCTTTGGGGAGAAGGAATCCCAGGAGGCTTCGGTGATCATGACGAGGGGCTCTACATCAACAACTTGTGCCCTGACGTCGCCTACGCGCCATGCTCCGGATCTTCCTGTTGTGCCAGCTGCCGACCTGGCCGCACAAGAGGAGGTCGCGCGCTATCTAGCCGCGTTCCTCCTAATCTTCATGAGGATGGGCGTCCATACGCCCCCGGACTTCACCACCAACTACCTCGACATCTACGATTTCATGGGCGACGTCGCTATCATGAGAGTCATACCATCTGTCTTGGATGGTGAGGGCTCGCTTCCTCCAGCGCTCCAGGATGATGGTGTGCACATAGGCGACCTGTCTATGGTGAACTCCATCGCTACTTTGGAGGATCTACCGCTCGATCTGGGCGGTGCTACCCTTGTCCTTCCGGCGCCCCAACGTGTCAAGGACGGGAGCTTCGGTGGCATCTACACCAACAACTGCCGCGACATTCTTGGTGAGGACGTGCTCCTATCACCAAGAGTCATGCCTTCACCAACAGTTGTCGAGATGACAATTGTTCTTGCTCCAAACGTTACCAACTCTGCGGATGAGACGTCTAGAGAGTTCGCTGTTGATGACATCTCCATCAAACACGCTTTACATCTGAAGGACGACTCAATAGCCCTGGATCATGCCAAGCACAGTAAGCAAAACATGTTTATTTCTTTATTGTTCAATGCTATTGTGCTTGCATTGTCGCTCCTGCCTACTTCCTTCGGCGTCAACAACGATCCAATCAAGTGGAGGGACGACGCAGCTGCTGACCTCCCAAAGGCCTTCACCATTCGAACTAGAGCAGGAGGCTCTGGCTCGGATGCTTTCCTTGGGACAGGAGGTCTCATTGCTCATGGTGCCAAGGGTGGGACTCATTTTCCCACCATCTTCTGCGGCGCCAAAGGTGGATGCACTTCCACTTTCTTCTCCCAGCATGATGGCGTGACAATCTTCAACAGTGGAGACTCCATCAACGGGTTCAGCTTCATCATCGTCAACAATATCTGGGATTTGGCATTGGTATCCAACTACCGTGCTAAAATTCAAGGTGTTTGCTACAAGCTGCTCGTTTTCTGGGAAAGAGACAACAACAACATCGCCGGTGTTATCGATCGTTACTCCTTCCTGCTTGGCGTGGTGGTCGTCGACATTGGGCTTCGTTCTTCTCCAACAACATCGACTCCCTACTTCGATCCGGGCTGGCAAGTCTTCCAGCGCGAGGACGCGCTGGATGTCAATGGGGGAGGAGATGTTATGAGCATGGGCTTATGGGCCCAGTCCAGCCCGGGGGCGGCAGCCTGGCGTGCTAGGGCTGCCGCCGCCCTTGCTGCGCAGTCGCCAGGAGGGCGGCTAGGTGGGGCTGCGGCTCCACCTTCTAAAAGTGGCTAGGATTAGATTAGGAAGGGCCATTGTAAGTTAGGAAGGATGAGATCATTTGATAAGATCCCATCTATAGCGATTGCTTAGAGGTTAAGTTAGAGTTGCTTGAGAGTCAAGTTGTACCCCTCTATATAAAGAGGGGCAGTCTATCAATAAAGGGCAAGTAGAGTTAAGGGTTAAACCCTAACTCTCTCTCTCTCTCAACAGCCGCCGCCTCCCTCCTCTCTCCCTGCGCCTGCACCCTCTCTCTCTCTCTCTCTCTCTCTCTCTCTCTGCCCTAGCCGCACCAGCCCCTCCTCCCACAGCCGCAAGGAGGGCAGCAGCCCTCCTTGATCATAACAAAAACACTAGGAACAGGGGAGGTCCAAAGATCACAATGTATTAAATCGAAATTCTTAACAGCACGGGAGTGAGATAATGCGAAAGGTAGGCGAACATGGCGGCCTAACTGACAAGCATGACATAATGTTTCGAGCTCACTCTTATTACCAACTAAATGTGACAAAGCCTCAAAACCTAAATAACCAAGACGCCGATGCCAAAGTGTGGATGGTGAGAGACCAGCAACTAGAGCGACGGCCGACGAAGGGCAGGTATAAAGCTGACCGGAGCTATTGCACCTGATGATCACGTTCCTGGTGCGCAGATCCTTCACAGAAAGACCATAGGGATCAAATTCGACATAACACATATTATCAATGGTGAACTGACGAACGGAAATAAGATTCTTAATAATCTATGGAGAAACTAAGACATGACGGAGGTGCAGGGGGCGATCAGAAGTGGAAAAAGATGTATGGCTAGTGGAGGTAACAGGTAGCAGTGACCCATTACCGACAACAATGGATGCAGGTGTATGAGAAGATGGGGTTTGAGAGGAGAGGAGATTACCGGAACTCAAAATCATGTGAGTGCCCGCCCCAGAGTCCATGACATACTCATGTGCCGGTGGCGGGTTCAGCGTGGTGGTGCTAAACGCGTTGGCCAACGCGTTCTGGTCCCAGAGAAGTCCAGAGCATGGCGTGGGCCACTGCACCATAGGGGAGACGCCGTATCCTGAAGGAGCACCAGGGGCACCATGCAGCGCGGGATACTGAGCATATGCATAGGGCTGCCGGAAGCCATACGCGTAGCCCGCAGGGAGTGCGCCAGCGGTGCTGTAGGCAGTGAGGGCATGCTGCAGGGCCGATGCTTGCTGCTAGGCCGGCACGCCTGATGGGGGTCGCAGCTGCTGCTGGCCTGTTGTGGGGGGCGAGGACCCAGCAGGCCGTGCGGAGGAAGAGGCCGTGGGCCGTAGACCTAGAAGGACCCCGTCCGAGGATTGACTGGGCTGGGCCAAAATCCACCTGGAGCACCGGCTGGCCCGTGGTTCCTGTTGTATTTCCTGCGACCATTGTTGTTGTTGGGGGAGGACTTCGTGTTCTGCTGGGGAGCTGAGTTGCTGGAACTCGGAGCAATTGGGCGCTGCTGGGAGGTGGTGGCACGAGCGCCGAAGTCGGGAAAGACTTGGAGTTCATGGTTGCTTCCTCAATCTTCAAGACCAAGCCAGACGGTGCGAGCAGTCGGCGTGCCGGTGGTGACAATCTCCATAAGCTCTGGGGAGATGGTGGAGAATAGCCAGGATCGGATTGTGCAGTCCATGCGAAGCCAGTGCAGGTCGGCAGCGGCGGGGTCGTCGAGGTCGAGGAGCACATGGTCCATGAGCTCGTACTTGCCGAGGGTAGTCATGAAGAGGTTCTTCCAGTGGGTATAGTTTGGTGAAGTGAGGTCAAGGATTTTGTGCACAAGCGATTTGATGGTGGAGACAGCGAATGCCTGCGCGTGGAGGGCGCCGATAGCTTGAGCTTCATTGTATGCGCGCATGCGCATGTCCTCGGCGTCCTTGACACGTTCTGCGGAGGCAGGTGAGGAGGAGAGACACCAGCGCTGATGTGCGCACACGGCGAGGTAGCGTGACACACAGAAGAGGCAGCAGCGGCGCTAGGGCTAGCGGAAGCAGGGTCCAAGGTCGAACCCTCTTGATACCATGAAAGCAGATTAAACAATGCGATAATTGATCATTAACCCGGGGTACAATACATAAAGACGGGAAGCCTGAGTAGGCAGGCCCGTAGTACAAATCGTCTGGCCCAACCGGCCAATACTAATCCCAAACATAACTATCTGTCTAACACCAACCACTCGCACCTTCGCTACCTCCACCTCGGCGGGAACTACTTCTCTGGCACCATTCCGGAGAGCTTCCCTTTTTAGATAAAGGAAACTTTTATTTCAACTTGAAATAATATTCCGACCTCTGTACAATGATGGTACATCTAGCCTTTACATGACAATCACCAAGGTGAGCCGATACAAATCAGCCTTAAAACACCTAAAAATCAAAGAAAGCTCTATCATCTAGCTCAGCACCTCTAAAATCCTATGGTGTCGATCAATTGATATTGTTGCGGTTGCGTCTTCATCCTCAGAAGAAGTCACTTCTCTGCAGGAAATTGTCGCCGCTTAAACAACATTTCATCACTTACAACCGAACTCCGGAGGCAAGATCATGCAGAGGTTCGATGCCTCTCCGTGTTCCATGCGCGATGCTTTCGCTACCCGATCACAGGAACAAATGTCAGATTGTGCAGGGCCGTCTCTATGTTTTGGAAGCCCCGGTGCGAAATGAGAATTAGGGCCCTAAAATATAAAAAAAATTACATAGGCAAAATACACTTGATCGGCAATATTAGCATCATCTCCTTGATCAATTTCTGCAATTTAACTCTCAAGTTGTACTGTAATGTCAGCATCTTGTTGGCTCTGATCACCATGACTCTCAAGCTCATCAACATTATTAGTTTCTGGATTTTGATTTTCAGAATTCAATTGAGGTTCTTTCACAACAAATCTGTCAAGAGCACGCTTTAGAGATTGAGCTGCTGCTTCTAGTCTATGTTTCTTCTTGCCCTTTTCAAAACCAGAATCCTACTTCCTATTACTAGAATACATGATAATCTATGATGGTTGCTACCTGTTTGGTAAACCAAAGTATGGAACAAATTAGAAAAACGGCAGGCTTAGGTCTAAGTATTAGGCGCGCAACCACTCAGCCAGGGCCAATAACACATAGCAGGGGCTAGCATTAGCAAGATTGAAAAAAGAATACAACATGGCGAGCCCCGTCGATGCTTGAAAAAAGAACATGGCTGCTTGTCTGCTTACCTTGCTAACTGCTTCAGGGCCTCATGGGTCAGCAGCGCCGTGAGGTGAGAAGACCAGGCCACGCGATGCGGGGAACGACCGAACGAGTGCCCAAGGTCTCGTCGTCCAGTCGGCCGTCTGGGAAGCAGCGCGATTGGGAACGACCGAACGAGCTGCTACGATTTGAGGGCTACGGCGAATTGGGGAAGAAGACTAGCAGAGGAGTGGATTCGTGTGGAAGCCAAACAATAAATTCGGTCCTGCCGAACCGCGTCAATCGGGCGAACGTGAACTGGCTTCGCCTTCACCGAACTTTGCTCTGCGCTGGGCCTTTCTTGACTATTGGGTTGTGCCAACCTTTATTCTAACAGGCCAATATGTATATGAATTGCGAACTGGCGCCCTAGATTTTTGGAGGCCCTGGACAGTCGCCCATCTTGTCTCTGCCAAGGGACGGGCCTGGATTATGTGGAGGTGAAACACCTCTCCGTGCTTCACACGACGCTTTTGCTGCACCGCGACGGACTCGAGTACCTCGGCCTCAACGACAACACGCTCTCCGGCCGCGTCACCGCCTCACTCGCGCCATGGCGCGTGCCTTCCTCCAACTCTCCGTCATCGTCTTTGTCCAACCCAAGGTCAAATCCAGTCGCAAGCTGGATGGGTTTGGATCGGACTTCAGTTAATTGGATAGGATGGGATTGAACGCAAGCTTTTTAGTGGGTTTGGATTGGATGATTGTTTTACCCGTCGAACTGAAATTGGACGCCGTTGCCGTGGATCCCAATCTAATCCCAAGATACATCTGATCATTCCAATCCTAAGATACATCGGATACTCAACCAGTACGGCGGCGGCCCGCTTGAGTTCAGCCAGTCCGAAAGGCCCCTGTGTTTTGTCTCCGCGGCAGCGCGGAGCTCGCCGCCGTTCCTGCCCGCATTCGTCTCTCTCACCACCCGCGTCCTTCTTCCCTTGCCATTCATGGGCCATCGGGTGTAAGATTACGAGGATACCCTTAGCCACTGTAACGACCCACTTTTTAATTAACAGTTAAGTGACTAAGCAGCACTAATCACAAATTAATTAAAACAAATAATATGAAATTTTAGCATTTCAGAAGACTCACAACAAAAGATTAAAAATCACCAACTGTCCAAAATTTTACAAATTATACTTGATCATGTTGTTCAATGGTTTAAGGACTAAACATGCTTAATTTACAAATGAATCCACTGTTCTACAAACACACTCAACCATCATTCTTTTGCCATCTCAGAGCCACACACGCTGCTACACAAACCAGCATGCAACCTTAACCTCCCCAAAACCAGCCTGTGCCAGCCATGAGTGGCAGGCAACCAATAGGAAGTCTCCATTCCTTTCTCAGCCAATGGGAGCTCGACAACATACTGAAGAGAGAGGATGAGGACAAGACGAAATGGAGAGGATAAAGCCAGGCGGAGGTCAAGCTTCATGGCAGAGTTCACCTGAGAGCATCACTCCCAATGCCAAAATCCCAATACTGCAAGCAAGATAAACGAGACATGAGAGAGCTTGTGGCCAAGAAGTGGAGAAGCAGGAGAGGAGGACCAGCTGAGGGACCAAGGAGCAAGGATGGAGGAGCTGACCAAGAGGAGCAAGGAGGCCAAATGGAGGATGTGGGAACATGCGACGACTACAGCAACCCTGTGCTAGCGCCGGCGTCCGAGCTCATCACCATAGCCAAGGTGATTCCCCACAGAAATCCCAAATCCTTTTGATGGCACACAGTTCACTGTTGCAGAGGTCCTAGCTCACCTGCACACTAACATCACCCATCACCATCCTCAAGCATTCAATCTTAAACACAGCAGTAGTACCCTATTTACCATAGCACAATCGCACATAAACAAGGATAAATAGAGCGTGTAGTTCACTTGAGCAGCTAGCCTGTAGATGCCAAGTGACTTTTGGAGTCGATGGTCTGTGAAGAAGAAGCAGGGGCACAGCAGCAGCTAGGAGCTCACCTCACTCACCACCATCTTCACGACCACGCTTAGCTGCATCCATGCTCAAGCACGGCGCATGACCAGCTGCACAAGCTCATGATACTCAGCACACCTGGCAACCCTAAGCCCATCGCAGCACACCTAACCGAAGGCCGCAGCCGGCGAGTTGCATTGCTCCGGCGAACACTGAAGCTAGGATCTAAAATAGCTAGCACTAGGGGGGGCCCAATCGTTGGGGGAAACGGCATGGATAGCACTAATAAGGAAGCAAGGAGAGTAGCATGCCGGTGGTTGGAGGCGAGATCCGCCGTTGTTGGCGACGGATTCGTGGACGAGGTGACGCGGCTCTATTGTTTCCTGAAGAACAGAGCAGCTGATAGGAACGAAGCGGAAGAGATGCGTCTGTTTCAGAGCTAAGGAGCTGACCAGTGGGCCTATCACCTGAATACCTGATGTTCGTCAACTAAATATTGCTAGGAACAGAGCACGCTGTCACACAAACTTGATTTAGTGCACATTCTAATCTAACTGGGACACGTGTAGCAGCACCAGAACTATCGTGTAGCCCAAATGCACAAGCACTAAACATTTATACAAGTATCGAACTTTGCCCGTCAACTATTTAAACAAAGGTGAACCTATGAATTTGGAGAATCGGCTCCGTTGGTACCAGTGAGGAAAGGAAACCAGAGCTCAGTTTCGCCATCAGGATACAGGCAAATCATATAGATAGATACATCACATGTTTTTCAAAATGTTTTCAAACTTGCATAAAACATTATTTTCTAAAGTAAATTAACATGTGAGATTGGATGAGATGAGCTAGTGATGGATAAAGGATGATAGTATGACGTGGTGGGTAGTGAGATCTGATGGGATGAGATGATGGTTGGGCTCTCACTACACTAGGGTATGAACTACTCCCTCCGTCCAAAATGTAAGCATTTTTTTACTTCTAAATATCACGTTTGACAGTTCGTCTTATTCAAAAAAATTTATAAAAATATAAATGAACAAGTCATGCTTAAAGTATATCTAATGATAAAACAAATTGTAACAAAATAAATAATAGTTTCGTAATTTTTTGAATAAGACGAATGGTCAAACGTGATCTTCAAAAGTCAAAAAATGCGTACATTCTGAGACAGAGGTAGTATAAGGACTCACCTCCTCTCACTCGGAATGTTGCCGTACAAAATCGTGTCAACCATGGACTTGTTTGCAACAAGCTGAGTCTATTAATCCTTTACATTTTTATATACCCCTCATAGGATGAAGGAGAGGTTTGGGGGCTCGAGGTCCCCATTCGGGTGTCGATGAAGCAAACTCATGCGCCTATATTCGCATAAAAGGACTGGAGGTGGTATATAAAATAGAGAAATGTGAAAAACTCGGTACTTTGACCATGAGTCGCATCAAAGGAAATGCGATGGCAAAAGGGCAAAGTAATCATGGGTAGTAATCATGGGTACAGTGATACAAACCTGCGCTGGTTAAAAATCGTGATTCACGTCATATCTCATGGTATAGAGGCTACGGGAGCCAAATAGGTGGCTCTATCTCATAATTCGAGTAAATAGTAGTATTTATTAATATTTTTTTCAACACATTGTTTTTATACTAAAATGATAATGATGATGATAAGACGACAGGATTGGATAAGAATAGAGATAGTGCATTTCATTTTATTACTAAATGCTTGTTGAGTACTTTGTACTCACTCTTGTATTCTCCCCCTTCTCAGATAGAAAGAGACAACATGTGAATAATCTTATGTGCCAAGATTGGTTTACTAGAAGGTTACGGGCGGAAGACGAAAATGCATTGTTAGTTATTAGGCAAGTTTTATATCAGTCCTAATCTAGTGAGATGTACCAATTTTGTAACAATCTAATGAATAATATTGAAAAAGTTGTAAAGTCCTAACTATTCTCTGTTGCATCACTCTTACTAGGGTCATTACTCAAGAAAGCAAGACTTTATTGAGTAATAACCCTTAAGCTGGCATTTTTATCATAATGTGAAAATGCAGGGCATTATAGCCACTGACGAAGCTTTGTGAAGACTAAAGAGGACCTTGCCCCCCCCCCCCCCCCCCCCCCCCCCCCCAACTATTTTCAACATGCTTCATGGAACAATAATTAATCAATCATTTGTACTTTTGAATTATATAAATTGCTAATTTACACTAATAAATCACCAAATAAGCAAGTATTTCTTGATTGGCCTCCTCTTAACATGTTTCTGAGCCATTTGATGAGGCGGATCGAACGGTTTGAAACATAGTACGTCTGGTACTTCGTACCTCTTGGAGGATGGGAAAAAAAAAATCTCTACCCACAAAGAGCAGATGAGAAACAGAGAAAGAAAAGTTTGACCTTGGACCTCAGCTGCCACCTTGGTAGCTTTGCCGTCGTCACCCTGATGATCATCTCCTTCTGCAAACGTTTCACACGATCAGTTAGCGGAATATGCGAAACAACAACATAAAGATTCGCAGTACGTAGTTGGCTACGAATTATGAGAAGCAACATAACCAAGAGTTAATTCACAAAGAGTTCATGCCAAGTATTGGCCGGAACTAGTATATATGATCTTACCCTCATCTCTGCTCAGTCCTCGGGTAAAGGAGCAGACACAGCACCAAGCAACTGTACTGTCTTCTTGCAACCTCTCAAGCAGAAGGCGTCTTTGTGCACCAGTATTGTGTACAGCCGCTCCCCTCTATATACACAAACGCAATCAACCACTGAAGTCTTTGCACGGAACTATAGTTAGTAGCTACTGAAGCATATCCCTTGCGGGGCCTACTGATTTCAGACGACAGCGACACAAAAGGACTTGAGAGGGAAGACCTGAGTTCGATCCTCCTAACTGAAGATGCAACTAACTAGGAGCAGTTAGTCACCCTGATTTGTAAATGCGAAATCCCACTTGCTCAAGCACGGCGACGCGCTATCGGAGGTTGGAATGAAGTGCATGGCAACAGTTTTCAAAAGGAGAATGGGCAAGAAATTTCCGTCCTGCCCGCCCAGTGGGTGACTTTGCTTGCCCGGAGTTGGCAGGATTCGGGTTAGAATAGTGGCGCAGAACTGTCACAGCGGTTACACATTTTTTTTTTTGACGCGAAACTGTAGGGAAAATCCCCACAGTGTTTGTCGATTTTTCATAATATAAAAAGGAAAACGAACAGGAGGTCTTAAGTTACAAGAAGCTACTGCTAGAACTAATGCTAGGGACTAAAATATGCAACTATACAGCTTGAAAGGAAAACTAAGGAAAAAGAGGATACAACAGCTAATATACAGTAGACATACAACAACAGAACTACAAGGTAGCTAGCCATTGCTTAATTGGTTGACGGTGCCTTTCATTGATTCTGTACAAGTGCAAAATCACCTCTTCCTTGAATGATCGCTTCCAATTGCTAATGCTTGGGAGCTTATTCTCAAATATTTTGCCATTTCTTTGTTTCCAAATCATCCAAGCAGCTACAGAAAACATTTCTGTGAAGAAATGATAAGGGAAATTTTGCTTTACTTGCAGCACTCTGTCATAAATATTCAACTCCTCATCCCATACAATCCCAATTATGTACCAGCAGGTTGTGCTGAAAGGGCATTGGAAAAAAGGTGCTCCAAGGTTTCCTCTTCATTATAGTTGCAAAGCACACAATTGTATCCCGAGTCCAAATGGCAGTTCCTTCTCCTCATCATGTTTCTTGTGCTGACTCTGTCCTTTAGTAGTAGCCAGATGAAAAATTTGATTTTTGGCATGCATTTGCTTTTCCAATTCCATTTGAAGGGTACTGGACATGATCTGCCGGCAAATTTGTGCTTGTAATATTTTCTTGATGTGTATTCCATTGCTCCCCATATAAAAGAATATGTGTCTGGCTCATCAGTATCATTCCAGAACAGTCCAATGTCTGCTTGAAGTTGCAGGAGTTCTTCATAAGCTTGTGGAGACAGTGGCAGATGGAAAATAGAATCAAAGTCTTCTTGGTTCATAGCATCATAAAGTGAAGTGTATTTCTCCTTTGCAAAAGAATATAGTCTCGGGTATTTATCAGCAAAGATATTTCCATTCAGCATATCATTCCATAATGACACTGTATCTCCTTTGCCTATGTTGCATTGAGCAATACCATTAAATTCAGCATGCAATCGAAGGATGTCCTTCCACCAAAAAGACCCTTTTTCTCTGGCATGATGTGGAACCTCATGAGTATAATATTTATTCCAAATGAGATGGACTCAGGGCAGATCCCTTTTACTATAAAATTTCACAAGGTGTTTCATGAGTAAAGCTTTATTCTGCAGTCTTAAATCAATAACTCCCAGGCCTCCTTTTTCTTTAGTTAGCTGCACTTCCTCCCATGCTACAAGATTTGGAGTCTTTTTGGATGTGTCATTACCTCTCCATAAGCATTGCTTTCTTTCAATATCGATTTCATCAATAATTTGTTCAGGCACTTTGATGATGCACATCAGATAGGTTGGGATAGAAGATACCACAGAGTTAATTAATTGTAGTCGACCAGCATATTGCAAAAACCTGGAGCTAGCAGAAAGACACTTCCTTATTCTTCCCATGATTGGAGCATAGTGCTTGACTAAAGGTTTTGTAGTTCCCATTGGAAGCCCCAAATATGTGAATGGCAAGGTGCCAAGTTGACATCCGAAAGTATTTGCTAGGATCTGATCTTTGTCACTGGCCACATTTATTGGTATCATACAAGATTTCTTATAATTAACTCTCAGACCTGTAGCTTCAGAAAAAGTGTTTAGTATACCCTTAAGGAATAACAATTGTCTAGCACTTGCTTGCATTACCAATAATGTGTCATCTGCATATTGAATTATTGGAAAATCTGTAGCCATATCCTGAGGTATTGGTGTTCCCAGCAGCCCTTGCCTATAAGCTTTGTTGATGATACTTTGAAGTAAATCAGCAGCCAAAACGAATAAGAGAGGAGATAGAGGGTCTCCCTGTCGTACTCCTCTTTTGCATTTGAATTGTTTACCAGGCACTCCATTAAGTAAGACTGAAGAGGTTCCTGAAGAGAGAATTTCAGAGATCCACATTATCCATTTTTCAGGAAATCCTTTTGCTTCCATCACTCTAAGTATTGCCAGGTGTTCTACCATATCAAAGGCCTTTTCGAAATCCAACTGCAGGAGAATAATTTGTCCTTTAGAGTGATGACATTGATGTAGGTACTCAAAGGACCAGGCTAAGCAGTCCTGGATAGTCCTGCTTTTAATGAACCCATATTGATTCTTGTGCACTATCTTCATGATCAGCTTTTGCAATCGATTTGCAAGAATTTTTGTGAGGAGCTCCAGAGAAGAGTTAAGCAAGGAAATGGGCCTGAAGTCATTCACTGTCTCTGGGTTATCTTTTTTGGGCACCAATGTGATAAAGGAAGAGTTAATGCTTTCAAGATTCATTCCATTGTCAAAGAAATCTCTGCATAATCTGTAGAAGTCTTCTTTGATGTCAGCCCAGCAATGCTTGAGAAATTTGCCATTAAAACCATCAGGGCTCGGAGATTTATCTGTTGGCAAAGACTTAACTATTTCATCAATCTCTTCAGTAGTTACTGTTGCAATAAGCTCGTCAAGGCCTTGTACATGTTCAACGTAATCATGCAGGTCAAAGTGAAATACTATTTGTTCAGAGACACCCATTCTATTTTTAAAAGCATTCCAGAAGAGAGCAGCCTTCTCTGTATGATCAGTCACCATTCTTCCATCTTCAGCTTGTATCTGTGGAATAGCATTTCTTTGATATGACTCTGTAGCCATAGCATGAAAATACTGAGTGTTCTCATCACCATATTTGACTCTTCTCATTGTAAATCTCTTTTTCCAGTACATTTGTTTGTACTGTAACATCCTCTGCATGTGACTCTTAATTATTTCTCTGAAATTCCATTCAGCCGTTGACAGGGATCTGATTTCCTCTAATTTGTCCAAGCATTCTATAATGAGATTGCAGTTTGAAATGACACTATTAAGTTGTGAAAATTGTTTGCTCCAGTCCTTCAATCCTTTCCTTAAAGACTTGAATTTTGTAGATAGGGTAATGGCACTGTTTGTTGAGTATGGGCAATTGTGCCAATATTGATTTACTACCTCTGTGAAGGCTTCATGCAGAGTCCAAAAATTCTCAAATCTAAATATATTTGATTTTGGTATATGAGTGCCAATCTTCACCTGGCATGGTACATGATCTGAGATGATTTTAGCAAAAGAGGGAGAACCATTGTATTTGGATATTGCAGTGTCCAAGAGGGGTTGGTGAAGAACCAGTCAATTTGTTGCATCAATGGTGTCCTTTGCATGTTACTCCATGTGTACGATCTTCCTTTTAACGGTAACTCAATGAGACCCAAGTGACTGATAATGTTGTTGAAAGTAGATATGTCTGATAAGTTCGCCCCGGGCCTGTTTCTATTTTCCACTGATCTATAGAAATTGAAGTCTCCCAGAAGAAGGCAATTTTCATCACTGTCAGTATCCAGATTAAGTAACCAATCAACAAACTCTTCCCTTCTTGGACTTTGACAAGGGCCATATACAGTAATTAATTTCCACATTTCCAGATTATGCCTTGAGGTGAAATTGATACTAATAGAGAAACTTTGCTTTTCAACAGTTACACCAGAAAAAATAGAGCTGTTCCAAATTACTAGTATCCCACCAGATGCACCATTTGAAGGGCTATAATCAAATTTATCAAATCTTCTTGGAGCAAATTTACGTATATAAGCTATGTCAAAAATATCTCTCTTTGTCTCCTGTAAACAGATAATAGAGCAGTTGCTTTCCTCAATCTTTCCCTTATAGAATTCCATTTTAAATCATCATTAATACCACGTATGTTCCGGCAAAGAATATTCCAGCTTCTATTTGTTGTATCCATTAAACACACTGGTAATGTAAGAGATGGGCACAGTTTGCACAGCAAAACCTGTGGTGTGCACTGGAGATAGGACCAGGCATAATATTAAAACAAAATTGCCATAACCATACATCAGAGGCACTGGAAGGACCAGGCAAAGAAAATCACAGACAGTAGACCTGGAGGGACCAGGTATACTATTTCCAATCTCGGCAATCAAGAAGTACCCAGCAAATATCTTAAATAAATAACCAACAGTCATAGCAAGATTACAGTCACACTGAGACCCATTATTGACACTGGCATAAAGTTCAACCATAACAAGAACGACAATACAAATAAAACCAGTAACTAGAGACTGTATCATAACTTCAAAACAGAGAATAGCACTCTGTTCTCGAAATATTATTGTATTTATAGTTCCTATTAGGCGCTCTTGGCTTAAGAAGCTTCTCTGCTGTGATCTCCTCAAGAGGCAGCTGGCAGTAGTCTTCACCTAGCTCTTGCATGGTTGATAGTGACACTGATTCATCCGGTTCTTCCGAAATTTCCTGTACCACTTTGTCTAGCTTGGAGATGAGGCTTGCATGATCTTGAGCTTTGGCTGGCTTCCTTCTTTTTCTGGGCGTGTCTTCAAGCTAGATATGTTTATATCCATCATCTTTAGTAAGAAATCTTGGGCTTCTACACCTATTATCTGAAGAGCTTGCTGGGTTCAGATTTGCAGCATTCATCAAAATACCCTTCCTTGGTGTCTTCTTTGGCCTAGGGGGTGGGAAACTGGGTTTCTTCTGACTACCAGACCCAAAATGCTCTATGAACCTCAAAGGGCTCTGACCACAGTTATTGATTTCAGTGATTGGAACATCAAAAAGTTGTTCAGGAACTCTGAGACAGAGCCATCAAACACTTGTTCAGGAACCGAGACAGAGCTAGAGTCTTCAGGTGAATTATCCACAATCATCTCTGAATTATTCATGTTTATAGAGAGATCTTCTTGCTGATTAGGTGCAGAGCTAGAACTGGTGTTTACATTTTGTGCCCATAGCTGAAGGAGAATAGCTGAGGCACTATGGCTAGGTCATCATTATGATGGTCATCCACTGAATCAAAATCAAGCTTTCTAGCAACGCACTTTGATACTGTTTCTCCAAGGGACACTTGTAAGTTTTTCTAATCCAGAGCGATCACAATAGGTAACTTGAAAGCAGAGTTCCAGCTTCTCTTCAGTGGCCCAATCTGCATTGGAGCAAGAGGCCTGTGGATTTGTCTGGCAGTGAGGTGAGAAGCTATTAACAAAGTTCTCTTGCAAAACCTTTCCACAAGCATGGTTGGTGGCAGTACTGGGCCCATGACAGGCAAGGCAATATCCATGATAGGAGAGCTAGCATCACTTGAAGATGAAGAACCAACTGAGCCATTGGAACCAGCAGCAAAAACCATGTTGATTGGAATATCAGGACCATGTGCTCTGAGATAGACTGCAGTTGAACCTGTCTGAATGATATGACATCCTGTTCATTAACAGGGTGGTGAGGGATGTTGTTGTGCTCAGCTTGGTCAGGTATTGCAATATCTTCAACCTGATTGTCTGCAACCTGTACTTCTGGGGCAAAATCAATCCAATCTTCATCCATGTTAATATTCCCATCTGCATGGTGACCCAGATTATGAGCAACATGATTATCAACATTGGCACATCCATGCATGTCTTGCATCCAGCCTGGTTGTTGATTGCCAAAAACTGGAGGCTAGTTATGAGGCATAGGATGAGGATTTCCATCTGCAGGTACAGGATCCTCCCCACCAGGAAAAGCATCGGGGAAATTGCCATCTAGAATGTCGACAGGCACTGACCATGATCTACCTTGGCCACCCAACATTGTTCCCTGAGACACAATCAAGCTTCTCAGGATTCTATCCGGATCAAGCACCAGTACTCTAAGCAGCACTCTTGATTTGTTATTACTCTGATCCCAGTAAAGAAGACGGCCAAAAGGAGCTACAGCAGCTTTCATATAGTCCATTGATTGGTAGTCTAGTCGAAAAGCTAGAAACATGATAGTGCATTCTCTATCATGTTCTCAGATTAATTCTCTATCATGTTCTACCACATCAATCTCATGCAAGGGACCAAACTGTATTGGGCTAATAAGACCATACTCTGCCTCTGAGTAGGAGATGCAAACTGAAGCAGGCCTAATCCAAGAGGAGATAGCGAGGAAGATCGGATCCTTACATTATATTCATCTTCCAGAAACTGGATAACCTCTCCCAACGCCGCCCGAAGATACTGTTGGGCCGGCGCCGGAGTGAGCGTGACGATGCCATAATCTTCATGCAGACGTGGAGGTTCTCCTCCAAGAGCGAGGCGACCACGAGCAGGTCGCTGCCAGACATTCTCAATCTGAAAACCAAGCGGGACATGGAGCATTGGGTTGACTGGGAAGTTGGCCATGGCGGCTGGGGAGGTGGTTGCGGTGGTGGTAGGGTTTTCAGAGCAGGTTGGCGGCGGCTGTTGATCAGGGAAGATGTTGGAAGGCGAGGAGCCTAGAGCAGAGCTTGTGATATGTTTCGCGCGATCAGAAGAATCCGTAGCCTTTTGTTCAGGAGTTTTCTTTGGGGCCCACAAATCCTTGGCCTAGTACGAGTCCAACACCAACGTGCAACATGACCATAATTGTAACACTTTTTGCAACGTACTTGACTAGTGCACGAAAGTTTCGTATGCCCAGGTGCCAAAGAGTTTAAACAATTAGAATTCAAAACAGAGGAAAACTCGGGTGACTTATCTGCGTGGACTTGCATAGGAAGCGGATCAGGCTGTAACTGTGCCGTGTTCATCGTCCCATGCGACGAACTTGATTCAGAAATTTCAGTCAGCAGAGAATGATCCATCTGAAGATCCCTTTGTAAATGAGCAAAAGCAGTAGAACTCCAACCAGGCAATTATCTATCTGAACAGCTCTTCCAAAGATTAAAGAATTCTGATCAAGATTAGCAGTTTCAGCAGATTCAGCAGAGAAAACAAATGAACCAAACTTCAGCGCAGGAGGTGGTAGCACAGGTTTGTGCTTCACTGGCGGGGGGGCTTGCACAAGTCGAGTGGCAAAAGAGACATGCTTCTTGGCTTGCCATTGGGGGACGATTTCTTTTTACGAGAGACCAGAGTCCACTCTTTTTCTTGTTCTTCCTCCCAGATGCGCTTATCGCGCTCCCAATGGGCAACACCATTGTTCCAGAGATGGAAATAAACATCAAAAGTTTTACCAATGAAATGCCTCAGTTGATAAACGTGAAAAGCTTTGATGCAACAGAGAATCGAAAATGGCGATCACTCAAGAACTTGACATGAAAACCAGCAGCAGAACCACCAAGACAAGATTGCAGTGCCAAACTTACTGAATCCTCCGTGAGCCTGAAGGTGAATCTTCTGAAAGTTGCCAGAAGAAAGAAAGATCCATCCGGAGAGGAGGAAGGATGATGAACCACCGATCTAAAACGCTTGAGAATCTCCCGTTGAAACTTCTTGCCATGAGAGAAATCCCAATTTGCGCAGAGATCCGAGGAGGATCCCATCGCCGAAGGGAGAAACGGGGTCTAGAAAGACAAGGAGGTGGTGGAGACAGAGAGGTGCGTGGAGGGTGGTGAGGGGTGTAGATTGCCGGAGCTCACCATGGTCGCCCTGGGAGTCGCCATCCCTGGGAGTCTCCTCTGCTCCTAATATCCTGGGTTGAGTATCTAGAGTTCGGCAATCTCACAGCGGTTACACTGAACAAGTGAGTGTGACCAACGGCCTGGATCGAGGCGCGTCGGGCAGGGAGGGCGCCGAGCCATTGATGGCTGAAAGCTACTGCAGGGTGGCTGGCTGTGGTTGGCGCGGCGTGACTCCAGGGTCGCATGTTCCTTCATTCCTGATTCTCCTTGGCGTGATGCTTGCATCATGCCTTGACGACGGCGAGCATAGCCTGGCATGCTTTCGTCATTGTCTGGAAGAAATTTTGCTTATGGCGTCAAAAAGGTTTTCTTATGGTCCTTTGGAGTGCGTAGAGTGTGAGAAATAGTGTGTGTGTGCCGGATTCAAAAGGAATGAGCTTACATCGAACCGGAAGAGCTCATATCCTTTGGCTCCGGCGAAGAACATGAACTTGACTCTGTTGTGGCTCTAGGTATCATTATCAGGAACAGTGATGGGACGGTGGCATGGCGCTGCTCTCGGCTTGGTGTGTCCTATATTCATTGCAATATTGATGCAGAGGAGGCAGAGGTCATTGCCTGCCTGGAGAGTACTCGATCGGCTCGCGGAGCGTTGGCATGATCATGCTTTGGTTCTTTAAAAACTTGATTGTGCGGTTGCAGTACACATGTCCCATGTTAGTGTGGAGGACCGCTCCTGGTGCCGCCGCCCAGGAAGCCCTTCACAATGGCCGTCAGCTGAAGAGCTTGGCTGTAAAGAAGATTCATATCATGGAGAGCAGAATTAGGTGGAGTATGAAGCAGAATTAGGTGTGTGCATGATATTGTTGATCATGGGCGTGGTGGAACGAGTATAATATTAAGGTTTGTAGTATCTCTAGTCCTAAAAAGTTTGAAGTTAGTCTTTCGTCAGCCCAAATTGCGAGTCCGCTCGCAGCCTTCCGCCTAATTCAATTCGACTACAACTCCGCCTGCAGCGTTTCTCCCGTCTTGGCGTGCGTAGATTTTTCATGTGCCTTCGCGTAAGTCTTCTCTCGCCTTGAATTACAAACGGAAAAAACTGTATTTTCCTCTCACCTCCTGATCGTAAACCTAGACCGTGAGACTCGCAAACAAAGCCGCCGTCGCCGCTGTAACTGAGATGAGAGAGAGCAGCCACTGCGTAATCAACTCAGGTCGCGCGCGGGATCAAGACGAGCGAGCCGCACGCTGCCGCATCGTCAATCAGGTCGCGTGGTCAAGAACAAGAATGCCTGCGATCGCCCCGTCCAACCGCTGCAATCTCGACGCCGTCCATGTCACCGCAACAACGCACCTGCGATCATCGTTGAGTCAACTAATCTGATGATAAAATGAACGCTATTCAAATCATGAAGAAGGACGGGCTCAAAGGACGAGAAGAACATCATCGCGTTCATGTCCGACGACATCGCGCCCAACCCCAACAATCCTCGGCCCAGCTTCATAATCAATAACCCCGCCGGCGTCGACGTCTACGCCAGCATTACAGCATAGGTATATAGTCTTCATGTGCTACCGTCACCAGATTATCCAGGACACCGTCCGTATATGTGCTATGATTGAAAGATGAAAAAAAACATGTATTTACAACTAAAATTTATGAAAATCTCTAGCCCTTGGATTTTCTACTTGATGTCCCATTCAGTTTGTCAAAAATTTGTAGCAATTGAAGTCCATTTTTGTACCACTGTTTTCAAAAATACATATTCTGCCTTTTTCTCAACATTTGGATTTTCCAACTATGACAAAATGGAACTTAGATTCATACAATGATCTATTTTTTCTATTTATGTACAGTAGCTTTTATATCTTGTGAAAACTTTTAGCCCGTAGCAACGCACGGACAATTTGCTAGTCAACACTTAAGTCTTTAATCAAGCTCTCTATTTCGGAATATAAAGAGTCAGCGACGATTGAGCGGTCAACTCAAAAGTTGAGTTTTGCATGTTTTGCGTGAGTTTGGAAAATGAATTCCAAGTCCGACAGCAAATTCATGAGTTTTATGTGTTATGTTTAGCAAAGGCGCAGGGCCAGCTCAAACGTTTCATGGTCCTAGGGCAGGATCGAGCCCACTGAATTTAGACATGCAGCAGCAAGAGGCGCATATGCTAGGGCGATGGTCGTCGAATTTTTTTTATTTTTAATCGATTTTTTTATTATATTTTTATTAATAGCCGCACGTTTTAGAAATTTGCAAGACTAGTCGCCCAATCGCTCGTCTATTGGGCGATAAGGCCTTGTCGCCCGGCCGAAGGGCGAGAAGAAGCGCTACAGTAACCTTGTCGCACTGTAGAAGGGCGACAGGAGGCTTGTCGCCCGACATTTGGGCGACAGGTTACTGTAGCGACTCTTGTCGCCCAACAGTGGGGCGACAGGTTACTGTAGCGATTTTTTATTTTTCGAATTTTCTGCATTAACAGTTAAGCCTCCCAAAGACTAAATTAAAAATACTTTTATACATCTAGAGACAATGGTGATTTTAATGGTGGTGAATAATATGTTGATGCAACCATTTTAACACAGAACAGCCCAAAAGTTGCTGGTAGAGCATCCTCCTGAGCATCCTCCTGTGGCCATGATGCGGCCATGATGCTGCATCCCGGCCGTCGTGGTGCTGCCAGAGCATCCTCCTGACTCATGTAGCGCCCCCAAGCACCCTCGGTCGTCATCCCTTGCCGAGTCCAGAGAATCGAAGCCGTTCTTCATCAAGCCGGCCACTAAACCTTCATCGACCTCGCCGTCGATTCCCGCTTCTCCGGTGAGTTTCCACTCGATTCCTCGCGATTGAAGCTTCCTCACATCCCTAAGCATCCATTTGAGTCATCTCCCGTGAAATTCCACCACTCAAATCGACGGATTTCGACGTTGTAAGGGCGCCTGTTCCTGACTCCCCTGTTTTTACTGTTCATCGCTTAATTCCAGAAAATGTCAAAACTCGGCTGAACTTCAAAATTTGATATAAATTCGTAGAAAAATTGTAAAATTGTAAAACCAATTTTGTTCGAATCCTTGTTCCTAGATCTAACCAGTGGAGTAACATGAACTCGTGAAATCTCTACCAATCTTTGTACAAAATTAAGAGAATAAAAACCTAAAGATAATTTTATAGGCATTTCGATTCATGTAAAAATGCTAATTCTTGGTATGCATGCATCTCATAGCATTCCTGAACCTTCCCTCAAAGTGAAATATTTAATTTGCACTTATTTTATCAATTAGCGCTTAACAGCTAGCCTGATTCAGGGATTTTTAGTTTAAAACTACCAGCAACTTTTGGGCTGTTCTGTGTTAAAATGGTTGCATCAACATATTATTCACCACCATTAAAATCACCATTGTCTGTAGATGTGTAAAAGTATTTTTAATTTAGTCTTTGGGAGGCTTAACTGTTAATGCAGAAAATTCGAAAAATAAAAAATCGCTACAGTAACCTGTCGCCCCACGGTTGGGCGACAAGAGGCGCTACAGTAACATGTCGCCCAAATGTCGGGCGACAAGCCTCCTGTCGCCCTTCCACAGTGCGACAAGGTTACTGTAGCGCTTCTTCTCGCCCTTCGGCCGGGCGACAAGGCCTTATCGCCCAATCGACGAGCGATTGGGCGACTAGTCTTGCAAATTTCTAAAACGTGCGGCTATTAATAAAAATATAATAAAAAAATCGATTAAAAATAAAAAAAATTCGATGGTCGTCTACAATTGTTGGCTGATAGATAATGGGCCTTTTGACAATACGTGTTGGGCTTGAAATTCTTTTATTCCTTTGATTTTTTGCCTGGCCCAATATGCTTTGAAAGCCTACACATATATATGAGCCAGGGCCTCTAACTCTCATAGGCCCTAGTCCATCACACCTTTTGCTGTAGTCTAGAGCTGGGCCTACAAAGACCGCCACCTTTTATTACTTGCATTATCAATAGGGCGGCTCTCAGCGAGAGATCTCTCGACTCTTCTCCCTTTCTCCTCTCTGCTACAGTAAAGCGCGAGGGCGAAAATCTTTTCCGACGTCGATCCGGCCAAATCTCGCCCTCCGGCGGCCGTCTCCGGCGCCGGCGTGGGTGGGATTTGACGGATCGACGTCCGGCTTCTATGTATAGCGTATTTTAGCTACTAGTGCTGGTGCGTTGTCTCATCCCCCTGGGCCTCAGGTTCGTCGGCGTCCTCGTCCTGGAAGAGGCGCGAGGAGACGCGGTGGCTCCGGGATGGCAGCGGGAGGTGTTGCGCTCTGGCTGCGGCTCCGCGTGCTCGGGGTCCTCGCCTCCGCTCCTCCTCAACGCCGTTGCCTAGCCCGCCCCGCAGTCCAGGCGGGTGCTGGTGGGGTCCCTCTGGCGCGCCGTCAGGAGGTCTTTGGTGGTGATGGAAGCGCTCCGGCCGAATAAGGTACCCCGGCCCGTTCTTCATCTCGTCGGCATGGTCTGCGGTGTCGACGAGGGGCTGGTGGGTTTTTGGTGGAGATCGGTGCTGTTCGGCGTCTCGTTTCTGGTGAGGCGGTGGCGCCTGCGGCGTGTCGGTCTCCTTCGTCTGTGCCGGCGTTTCCGGCGGCCGACGGCGGGGTTGCGACGAGGTTGTGCCCTCCTCTTGTATCCCTGACGGTTTCCCCGGCTTCGACGGTGATGCTTGGCTGTCTTTGTTCCAGTCGGCAATGGCGGCCGTTCTTTCTCTTCTTCCTTCTGAGGACGAAGATGGACGGTGCTTGTTCCCAGTGTGCGTCGACGGCGAGCGTCGCTGGGGTAGGGTAGTTTTTCGCCTGTGTTGGTTAGGTCTAGTTTTTTTGGGTACTTCTCACCGCGTCTCTCACCGCATGGTGACACAGAGGGAGTGCGACGGCCTTCGTCGCGCATTGGGACCTGATGATTCTAATGATCTCTCGATGGACGTGTTTTTTTTTTGCTGGGTATAGATGTAGGAGTGTTTTGTGTGCGTCGGAGTGCGTCGACGTCAGTTGGTGTGTTGTCTGTACGTGTACGAATAAATACTACATTTATATTCAGTCTTGAGAGGTTAAAAAAAATATAGGGCGGCTCTCGACACCGCACGCGCGGTTGCAGCTTTTTTTTTTTGAGAAACCGGGTTAAGATTTTATTAATATAACAGTTTACACTGACAGCTTACAAGAACAACCCTAAAAGATGAAAAAGTACAACCAAGATCTTGAAGCTCTTTCCCGGCGATCCTCTCTGCTGGCAACCAGAGCCACCACTCGTCCCTCCCATGGAAAGGAACGGCGAGCATGTAAGCCGATCTCCAGCTCGACGAGGAAGCTTCTAACGAAGCCACATCAAAGTTTCTGGAACCAACCTTGGCACATGTCGGCACATCGAAAAAATCGATGTACACATGAATCGTTGAACGCTCAGAAAATCCTTCGTCAAGACGAAGGAGATCTAGCGCCCCAAGAACTGCCAGCGACTTTAAATCGACCAGCAGCGAAGAGACACCAGCCGGAAAACTCCAACCCGATTTCTCAAGGCAGGAGTAAACATACCTCACCGAAACATCCCCAACAGCAACACCACCATCAACGCAGCTGCTGAAGGTGCTCAGGAGGGACAAAAGCACCGGTGGCATGGACCCATCTATGTCCACCATAGCCATCGAAAGACCTAACCTACTAACTAAAGTATATAGTAGGTACCTTTACAAATCCGCCGCCGATCCGTTCGATCCCCCTCCTTCTCCAGCGCCGGCAGGGACGCTAGAACAGAGAGGGTGGTCGAATCGGCGGAGGAGATGGAAATCGCCCTGGATTCGCTGTAGGAACTGTAGCAAGGGGAAGGAACGTTCTGGAGAGGACGAGGCTCTCTGCGGAAGAACAACCACCTAGTAGGCTTTTGGGCTACGCGCGGTTGCAGCTAACTACCGCGCGCGGGGCACCCAGCCACCGCGGCCCAGTAGAAGCATCGTGCGGCCCAGCTACTGTCAGACCCCATTTCTGGAATCTACTGTGCATCCTGTATCAGTCCCTGGATCAGTAGCTGATATGCACATGAACACAGATATGATAATCAAAAGCATACTTCGAATAAATAAATAAGTAGGATACCTGATATATGACCCTTAGTGGCGGTACGACAAGGATTCAAAACTATCCAAGTCCCTCCGACCCACTAATGGTGAAGCAGACAGCGGAAACCATGGCCCAACGCCACAGGCAAACTTGAGAAGCAGAACCGAAAAACCAATCGTCGTCGTTCTCTACGAAGTCTTCTCCTACTAAACCAACAATTGCAAACACGTGAGTACATAAGGTACTCAGCAAGCCCTACACTACACAAGGGTATTTATATATGCATATTTGGTTTTAGCAAGGAATAGGGTGTATGGTTCATTTGCAGCAAGCAACTTTTATGCACGGTTCATTAAAGCAAGTGAAGGAATTCTTAGATAAAACAGAGAAATAACTGTCAATATTTTAGTTGGTTGGCCCTGGGGGAGTATGAAACATTCCCGCCAGTTCCCAGGTTTTAGTTGGGCCTTCTGACCTCAATGATCATACCGACCCGGCACATTTGCCATCACTTCCAAAACACGAGCAGACTACTGCTCACTCACACTTCAAGGAATGAGAGGTGGCTAATCATATCGAAGCTCAACAAAGATGTGTCATATGCCGTGACAACGTCCACCCGGATGAATTTTACACTCTGCAGAGGTTGTACATCTTTTCCCACGGGCTATGCACTCTTGTACGGAGAGTAACATAACGCTTAGTCCATCTTCTCCGAGTAATCTCACATGTCCACCACGGAATCTCACTCAGGGGCCTGTGACTTGATATGTCACACTACGGCACAACACCTATAACAGGTACGTCGTGCTCCTGTAATAATTTGCAGGATCCTGTGACAAACACCGGGACAGGCGGCATTCCCGTGACCTACAACGGGTTCCCCGACAAACGATAGGATTCCGCAACTGAACCACGGGCACGTTTCCCCGGGTCTGCTCCTGAGCTTCCGTTGCCTCTACTGGCCTCCAAATGGACAATGTAAGAGTACCAAGAAGGTAGAGTAAGTCCTTCCCATACAGGTTCCGTGGTTGTACGAGAATCATCTTGTTAAATGTTGAATGAACCGGTCCTTATGTGGCCGGGCAAGCACTATGTCTCCCGCACTAGGGGACTAACACACAATCCATCATAATTCACTAATGGCCTTGCCCGCAGTCCAACCCATCCCTTCACCGTCACCATCATCATCACTTAACACAGTTGTGCTACTCCCAACCCCAATATTACGCACACAACCAAACTCATTTGACACATTTATAAAGCATAATATATGAGTACGGTGTGGCAATGTAGAAACATTGCGAGGTCCTAAGCAGTTCTAGAAGCAAGGTGAACGTGCCATCATAGAAATGATGGAACTATCCTAGGGTTATCAAGGTGACAGGTAAATCAAGGGTAAACAAGGATTCTGATATTAATGCCTAAGTAACAGACATCAATATCAATAAGCAAGTGGGATCATAACTACACAATCAGTAAAATAACAAGTAATGCAAAGTACGAGAACAGGCCATATAGGTGCATTGCAAAAATAATAGGTTCAATCATGATCAAGGAGAAGTAGAGCTTGCCTGAAAACGCTATCCTAGTCTTCCGATTCTGGATCTTCAAGCCCTTCCGTCGAAGTTGATGTCTCCGAGTCCTTCCTCAAAGCTTGTATCGTCCGTCTTGTCCTTGGGCTTGGATTCTTCGGCTTGTCCATGATGATTGGATCTTCCTTGAATTCTTCTGGCTCTTCCTCGAATTTCGTGTAAGCTAGCGCATGAAAACATTACGTATAAACAACTACCGCAAAAGAAATAAAGATCGAAAAGAACCAATAAGATCCGATGAACTCCAATAAGAATCGATAGATTACCAATGAAGAACCAGGGCGTGAGTTATGTATGATGCAGCACATTCTATTTACGAAAGATTATTTATTATAAGTTATATTCATGGCCTTATAAGGGCCATATTCACCTAGACAAACTATTAATTATCTAAGTTCTCTTAAAAGAAGCATGGTGCAGGGTTTTGCATGAAACTTTATTTATGGAAACCTTAGGTTGAGGATGATGAGATGCACATGCTTTATTGATGGTGATTGCGTGCATATCTATTATGCTAACTTTAAGTTATTTCTATTTTAGAACATGGGTGGTTCGAAAGGAGGATGTGCAAATGCATAAGAATTAGTGCATGATGGTGCAAAGCTACATGCTGAAGCCATGACATGCATTTACAAAGTAATAAATAAATGACGAGAGAATAACCTCAAATAACAGCGAATGAAATACCAATAAAATTCTCAAATAACTGACACCAAATGAAAGAGGTGAATAAATCAATAGACTAGATAAACAGCGAGGATAACATTGAATTAGGTTTTGATTAAGTGATAACTGAGCTAGGCTAGGGTTAAAGCTAGGTCGTGATGAAAGGAGGTTACTATACTTTAGTGTGGAATGACACGGCGAGATTGATCAGTTCAATATCAAAAGGTGAAGGAACATTTGTGTTATGCGAGATTAGCGGCGAATGATTTATCGAGATGGGATTTGTCAGGCGAGAGAGGAACTTAGGATGTTGATGGTTTGTAGATACCTTCCATGGTTTCAAGAACAATACCATGAGGTGCTTCGCGTTTCTACGAACGCGTGAGCGCAAGAATAACTCAAAACAGAGCTAGGATGGAAGAGATATAGTCGTTTAAAGATTCTAGGGGCTTGTTTGTAATTACAGAAAGTTTCTAGGGACTCATCTGTAAGAACAGAAAAGTTCTAGGGACCTATCTGTAATTATGGAAAAGTTTAGGGACCTAGGTGTAAAAAGGTAGGGACTAAAAGGTAATTATAGGAAAGTATAGGGGTGTTTCTGTAAATTCGTAGGACCTAAACAGAAATAGAATAAACTAGAGGGGCTTATCTGTAAAATGTACAGGACCTGGGAATTATCTGGAATTTCAGAATTATTTTTATATTGAAAAAGGGTGGACCGAGTCCACGAGACCTGTGGACCGGAACTGTAGCTCTGGTTCACGGGTCCATGGTGGACCGGTTACACAGATCGAAGAGGTATGCAATCCTGGTCGTTGCTTGGGAGATGGACGGCCGAGGTTAATTGGGGCGAGAGGGCGTGTAAGCTTCATGACCATTGGAGTTTGGAAACCCCAAAGGTATGAATGTTTTGGTGATTGGGTGACCATATTGATGTGACTAACATTTCCTTGTAGGATATTCAAATGGTCATGTCAATGAAGCGTCGTCTCACATACTCTATCTATCGACGACTTGGTGATTGGTTGCCTCGACAATTCGGATCGAGAGCTTGATGGAGTCGCGGAGAAGATGTGGATCAAGGCTAAGGACATGCTAGATCCAAGCGAGTGTTGCTTGGTTAGATGTTAGCTTGAGTCCATAGGAAAAACCGGACTATCAAGAGGGATCGAATTGGTTCTCTTAGAGCACACTAGGTTAGAGATCAAATGGATGCATTGTGAGTCTCTTGAGGGCTAGGGTGGCTGAAGAGAAGAAGAGGAACCAAGGATGAAGAAGTTGGAAGCAAGGATCAAGAGTGGATCAAGTTTTCAGCTTATCCGGAAGAGACCGGACAGTACGGTCCTAGGGACCGTATGGTACGGTCTTCATTGAAGATCCAGACAGAGAAGTGAAGTCTCGGGATGCTGAGAAAATGAAGACCGGACAATAGACCGTATGGTACGGTCATGAGGACCGGACAGTACGGTCATCAGAAGATTTCCAGACAGAGAAGTTGGAGTTTCTGGAAGTGGAAGAAATGAAGACCGGACAATCGACCGGACGGTACGGTCCTAGGGACCGGACAGTACGGTCTTCATTGGAGATGAAGAAGAAGATGGAGATGCGCCTGGAAATAGAGACCGGACAATACGGTCTGGAAGAGACCGGACAGTACGGTCCTTTGTACGGTCTCTAGTTTCGCAGGGCACTTTTGGGCAACGGCTAGTTTTGGGTTGGTAGCCTATAAATAGTTGGTTGCCCGCCCCTTGAGGGGTCTCTTGGCCATTGTTGGAGTGCAGGAAACTCAGAGGAAGCCAAGAGCAAGGGAGAGAAGCACTTGTGAAGGATTTGGAGTGATCCTAGTGCTTGAGAGAGTAGCAATTGCATCCACTTGATCTCTAGGCTAGTGTGAGCTTGAGAGAGTCACTTCGGTTTGTTACTCTTGGTCTATGGCGAGGCCTAGACCGGTTAGGCGTTGGTGTTGAGCTGTCCAAGGAGATTGTGGAAGCTAACACAAGTTTGTACACGGTCTTGGAGCTTCCCGTGCGAAAGAAGCATCACTAGTGGAGCGCCCTTTGGCACGCATCACGTGCGGAGCCTTACCTCCGGAAGAGTACCCGGGATCGAGCCCGGCGGGACGTGCCCGCGACTTCACTCGGAGGGTGAAGTGTGCTCTAGGAGGGATCGCCTTCGAGCGGAGGGACGGGGTCGAGACTCCGGCGGGAGTGACCCAACGTGGAGTAGGGGAAGGCGCCACCCTTCCGAGACCACGGGAAAAATCATGAGCATTCCTATCCTTATCTCCTTTACATACTAGCATTTACGCTTCCGCATTTACTATTATGTGCTAGTAGAATTGCATGATAGGTTGTCTCTTTACTACTTGGTAGAATTGCTTGCTAGGGTGTTGCTTGTTGCATAGACTAGATTGTGTGCGCGCATCGCTTGCTTTTGTTATCACCATATCTAGTCTTGCTAGCTTCACGCCTAAAGTACGTTTGGGAGAAATTGTTGACACACCGATTCACCCCCCCCTCTCGGTGCCCTTGATCCTTTCAAGTGGTATCAGAGCCTCGTTGCTCAAATAGGGCTTAACCGCCTTGAGTAAGGATGCCGAGAGATCATGGGCCGCCCCCGTTCGATGGGACCGACTATGCCTATTGGAAAGCTCGCATGCAAGCTTACCTCGAGGCTCTCGATCCTCTCGCATGGGAGGTGGTAAGTACCGGTGTCTCTCTAAGGACTCCCATTGGTACTCTAGATGTGAATCTTGCAAAGGCAAATGCTAAAGCTAAAAATGCCTTGTTTGAAGCTATCACTAAAGAGGTCTTTGCTCGAGTCAAGTCCGCGGGTACCGCTCATGAAGTGTGGACTCAAATTCAACAAATTCATGAGGGTTCCACGGACGTGAAAGAGGAAAGATACTATGTGCTAAAGAACAAGTATGATGACTTTGCCATGTCTTCAAATGAGCTAATCAATGATGCTTACTCTCGCTTGAATGTGCTTGTAGAGGATATCAACTCGCTCGGAGTGAAGGAGAAGATTGATGAAGGTGACCTTGTGCGGAAGATCTTGAGGATTCTCCCAAGGGAGAAATATGGAGCACTCATCACATGCCTCTTCAACACCGACATGCGAGACCTCACCACCCACAAGCTACTTGGGAAGATCACCGCCTTCGAGAGCTACCACCTCGACAAGAAGCTTGATGAGAAGCCCTCCAAGAATCTTGCTTTTGCATCCGAGGGGTCAAGCAAGAAGATGAAGAAGGTGGTGACTCAAGATTCAAGTGATGAAGAGCTTGAAGAAGACGTTGAAGACTTGTTGCAACTTCACCCCAATGATCTAGCACTCCTCATGAAGAGAAGCAACTTCTTCAAGAGAAGATTTATCAACAAGAAAGATGCCGAGTGCTACAATTGTGGGGAGAAGGGTCACTTTGCCAAGGAATGCCCGAAGCCAATCAAGAAGAGCAAGAAGAAGGCTCAAGAGTCAAGCGATGATGAAGAAGAAGACCCTAGAAGCAAGTACAAGGCAAGGAAGAGGTTTGTCAAGAAGGAAAGCTCTAGAGGCAAAGACAAGAGAAGATCATCTCGCAAGGGACTCTATGTTGGAGAGTGGGTTTCGGATGATGATAGTGATGAAGAAGAAAGTGATGACTCATCCTCCAAGGGAAAGAAAATGGCCGGTATTGCTCTCACCAACATCTCCGAGACTCTACCTCCACCACCTACTTGCTTGATGGCCAAAGATGATGATAGTAGTGAAGATGAGAAGAGCGAGTCCGATGAAGAGTTTGGTGAGGAGGACAAGCCCACATATGAGGAACTCTTGGATAGCATTCTCATAACCGGCAAGATGATCATGAAGAAAGACAAGACCATTGCTCGGTTGGAGAAGGAACACGAAGTGGCCGCTTTCCGAGTTCGTCAACTTGAAGGTGAACTTAGGGACTTATCCATCTCTCACAAGGCTCTTGATGAAGACTATGACAAGCTTGAGGAAGACCACATGAAGCTCAAGGAGAAGTCCAAGTTACTAGAGGATGAGATCAAGCACCTTTCCACTTCGCTCATGACCTTGGATGAAAGCTATGACAAGCTCAAGGTTGAACACATGAGGCTCAACGGCAAGTTCAAGGTTCTTGAGGAAGAACATCAATCCCTCCTCGAAAAGTGTAACACTTCTTCTTCTAGTTCATCTATTTCCGATTCTTCATATATTACTTGTGATGGACTAACTCCCTCTCTTGAGAGCATCTCTCTTGATGAGAACATTTTGAAGGAATATCATCAACTCAAGGAGGAGAGAGCTTCGGTGATGGACGGCTTCGAGAGGCTCACAAGGGGAAGGACCATCCATAAGGAGATACTTGGTCGGAACCTTGTGAACAACCCCGGGCACAAGGGACTCGGCTCCTACCCCCCCCGCCATCAACCTCATCGGCAAGGACGATGACATTCCACCTTGGGTAGTCCCCCTCATGGCGGACGACTACTATTGTGAGAAGTGTTGCCGAGACGGCCACACTAGCAAGAATTGTCCCAAGGTGAGAAGTTCCAAGGTTATGCCTAACGCTAACTTGTTCCATGGAAATACACACTACAAGCTCTTTAGGGACAAGAAAGGCAAGGTGAAGGCAAAGGCTCTTGGATCACCCGACAAGAGGAGGATGATGAGGAAGATTTGGGTGCCCAAATGCATAGTTGACCTTGAGAGGCCAACCAAGTGCGAGTGGGCTCCCAAGAACAAGACCTAGAAGGGTGATGGTGGTGGACCGTGCGCCGCAACGACAACTCATGAACGTCCACCACAAGCTTCGAGTGCTTCATCGACAAATCTACTCTTCAAGGAGGTAACTTGTATCATAGTAGTTTCTTTTCTTGCATTGCTTGCATGGTAGCTAGGTGCTCCTTTGTGAACTAGTATGTTTGCATTCATGCATATGTTAATAACTAAAAAGAAAAGAACATAAAAATTAGTTCAAGGTCTAACTTTCTCAAGATAGCTATGAGCATGGGGGATGCTTGAGTTGGTGGACCGATGGACTCAAGGCAAGGTTTGGCTCATAGTGAGTAAGCTTGAGAGAGGTTCAAACTTGGCCTTGAGTAGGTTTCCTTTATGCGTTGTCTTAACTTTGCTTGCATATCACATGGCATGTTTATTTTCCCTTGCATTTGTATGATATGCTTGTCTCATGCATTGCATATAGGAAATCACAAAGGAGTTGTCACACTATGAGGAAGTGCTTCATTCACTATATGATCTCACATCTCATAGAAGTGTGACTAAAGAAAAGAATTGCGCTTCATGCCCATTGAGTCTTGCTACATGATCCTCAAGGTTAAATCTACTTGCACGGATCATAGGCAAATGGCTCATACATACCCCTCCTTTGGTTTTATCGCATTTGGTTCTTATTGGTTGCATCTTATTTGCCGATTGAAAAATTACTATATGCCTATGCGCAACCTATATTGGTTTATTTTCAAAGGAGTGTTTGAGAGTTCCCCTTCTAGTCCATGTTTGGTGTTTATTTGGTTTTTGAGTGAGAAACTTGGACTTAGAAGGAAATTCCTTGAAAATCAGCATTTCTGGACCTGACCGTACAATACGGTCAAAGGGACCGTACAATACGGTGTGCTTTTGCACGAGATCCTTCGAAACCTGAGGCAGAAAGGAGACCGGACAATACGGTCCTGAAGACCGTACAATGCGGTCTCTATAGCTTAACTGTCAGGGTTCCAGAGGAGACCGTACAATACGATCCCTATGACCGTACCATACGGTCTGGTTAACTTCATCGCGAGATACATCCAATCTCATCCGTTGATTCCGTTTTGGATCGATCCCAGCCGTCGATTCGAATTAAAGTATTTCCAACGGATTTCCGGCGTGTTACTGTGCTTCTTCACCATTACGCCGAGCCGCCGCCGTTTCGTCGCTCCCGCCATCGCCTTGACTTCGCGCGCGCCACCGCCGACCTGCCGCCTTCGCCGCCGTCGAGCTCGCCGACGACGAACGCCTCCACCGCGCCGCGCGGCGACACCTGCTCCACGCACACCGCCCGCACTCGCGCCCGCGCAACCCTAGCAGCCGCACCGCGCCGCCGCTTCACCGCGCCGCCGTAGCACCGCGCGCCGCCGTGCTGTCGCCGGAGCAGGAGCCGTCAACCTCGCCGTCGACGAGTACCACGAGGAGGAGCTCCACCATTCGCGCATCTTCGAGCAGTTGCTCTTCCCCCCGCGCGTGGACTGCTCCTCCACGGCTTCACCGGACCAAGAACACCACCACCTCGACGATCGTCGTCAAATTGATTGCTCCGGTGAGCTCCTGATGTCACAAATTGCACAGTAGCCGCGTATCCGATACCTATCTAGGGTTTGAGCCATTCAAATTCCTTCATCGTTTGAAATCCCTAGAAAAATCGAACCTTTGTTGCATTTGTCGTAAATTTCAATCCACTACAATGCAATTTAGGTCATTTACCTGCCATATGTCATAGTGTTCGAGTGTCACACTTCAATTATCTATGACATTTTGGTTGTTGGTCGCTTGTGTCGATTTCTGTTCCATACCATACACCTAGCTCGACACTAGCATTTCCTCGATTAGTGGTACATTGTGTCTATTGCATATGATCTATGTACACTAGTTGATCTCCACCGATAATCGACAATGCCGTAGTTCCCCATTGCATATTTGCCGGCATTGTGTCCTTTACCTCTGCGCTAGGACTTCATATAGATTCATGCGCTTACCTACGATTCTTGCTTATAGATTATAGTAGGTTATTCTATACTCATATACCCTGTCTATTCCTATCGTGCAGTGGCAGTGGTCAGCGGACAGTGGGCAGTTGACAGCAGAGCAGAGACAGTGGACGGATTGAGGGCCAAGCCCTTAGTCCTATCTTTGGCAGTCAGCCGTCAGTGGACGGGTTGGTGGGCCAAGCTCACTCGCCCTATCTTGTCTGCAGCCTAGTCAGCAGTTATGGCAGGAGGTTCTGGCAGAGGCAGAGGCAGGGGCAGAGGAGACCGTGACAGGGGCAAGGCCAAGCTTGTCGAGCAGCCCAAGAAGAAGAAGCAGAGGACTGGTGATCCAGAGTTGGACCGGATTCTCAGGGCAGCAGAGGTTGACCTACCAGCTAGCAGGGACACTGGCCTCAGGATCAGGGACACGCCTGCTGGAGGACAGGGGGAGACTCCGAGGAGGTCTTCCAGGGCTAGAGCTACAGTGCAGCGGACTCCGTCCACCCGCGAGGTTGGTACGTCGAGGACCGCACAGGAGCAGCCAGAGTCAGAGGCAGAGGAGAGTTCCCACTCAGATGCCGAGGTCACAGAGGCTGACAGACAGAGGATGGCCATGAAGTTCTGTGCCCTTGACAGGACTGCTACTCTCAGGGACGTGCTTGCTGAGGACGCACTCAGGCTGCCAGGCCCCGTCCTCAAGAAGTTCAGGAGAGTTGCTGAGGAGACTTGGGTACCTACCAGGAGAGACCCACAGGCAGGAGGTCGTTTCTGGACACTTCTTCAGCAGAGGATAGCAGCTGGTTTGAGGAGTAGACTGCGGACAGATGGACCTGACAAGCTCTTTGTCACTCACCAGCACTGCAGCATACAGGCTGCCAGCAGAGGTGCCGGGACGGATTTCACACAGCACCTGTCTTATATCCCGGGCCTCCAGGAGATCATCACCACAGCGATGCGATGGGATACTGACATCGTGATGGACTTCTATGCATCTTTGTGGATAGCGCCAGACCGCTCAGCTATATGGTTCATGCTCAGAGGACAGCCCCACAGAGTTACGAGGGAGGACCTTGTTAGCGCCCTTGAGACCATCCAGCACGAGACCAGAGTGTTCCCACTTGCTCACCCAGGGATGGAGCCTCCCCGCAGACCTCTTGGGGGACACTTACCTTCAGATGTTGATATGAGCATTGCTTTCCCTCCACCTCACCCGGAGAACTTCAGCCGAGCTCACACCAGACTTACACATGAGGGCAGAGTTCTCAGGAGTATACTGAGCAGGACGATAGTTCCCAGGAGTGGATACAGAGATCAGTTCTCCATTCTTACTCAGTGGGTTGTGATGTTGATGCTGAGGCACAGAGGTTTTGATTTAGTTGATCTGATACTGTGCCAGATGGAGGATGTTATTGCTGAGAGCATAGCTGCCAGACACTTAGCCTTTGCGCCTCTGATCTGCTACATTCTGAGGAGGCTACAGTTGTTGTCTCAGGAGGACTATGACGAGCTGCCCAAGGTGACTACAGCGTACACACCCCTACCTGCCTCCGACAGACGGGTTGCTGCCCGGGAGTCAGCTTCACAGGGGAGTTCTTCACAGGGGCCAGGTGACACGGCTACCGAGACAGAGTTACACATACAGACTGGTAGCCATATGGAGTCCATTCCTGAGGACGTGACTCCGGACTCTAGAGCAGGACCTTCAGCGTCTGCTACAGCTCCAGCTCAGACAGATCTACTCATGCAGAGCTAGCAGCCCTTCGCAGAGAGATCCAGAGTCAGCGAGAGGATAGGGAGAGGGATCGACAGATGCTAGACAGTGTTGTACACACTCAGAGGGAGATGGCTTCTGGCTTGTCGTCGCTTTTCACTGGTTTCGAGGCGATCGCTCAGACTCTTCGTCTCTTTGGACAGGCATTGCCAGGACTCCCGTCTTTCCCGCCTATCACTTTCCCAGGTGTGCTGCCACCAGATACAGTTCGCTTTCAGCAGCTTCAGCAGCAGCAGTTTGCTCAGACACAGGGAGGACAGTCTTCCAGCCAGGGACAGTACTTCAGCACCTTACTCACGGCTCCCATCTCACCTGCTGGTGCACCTACGGTGGGGCCGTCGACGTCCACGTTCGCTGGTTTGACAGGAGAGGCAGGACCTTCTCAGCAGTACTTTCCTTCACCAGGTCTCTCCATGACTCCGTCAGCACTACTAGCTACTACAGCTCCGAGCTTCTCACCGCTTCAGCTGACGAGTCCCTTCTTTGTGTCACCACTGCCAGCTCGTACACTTGACTTCGACACAGTAGCACAGACAGCCTCAGTGCAGACAGACTCACTTCTTACAGCTTCACAGGCAGAGGTCGTGACTACTACAGCTGAGACAGCAGCAGTGGAGCAGACAGAGTCTCCCAGGACACCTACTCCGTCTCGAGTTGTTGAGCCCTCAGCAGATCTCACTGACTTTGGCTACACTCGTGAGGAGTTACGTGAGGCTCTTGCTACTGGCACTTCTTCTGAGCAGCAGCAGCCGCAGCAGGGCACCTCTTCAGCTCCAGAGCTTTCAGTGACTACTACCACTGCACCTCCTCCAGCCTCCGATGCGTAGGACAGCAGTTTTCTCTTTCCGTCTTTCTCTTTTTGGTCATTGGTGCCAAAGGGGGAGAGAGATAGAGAGATCTTGTATAGGTCTAGGGGGAGTAGTGGAGTGATCTTGTGCTCAGGGGGAGTGTGAGACAGCTTTTGTCTAGGGGGAGATCATTTGGTACTTCATTGTATATTCTTTTGGTTCTTTGTGGTTCTTGTTGAGCTTGATTTGCTTTTGCTTGTGTTTGGCTCATCAAGAATGCACTTGGTTTCATTTACATACACTTGCTCGTTATCTATATATCTGCATATTGCTCTGTTGTTGATATATTGCTCTGATATATTGCTCTGAGTTTGTGTATGTTTACCTGGATGCACTTATTTATATCTATCTTGCCAGGTTTCCTCTTTCTGTGATGATATGTGCACTCACTTGCTTTTGCAGGAATATCTTATAATCTTATCATCACAGAGTTGTGGTCATAGCTCATGTTTTTATTCCATATATATCGCCCATGTGCTTTAACTCTATTTTGCAGGTGATACCTTTTGAGCTATGACTACTTTGTTCTCCGTTTTACTTGTTCTTCATTTCATATCCTATCTTATCAATCACTCTTGCGCTTTACATTCTCTATCTTATGATATGTGTTGTCACCAATCACCAAAAAGGGGGAGATTGTAAGCTTCATGACCATTGGAGTTTGGAAACCCCAAAGGTATGAATGTTTTGGTGATTGGGTGACCATATTGATGTGACTAACATTTCCTTGTAGGATATTCAAATGGTCATGTCAATGAAGCGTCGTCTCACATACTCTATCTATCGACGACTTGGTGATTGGTTGCCTCGACAATTCGGATCGAGAGCTTGATGGAGTCGCGGAGAAGATGTGGATCAAGGCTAAGGACATGCTAGATCCAAGCGAGTGTTGCTTGGTTAGATGTTAGCTTGAGTCCATAGGAAAAACCGGACTATCAAGAGGGATCGAATTGGTTCTCTTAGAGCACACTAGGTTAGAGATCAAATGGATGCATTGTGAGTCTCTTGAGGGCTAGGGTGGCTGAAGAGAAGAAGAGGAACCAAGGATGAAGAAGTTGGAAGCAAGGATCAAGAGTGGATCAAGTTTTCAGCTTATCCGGAAGAGACCGGACAGTACGGTCCTAGGGACCGTATGGTACGGTCTTCATTGAAGATCCAGACAGAGAAGTGAAGTCTCGGGATGCTGAGAAAATGAAGACCGGACAATAGACCGTATGGTACGGTCATGAGGACCGGACAGTACGGTCATCAGAAGATTTCCAGACAGAGAAGTTGGAGTTTCTGGAAGTGGAAGAAATGAAGACCGGACAATCGACCGGACGGTACGGTCCTAGGGACCGGACAGTACGGTCTTCATTGGAGATGAAGAAGAAGATGGAGATGCGCCTGGAAATAGAGACCGGACAATACGGTCTGGAAGAGACCGGACAGTACGGTCCTTTGTACGGTCTCTAGTTTCGCAGGGCACTTTTGGGCAACGGCTAGTTTTGGGTTGGTAGCCTATAAATAGTTGGTTGCCCGCCCCTTGAGGGGTCTCTTGGCCATTGTTGGAGTGCAGGAAACTCAGAGGAAGCCAAGAGCAAGGGAGAGAAGCACTTGTGAAGGATTTGGAGTGATCCTAGTGCTTGAGAGAGTAGCAATTGCATCCACTTGATCTCTAGGCTAGTGTGAGCTTGAGAGAGTCACTTCGGTTTGTTACTCTTGGTCTATGGCGAGGCCTAGACCGGTTAGGCGTTGGTGTTGAGCTGTCCAAGGAGATTGTGGAAGCTAACACAAGTTTGTACACGGTCTTGGAGCTTCCCGTGCGAAAGAAGCATCACTAGTGGAGCGCCCTTTGGCACGCATCACGTGCGGAGCCTTACCTCCGGAAGAGTACCCGGGATCGAGCCCGGCGGGACGTGCCCGCGACTTCACTCGGAGGGTGAAGTGTGCTCTAGGAGGGATCGCCTTCGAGCGGAGGGACGGGGTCGAGACTCCGGCGGGAGTGACCCAACGTGGAGTAGGGGAAGGCGCCACCCTTCCGAGACCACGGGAAAAATCATGAGCATTCCTATCCTTATCTCCTTACATACTAGCATTTACGCTTCCGCATTTACTATTATGTGCTAGTAGAATTGCATGATAGGTTGTCTCTTTACTACTTGGTAGAATTGCTTGCTAGGGTGTTGCTTGTTGCATAGACTAGATTGTGTGCGCGCATCGCTTGCTTTTGTTATCACCATATCTAGTCTTGCTAGCTTCACGCCTAAAGTACGTTTGGGAGAAATTGTTGACACACCGATTCACCCCCCCCTCTCGGTGCCCTTGATCCTTTCAGGGCGGTGGCCGGCGGCGACTGGGTGGCGCGGTCGACGGCGGCGACTCGCCGGAGTTGGCCGGAACGGCGCTCCGGTGGGTCAGACTTGACGCGAAGCGGCTCGGGAGAGAGAGAAGGATACGGCGAGCTCACCTAGAGGGGTTGTCGACGACGCGCGGAGGCGGAGACGCGTCGGCGACGGCGAGGCGCTGAGCGCGGCGGCGGCGCTCGACGGGGAGGAGGAAGGAGGGCAACTCGTCGAGTTTGTGCTAGCCGGTGAGGAGCGTGGTGGTGCGGCGAAGCGGGGTGGTGGCTAGGCGAAGGCGGAGGCGGCTCCAATCGGCGCGGCGTCGAGCTCTCGACGGCTCTAATGGCGACGGCGGAGCGGGCTTAGGGTTAGGGTTTTCGGGACAGCGGCGGCTTCGGGGAAAGGGAGAGAGTGACTGGTGCGACGGAGAGGGGAGAAGAGCAGGGGCTCGGGATCAATTTATAGGCGGAGGAGCTCCATGCCGTGGACCTTATCCGGCCGGTCAAGAACGGCGGTAGCGTCCTTATCTTCTAGGTCAGCGCAGGGTCAAGAGAAACGGCGCCGCACTATCGTTCACGTAGTCAAGCTGATGCATGTCAGGTCGGCGCCGCAAGCCGAACGGCGGCGATTTAGTTGGCCGGCAGCTGGACGGCGATGAGGAGGCCGGCGGTGAGCTGTGAGAGCGCGAAACGCGGGAAAAGACTGCGGCGCCGCACTGCGCATGCTGACCACGAACAGGTGCGAGCTGGCGTCACTTCGGTATGGCAACAGCGCTGGAGAAAGCGACGGGGAGAGAGAGCAGAGAGAGAGATCGAGAGAGAGCGAGAGAGGTGAGCTGGAGGTAGGGGATGACGGTGGCGCGGTGATGGGCTGAGCCAGACCGTGATGGGCTGCGACGGGCCGGAAGGAGAAAGAAGGAGAGAAGCGGCCCGCGGCGGGAGAAAGGAAAAGAAAAGAAGATTTGGGTTGGGCTGGTAAGAGAAGGAGAGAGAGGCGGCTGGGCCAGAAAAGAGGATTCGGCCCAGAGGAAAAAGGGAAAGAGAAATTGGTTTATCTTTTATGGGACTTTGATGGACTTCAAATTTGAATGGAATTCAAATTTTGGGAAAAGGAATTAACTTCAACAAACACTCCGAAATAAAAACAAGGAATCAAGAAATGCACATGATGGGATTTCTATGCAAGTTTTTAAATTCAAATTTTAAATTTAAGGTGAACTTGCTAGGGCTTAGCAAATAAATTTTAATTTGTTGTAAATTTTCAAAGTTCAAACTTTTAGTAAATATTAAATGTAAACAAACACTTGAGCATAGATTTTATATTTCGAAATTCCCATTCTAGCTAAGTTTGAATTACTTTTACTAGTTTCATTTAAAAATCTTGATGAGAAGGAAAGAAATAAACAAAAATTTAAAATCGGAGTGATTTTTATTCCATTTAAATTTTGATTTGAAATTCGGGCTGTTACAGCTACGATGAGGAGTCGTCCTCTTCCTGCTTCACGCCGCCGCAGTGTATGGTCGTCGTCGTCCTGCTGTTCTTCTCAGTTTCCCTGACTCCACGGCGCACCAAGCTCATCGGGGAGCTCAAATCAGCACCAATTGATTCCTCTGTAACTCTCATGGAACTGAGAATAATCAATTTTGCCTGTTAGAACAATCGGTTTTGACGCCTGGAACAACCAGATTTGCCGGCTAGAACATTCGACTTTGCTGGCTAGAACAATCGATTATTGCTTTTAGATAAAGGGAAGTTCTATTTCATCGATTATTGCTGCTGGAACAATCGATTTGTGCTGCTAGAACAACAGATTTATACTGTTGGAACAATCGATTTTTCCCCAAAAAGATGTTGGTTATGGTGCATCAGAGAAAATCCTGCTGGCTGAGATCCGGCATGGGAGGGCAGTGCAGCTTGCAAGGCCGAGCACGTGAGGGAGCAGAGGGTCTCAGGAGCACGAGAGAGGAAGCGCAAAGTGTGGCGGCGCCGGCGCAGATGGAGATGAGGCGACGCACAGTGCAAAGCAGAGGAAGGATGAATAGAGGAGGAAGACGAACAAGCCAGTCGCGGGCTGAAAACTGCTGCACGATTTCGGCCCAAACCGCGCGCGCGCGGTAGCTAACTAGCTAACTATTCTCTCACGCGCACACACACACCACCACTACAAGCAAAGCTACCCCGCCTTAGAGATCCATGGGGGAAGGTTTTAAGCCTTATCCCTTCGGTCTCATCCTCTGCTACAGTTGAGAGCGGCGATCCGAAGGCGATTTTCCTTCCGGCGTCGATTTCGCCGGCTCCCGTTCGTCTCCAGCGGCCTCTTGGCGGTGGGAGATGGATGGGAGCGGCTAGATCGACGTCCGGTATGTACAGCCTTACTATCTAGTTTGGTTTTAGATAGGTTAAGGTTAGGTTTGCTCCCGTCATCGGCTCTGATGATGGTGGAGATATTTTGTACTGCTGGAGTTCACATCGGCGACGGCGATGGCCAAGTCCGATGGGTTCTTTCGCGGCAGTTCTTTGTCCCCAAGGTCCTGCTGACTTGGGTTACTTCTGTTGCCCTGGTTTGTTCGTCGCCGGCATCTTGGCCGGAATACAAGCCTGGGAGTGTGAGGTACGCTATCCTATTTCCAGTTCAATCCGGGTTGGAGTCGTCAATCCCCTTGTTGGGGTCTTCGTTTTTCGTCGATTGGAGCTCGCCATCGTTGTGGCAAGTGTCTGGTCCTCATCGTTGTGGCGAAGTGGCTGACGGCGGTATGCCGGAACGTTCAGCGTTTCAAGTGCTCAGCTTTGTGGCTGGCCAACTGATGCCTTCTAAAATTGATGTTGCTTCGTCCGTTCGAGGATCGGCTTCAAGCTTCGGTGTTGGCCATCTTCTGTCCTGCTTCTGGCAATGGAGGAGAACCAAGATGCGGTTCTGTTCGGCGATAGCGGAGACATCCTGTAGTATCTGGAAGGGACTAAGTTGTAATATCTTTTTTTTGTCAGGTGCTCTATTACAAGGGGCTGTGTTGTAATATGTTTCTATGTTGAATGAAATCCGACCCGTTCTCAAAAAAAAAACTAGCTAACTATTACCCGCGCGCGCGGTAGCTAAAGTTTCTGTTATCAATAGATGTTACAAACGTCATCGGATGGCGACAAGAATTCTCTTTTTTTAATACATATATAACTCAGATACTCACAACGCACGCACACTCACCCCTATGACCGTACATAGGTAAACCCTACCCCTATGAGCATCTTCGAAGACTGAGCCGGCAAATCCTCCAGATTGACGAAGTCACCACTGACGCCTCGCTGTCGACGGCCACGTCGCCTATCGTTGAAAGCACAAATACCGTTAAATCCTAGAAAATTCGCTCCTATCGGGAATCGAACCCAGGACCTCAAAGGTGCTACTCGGGTGCCTTAACCACTAGGTCAAGACCCCTTTCACGGATGGCGACAAGAATTCGAACCAAACATACCTGTCTAAAGTAATACTTATACAATTTCTAGCTAGGTTATTAGCGTTGACATTTAACAATCTGTTCTCATGACATTTAACTCATATACTCACATCCCGACTTCTTCGATGCTCTTCACAACATGTCAACATTGCCTCACCTTCTGGTGCTGATATGAGCTTAGGTTCACTACGGCCATTGGCCTAGTGTCGGGTTTAGATTTTCCTTTATCTCTAGCCATCTACTATGTTTTATCGGAATAACATAGCTTATATGGCTGTTACCAAGCGGAAAGAAAAAAAGACTCAACAACAAGTGGGTTGTGTACTGTCAACGAGGCAAAAACAGATAATTTTTAAGAAACTGGTTTTCTTGTAAAGAAAAAGAAAACATATGGAGTTATCAGGATTCATGGTACCTTGCTGGCGCGGTTCGCTGATGCTCCTACAGCCGTAGCAAAACAGTAGCATAATTGAGCTGCTAAATACAATAGCTAAAAAAAAGCATAAACGAAAATAAAAATAAAAATTGCTATTTATCAAGCTGTAAAACCGGATTGCTTATTTGTGAAGGAAGAGAAAAAAAATTAGGTCATATAATGACGGCCAGTAATGAATCTGGCTGTACTGCTGTAAAACTCGTTTTGTTTTGCTGTACATTACTATCTAGGATCCAGACAGATATCAGTTGCATTAGTAAAGTCGGTTTTCAGTGGAAGTTGGTTCAGTAGTAGGCTATTTTTTTTTTTTGAAGGTCAACGGAGGGAGAGAATCCCCACCTGAATTTCCATTAATTATAATGGCGGCCAAAACCGGCCCGAAAGGAATTACAGCAGGTTGAGATAACAAGAACACCAGAATACAACATACAACAGAGATAAAAAAGGAAAAACACAACCCTCGATCGACAAAGAGACAAGCCTTGGTCTTGAACACGAGTTGAAGAGCAACCACCAATCGCCGACAAAGTAGCACCATCAAACAACATACTTGCCAGCTTCACAATGGACTTTGTACCGCCACACCACCCCTCGTAGCTATGCCGATCCGTTGCCGCCCTCCACCTTCCAATAAGGGGAGGAATCCTTGAAGGACCGAGGGACCGCCCAACAGAAAGGGGACGAAGAGTGGGAGAAGTACACCGACCACTGTTAACCGAAAACGTCGACCTCCCTTGAAGCTGACAAGGAAACCTTTCCCAGCGCATCCGGTCTCCACGAGCCACCATCCGACGCCCTCTGTGGGGAGGAAGCCACAAAGGAGGGAGGGCCAGCAAGCGTGAACGCACCCGGCATATGATTTGATGTCTCCACCAACAAGGAGACTGACGACGAAGCAGAGGCGCCAACAACATCCACCCGCCAAACCAAAGTGACAGCCAACATCAAGGCCAAAACCAAAAACCAGCTCCAAGAAGATGAGAGGAGAAGGGTCACAAGGACACAAATCTCCAAAGCACCGGAGCAGAGATACCACAAAGAGGAGCTTGATGTGCAGCACAGCCATACCGGACTGTCCGAAGGTGAACCACCTCCCCACACTTCACGTGCGGCACTTTCGTTGGACGTCATCTGCACTTGAGCAGCCATTTGAGAAGCTTCATCACTGCAACACTCAACCCACCAACAGCATGCAGCAAGGCAGGACGACCACCATGGATGCAACCCACCACCAGCTTCACAATGAAGGGGGCAGAGTCCCGGCACGACCATTGTGCTGGGAGCAAACAATTTTGAAGCACACTTGAGCTCGACCAAGAGGAGTAGGTGGGTGAGGGCGCCACGGTAGCGCCTTCAATGAGGAATGTATCGTTACCGGCACCGGCAGATTGCCGAGCTAGGCTTACGCCCGGTACCCCCCACCACCGAAACCAAGCGCTGCTTGGCCTCCACCATGGGACAGAGTCAAACTCCATGTCGCACAGCTCCACGATGCCAGCCGCTCACCAGGGGCAACGAGATGTCGTCGCCGCCACCAGGATGTCGGTGCGGCAGCCTGCGCACACCACGAACGCAGCCATCGCACCACTTGCACGAGCAATCCTTGGCTGCCCCAGCGCCGTCGCGTCGCCACGGCGCTAAGTCAGCAACCAGTGCCCCCAACTCCAAAGCTTTGCAGACCCCTAGATCCGGCGCAAGGAGGTCTAGATCTGGCTCAAGGAGGGCCAGATCCGGTGAGAAAGGCTCCGGCCATGGGGATTTTTAGACGACGAAGAGGGAAGGACTAGGGAGTGCGGGAGGGCCAAGAACATGCGAACGGCACTGGTTGTGCAGCGCCGCCGCTGGCCGCCGCCGCCGGCCGGTGCCGCAGCGGCGGTGGCGGCCGAGGGAGCTCGACGGGGCTAGGCTTTTGGTTGGCGGCGGAGTCGCCCCTCCCGTCGCCCTGAGAGAGGTGACACGGAGGGGTACGCGGCCAAACAAAGGGACCTACCCAGTAGTAGGCTATTAGAAACATTTTGCCCGTGGACCGAGCAACGTGCCAATCTTAGTGGCGCCGCATCGATCTCGTGTCATCCCATTTCTTCACCGCTAGGCAGCGCTAGCCATGGCCATGGTCACCGACCGGCTGTCAGCCCTCCCAGATAGGGTTCTGCGGCGGGTCCTATCTTTCATCGATGCCGGCGACGCCGCCCGCACAAGCGTCCTGTCCCGGCGGTGGCGCACGCTGTGGCTCCATGCGGATGCCGTGAACCTCGACACGGAGTCCTACTGGCATGTGGGCTACGACGGCGAAGCGGCGGCAGGCTGATGTTCCTCGACGCCATGGCAGCCCTCACCGCTGCCGACCGGTGCCCGGTCAGGAGGATAAGCGTCAACGTAGTCAGCAGCAACCACATGGAGTACTGCAAGTAAGTGATGCCCGCGACCTCGCGTCCTCCCCGGGGATGGACGTCGTCCTCACCTCCCCGGCGACACGGCACCTGGAGGAGCTCCGCCTGAGCGTGTACGCCGAGTTCTGCTTGTCGTGCGCCTACGAGCTGCCGACGAGTCACCTTGCAGTGCGCTGCGTCGCTCCGGGTGCTGTATCTCGCCGCCTACAAGATCGGACCGCCGGCCAGCGCCGTATTCGGCCGCCTCGACATGCTCCAGGCCGTGCTCGACGCCGCGCAGAGCCTCGCGATTCTCTGGCTCGACGGCTTCTCCTTCACGGCGGTGGACGAGGAGGAGGAGCTCAACTACGGCTACGACTGGTACGCGCCAGCGCCGGCGACATCGAAGCGTCGCGTCCTCCTCCGGTGCCCGAGGTCTGTGGCTGCCGTGACGTTGCTGCATTGCCATAGCACGGACGGCCTCTACCTCGACACGCCAGGCGTTTGGTTCCTCCACTACAAGGGATTTCTCAAGCACTTCCGTTCAACTCCGCAACAACGCCGCCGTCAGGCATGTCGACGAATTTGGAGCGCGTGGAGCTCAGCTTCTGCACAACACGGTCGTGCGGCTACCCTCCTTCAAGGCAAGAAGCTCCTCCACCGCTGGACGCCGTCTTCTGGGAATCCATTCGGAGCTGCCATCTGCGATTCTTGAAGCTGAAGCTCCTGACATCAACGACATCACCGTCCACCCTGAGCAGGAAGACATGTTCCTGAAAGAGTTCCCCGAGCTCAAGTTCCTTGAAGACAAAGGATCTTACGAGAAGGATGAACACGACGTTGCGGTGGTGCTCGCAAATTTTCTCCACTGCTGCCCAGCAATCCAGGTGTTGCGCCTCAAATTTAAGGCACTTGATGACCTCTATGCCTTGCCCAAGGAATTGACCTGTCAGAGGAAAGGAGAGCTCAACTGGACCTCGAGAAATCCATGGAGTTGCTTAAGAGGCTCAAATCTGGAATGAGTACTTTGCATGCTATAGTGTTGGTGATGACAATAGGTCGTGTGACAATGCAGATCTTTCTGCGCTTCAAGCACGCTCGTTCCCCTGCTTGGAAAGTAGTCTGAGGAAAGTAAGGCTGAAATTTGAGTTGGAGGACTTCAATTGTTTTGAAGTCAAAATCACAAAGTTCCTCGGGGAGAATGCAATTGTATTGGAAGAGATGGAAGTTCATGATGGACACCAAAGGGTTCATGACCATATCCATCGCAAACTTGCAATATGGAGAGCCGGTTCTTTCAATAGCAAAATTGACATTGTTGGCAAGCTGGAGCCAAGAATGTGAGCTAATAAACATTTGCGTACCTGTTGTAATAATGCTTGTATTTTGTTGTAAAGAACATATAGAATCGTGGAAATAAATATTCCCAAATATTGGTCACAATTGTCTCATGTTGAATGTTCTTGCTTGCATCATCTTTCATATCATTATTGTCATGCAGATAGTTAGAATAGTTTATATCTATTCTTATCATTGTTCTTCTTCTGCTCCACTAAATTGCATTGATTTCCAATTTTTGTTCCGCCGAATGAAATCAACTAGTCATATTGGATTCTTGACAATGATTGGTGATTGAAACGGTATGGGAAAGAGTGTAGCCATCATATATAGGGATGTAGTAAACTTTGGCTTCATGTTGAAAAACCAGGGGTAAAATCACAAAGTCAAAAAAGTGAAGGTAAAATCGCAATTAGAGTTCAGAGTGAGGGTAAAAAACATAATTATCCTTAATAAGAATGATTTCCCTTTCTAAAAAAGAATGTTTTGTTTCTTTAATCCCATTGCATGCCGAGGCTGTATGCTGCCACTGCAGAGCTCGCCTTTGTCTCAAGCTGGATCTCAAGTATTACACTCAGCTCGCCACCAGACAAGCTGATACAACCCCCTCATCGACGCCGACGACAAGCTGCACACGGCACCTATCTACCGCCTGCTGATGGCCGGGACGCCGGCTACTTAATTCTTCGCATGGCTGCTGGTGCTGGAGCGGATCATGTGTTGCGCAAACACTCCTCACGAAGCATGTGCTCAACAATGCCACTTGCGAAATTTGTAGTAACGGTGACGAAACTACAGATCATCTATTGTTGCAATGCCCTACTGCTGCATCCTTTTAGCAAGCTCCAAGGTTTGCGCTACCGCAGTAAACCGGACCGGTATTTTGTGAATACCGGTCCGGTTTACCCAGTAGCCCAGTTTTCGATTTTAAATTTCAAAGAAACATTGAAAAATTGAAAACAATTTTAAAAAAATATGTAAAAAAAACTAGATGCAATTTGAAGAGCAATGGTGGAAACGGAACACGAAAAATTGATCGTTGGATGAGTCAAAAAAATTGAGGAATTTTTCTAGGTTGAAAAAGGAATTAAAAAATTGACGACCAACAAGTTTCTTTGATTTTTTTTACTATGCAAACGATCGAATTTTCATGTTCTGTTTCCACCATTGCTCTTCAAATTGCATCTAGTTTTTGACATATTTTTTGTTTCAATTTTCAATTTTTCAATTTTTTGCATTTTTTTTCCCATTCTCTCTCTCTAAACCGGTTTTCCGGAATTTTGTCCGGTCTATGGTTAATTTCGCCTTTTTTCGGTTCAAATTTTGTCATTTGAATTTCGGTCTGTTTTCTAGCCGGACCTCCCTCCCTCGCCCCGAGCTGGCCGCCAGGCAAATCTAAAGAAGCTTGGGCCAGAGCATGCCGCACGCAGGCCATGGCGTTCCTAGGCCGAGGGAGGCCAGAGTTCGCGGTCTCATGCGGTGTCATGAGACGACCCAGGTCTTCATCCCTCTTACTCCTTCCCATGCGGTCACGACCTCTCACACCCAAGTCTTGTACCCAAGTCATGTGGCCATCTTAATAAGTCTATGATGCAATGCTTCGTGCAGTTTCATCTGTATCCATGGATATCCTGCGGGTGTGGTGGTTGTGCTGCTCTTTTTGCTGCAGTGCGATGCTAAACAAGGCCGGGGGGGGGGGGGGGGGGGGGGGGGGTTTCTCCCTGATGTTCTTCTATATTTGTGTATGTGAATTGCTGAAATGTGAGTTACAGAATTGGTCAAGAATTCTTGATGCTGAAATGTTCTATTTTTAGGAGAGAAATCTTGCCCACCTTGTTTGTTAATCTTTGAGATACTATTATGATACTTCACTGGCTACTAATTTGGTTGCAGGAACTATTAACCAGGAGGAAGATGTGCTGTCCGGCTCAGCAGCTCGATGAGACCTCTGAACTGGTAAACCATGTTTTAATGAATGATGGTTACATGATAGGGGCTCGGCACACCAAGCCAAAGAGAAAATGAGAGTTACAGGTGAGAGATACAGTGAGACACATTGGCCTGTCTTGCTCGTTTTTAAACCTGCTACTAGAATTCAATTCATAACTAAATGACTAATGTCGTTTCAAGTCAATTTCTAATCATTTGTTTTGTTCTAGTAAATGATGTCATTCAACCCATGCTCAGAATCGTGGAGGAAAAATAAAGATCCTGCTCAGAATAGGGGAGGCTAAAGGCCATTAGTTGAGACTCAATAATTCATTGTGTGTGTCTTGTTCAGACTTGAGTAGATTGTAAATGTCTTGTTGAGACTCCAGGTCATTAGTCGAGATTCAAAAATTAAGTCTCCAGTTCAGACTTGAGTTGATTGTAAGTGACTTGTTCAGACTCGAGGCAATTAGTTGAGACTTAACAATTCATTGTAACTTTTGCTCATGCATTATTGTCTCCTGTGATGGTGTTCTGGAAGATGCAAAAAAAAAAAATGAGGAGATTTCAATGATATTTGTATGTGCATGTGCATGTTTTTCATTGATCGAAAGAGAAACCATGTTTTCTTTTCTGGGTACAGTTTTCGTGATGGTATATCCGACCGACGGGAAAAACCTTTTCCTAATGGGTGTGACTGATACAGGCGGGGAAACACATTTTCTGATGGGAACTACCGTCAGGGAAGTATCCGTGACGGTCCATCATCAGGGTTGCCCGACTTTCCCTAACACTTTGGTCCCTGACGGTTCATTCCTGATGGTAACTATCACAAAAGATCTTCCCTGTCGTTTTCGGACTTTTCCTCATGGTTTTTCTCGTCACGAAAAAAGTGGTCTGGTGTAGTGTTTTGAATGATTTTAAGATGTACGTATCCTGGGAACCGCACAAGCGTCAAAAAATGTGTGACTTGTGAATTGAGAAGCAGCATTGGGTGGGTAGCTTGGATAAGGTTTTTTTTTTTTTTACCCATAGTTTTTCATGGTCCAAATGCTGATTTTGGAATGGTATCATTGACAAGTCTAAACTAAATCCTTCTCGGTTATTAATTATCTCTAACCAATAATTTGTGACGTTTATGCAACCATGTGAGGCAAGAGCTTAAAGGTAGTCAGTACGTGAAAAAAGCCTTTCAGTGATGGGCTTGTACTGGCTTAGGTGATGGGTATGTGGTCCATCACCTTATAGACGTCACTGATGTGTCCTCATGGGTTATGAACATATGAGCGTCACCAATCTAAGCCATCGATGATTGGTAACATGTGCACATGTCACCCATGACTGTGATAGGTGGTGCGCAACACATGTTGTCCCTTACCCATGAGTTCCGGTGCAGTCTCGTCTGCCTTTGCGCCAGCTCTCCTCCTCTGGTACCTCTTCATCATCCTCCTCCTCCTAGGCCTCCGCCAGCTCATTGACGCTCTCTCAGTAGAAACTCGCTTCCTTGCCTTAAGGCTGCATGAAATGGCTCTAGGAGAGCCACGATGGCTAATTAGATTTTAAGATGCCTCTTGGATGAGGGCTCTATCTGGACCATTCATTCAGTACATGTGTGGTGTAGATATGCTGCATCACTACTACTACTAGTGGTACAACACATATACACCACACATATCTTGGATGAACGGCTAAGATAAGACCCTGAGTCTAGGTGGTTGTGGAAAAATCCACTATCGAGCCACGACTTGGTGGACATGGTGGATTGGAGGCGGGTTTACGTGGAGGTGGTAGCGGATGGGAGAAGGCCGGGGCCTGGACGCCAATGTGGTTTGCATTTGGGGCTTTTGCAGGTGGGCAGGACGAAGAATCTCACACTTTTCTCACATGGTCTAGGAATTACACCATGAGAAACACTAACTTTCTCCCACATTTTTTTTTTTGAGTTTTCCTCATAGTTTCAAACACGAACTCTGGGAGAAAAAAGTAATGCTCATGGCTTCTAAGAAAAGAAATCGTGTGAGAAGCCTGAGTTTTCTTAGAAGCCGGAGTTGTGAATCTGATTCTCACGATAAGATGGCACCAAGAATCTCACACTTTTCTTAGAAGCCTTAGTTGTGAATCTGATTCTCCAGCACGGCGGTGCTGGCAACGTAGGTTCATAGGAATATATGCGTGTCCGGGTGATAGGGATATGTTGCCGCTGCAACAACCATCATGCTACTTATGTTGTATTAAGCTCTCTCCTCCCATAGCGACACACACAGTCCGATGCTAGGTCCTTGCAGATCTCTCCTCTTCGTCCCAAGAGTTAGGCCATCAACTTACTAAAGCAACAAAGAGAGCACCATTTTCAAGGAGAAAGAATGGAAGAAAAGGTTAGAGCGCTCCCTCTCCCTCTCTCTATCTCTCTCACATAGGGCTGGAAAAAAAGCTCGAGGCTCGCGAGCCAGCTCGGCTCGATCTTAATTTTGGCTCGGCTCGGCTCGGCTCGGTCATCTTAATGAACCAAGCCGAGCCGCCAAAATAGCTCGTTTGTTAACGAGCCAGCTCGTGAGCTGCTCGCGAACAGTTCGATTAGCTCGATAGGCTCGATTATATATAAATGTCAACTTTAATTCTCTAATAAGATGGTAGTTTTATGTTGGGTGAAGCTCAATTTATCATCTAAAAAATAAACCAAGTTCAGTATAGATAAAAATCATGTTAAATGTTGGATCATCTTTTATTTTCATTTATTTTACATCTTTGTTGACTTAGATTGATATTTTTTTCTGTGGTATTGTGCTATATTATGATATTTGTGTTGTTGGCACATGCTAATATTTAAAAAACCGCTTAAAATCACCAAAATTTTTGTCATAAAAGTTTTAACATACTTGGCTCGTGAGCCTAACGAGCAAGCTCGATCTTTCTAAATGAACCGAGCCGGGCTTCTATTTTAGCTCGTTATCATAATGAGCCGAGCAAGCCAGCTCGTTAACAGAACGAGCTTTAACGAGCTGAGCCTTAATGAGCCGAGCCGGCTCGTTATCCAGCCCTACTCTCACATATGTGTACGGGTTCCGAGAGTTGTGAGTTACTAGTATGATTATACTGCACGCCAACCATTTTCAATTAAAGTCACTCTCATATGCTTGCGTCACAAGCCTTTCGATCAAGATCTTTAAAATAAACTACCTCAAGCATCCGAATTATAAGGCTTGTAACTTGTAAGCTTTGATTGTTTTCCATTATATATGTCATAAGGAAAACGTATCCTGTGGTACTAGTGCTTTAGGTGTTACCATGTTGCCAATCATGGTAACATCCTCAAAATTGCATATAAAATTTGCAGAAAAATATGAATGGATAGAGCATGCAATGATCTGCTGTCAAGCAAAATTTGAGATGCAATTGAAACTTATACAAGGAGAAATAAAAAAGAGAATTCAATGTGTAAATAGTGCATGTTGTAACTATTTATAGGATGTTTTCTCTTTTTTATTTCTCTTTGTAAAAGTTTCATTTACACCTTAATTTTGGTATGATGGTAGACCATTGTATGTTTTATCCATTTATTTTTTTCTATAAATTTTAGATATAATTTTGAAGTTGTTACCATGATTGGTAACATTGTAACTGTTGACGGTAAAATATGTGTTCTACCGCTCGCACACGTGGCCTGAGAGATTTGCTTAACTCTGTTCAGGACCAAAACTTGGAACGCAGTGAATTCCGGAGCATGCCAGTCGATTTTCCCTGCAAATCGACAAAGACAAGAAAAGCGTGTAAAATTCCCGGACTATCGGCCCCGGACAGGCCGATGCGTAAGCGCAGCCGATGTTAGTGAACGAAAGATAATAAAAATAAGCACTCGGCTGTCGGCTAGAAACGAATCGACATGTCGTAATAGTAAGTACTCGCGCGATAAATAAAGCAAGGCATGCATCAGAATCGGTAATCGGCAAAGCATGCAATCGGCAAAATCAATCGGCAAGCAATACAGTAAGGTAAATCGACAATCGAAAAAAGGGGTTCAGGCCTATACTTGAACAGGAGCAATAAGATATTTAAAGACATGTAAGCATAGATCTGAACGTGGTAAACAATCGGCTAAACACCCCGAAAGAACGATTAAACCAGTAACCACTAATTATACTCATAAACTGACAATCGCTTCACCGAGGACACGTCAACTAAGTGAAGTAGAACAGGACACGTCAAACTGCTCTACACGATCGGCAGATACAAGTATAATCGGCAACTACCAGTCCCAGGTACTCAGTAAACTAGATCTAACCTTTAGCAACTGTTTCGCCGAGGACACGTCAACTAAGCGAAGCAGACAGGACAAGTCAAACTGCCTACCCAATCACCAAGAGCAGATCTAATCGACTAAATACCTTAACCGTGACTCGAGTAACTAGATCAAACAGGAATCGACATCAGCAATCGGCAAACAAGGTCGCGGCGAGGACAAGTCAACTAACCGTGACAAAGAATTGGACCAGGTCTTAAACAATTCCATGTAGACGATGCTTAATGTAAACCCTAGATCGATCGACATTACCGGATAACTAGCAGCCACACCAATCTTAATCATGGACAAGTCGACATAATCAGATCGATGCGCTTACCTGACGAGATCCAGTCGAGCCGGAGCCCCGATGGGCGCAGGTACCGACGAAGAACACGTCGAGAAATTGTGGCGATGCGCCGAAAAGTTGATTGTATTGATTGGTTCTTTATTACAAGCACCTGGGTTTATATTTATACACCCGAGGCAACCGACTTGGAGATAAACACGTCTCCTGCTTGACCACAACTCGGTCAATCCTTTCTTAATCTAGAAAAGGAAAAGAAAAACAGACCCACACGCACACGCGCACGTTTTCTTCGGCTTCATGATCTCCGGTGGGCCACCACTTCGCACAAAAATCCTTTTCCACCCGGCGCGTACCCTGTCATCTACTGACAATGGGCCCTGGGCCAAAATTTGGTGTTAACACATGCCCCCCCAAGCCGGGGTATGGAATCTCCATGCGCCGGATTGTTTTCCCCATTACTCACGTCTGCAAGCTTCTAGACGACGCTTCACATGAAAACTGTACATCTGCCTCAATGAACTGTACCTTTGTCTTCACATGGCGTGCACCTCTCCGGCAGACAACTCGTACCAATTACTTTAATTTGCAATAGGCCTTTCACTATTCCACGATCTTATCTTCCTCCACATCTTGGCCTATAAAAGGACCAACTCCCTTCATCAGAATCATCAACACAATGGCCAGCAAGAAAAATCCCTTTCACAAAGCTTGACCAATGCATCCTAAACAGCAAGATAGCAACCATGAGCTCCTCTTCTCTTTCCACACCTATGCTCTGGTCTCTTGTCTTCCTTCTGCTTCTCTCCAATTTCTCTCATCCCGACGCTATCCCTCTTGAGCTAATCCCTGAAGACAGCAGCTCCTCTTCAGACCTCGAGGAAGAATTCATGTTCTTCGTCAGATAAGGTTCCTTCTCAGGGATAACATCTTCTTCGACATGATGAGGTCTATGAATTTGCTCCTCTCCTCGTACGCCGGAGCAATGACCCATCCTTCCCTGCGTCAGTGTTTGGTTGACACTTGACAGCAGCCGCAGTGTGTATTCTTGGTGCAAAAATTTTGCATTCCCATGTATGATGTAATCACTTGTAAACTATAAGAACTTCATTACATTCTCTTGTTCTTTCTGCATATATTTCTCTAAGGGCGATACCGTCGACATCGGCCATCTCGAAGGCGACGCTCTCAACGTCGGCTCAACTGGAAATTTAACCGAACACTTTTAAGAACCGACCCAGATGCTGGGGTAATACTTCTTCAAATATTTTCCATTAAGCGCTCGGCCAAATTCTTTTCCATCCAGCTCCTTCAAAAAATAAGCATTACCGGGCACGCACCGGCTGATTATATAAGGACCTTCCCAATTAGGTGACCACTTGCCGAAACGATTATCTCGTACGCCAATCGGCAACTTGACTTTCCAAACGAGATCTCCCTCATCAAATTGCTTAGTCACCACCTTTTTATTATAATGCCGAGCCACCCGTGCTTTATTATCTTGAATTTTCTTCAACGCAATCAACCGCTGCTGATTGACATCTTCTAATTCATCCATCATGAGATCATGGTACTGCTCTGCCGTTAATTGATTTTGCAAATCGACTCTTCTTGACCCGGCAGTAACTTCCCATGGCAAAACAGCTTCATGCCCATACACAACTGATATGGTGTTACTTGTACTGACCCATGACGAGACATCCGATATGCCCATAATGAATCGGCTAACGAAGTATGCCACCTCCTTGGCTGATCACTAATCTTGCGCTTAATCAACTTGATCAAAGATTTGTTCGAAGCTTCAGCTTGACCATTTGCTTGGGCATAATATGGCGATGAATTCAATAATTTAATACCCATATCATCGGCAAAATCTCTGAACTCTTCAGAAATAAAAATAGAACCTTGATCTGTGGTGATAGTCTGAGGGATACCAAACCTGTAGATTATGTGCTCTTTAACAAAAGCAATCATGTCTCTCGATGCCACACTTCTGTAAGGCACTGCTTCAACCCACTTGGTGAAATAATCCGTAGCTGCCAATATATACTTATGCCCCTTGCTGGAAGAAGGATTAATCTCACCAATCATGTCGATTCCCCATCCTCTGAATGGCCACGGCTTGACAATAGGGTTCATCGCTGATGCTGGAGCTCTTTGAATCGATCCGTACTTCTGACAATCCTGACAGCCCTTATAATATTCAAAACAATCCTCGAGCATGGTAGGCCAGAAATATCCACCTCTCCTGATCAACCATTTCATCCTGATGAGTCCCACAAATCCCATCATGAACCTCCATCAACATCTTCTTGGCTTCATCAGCACTCAAACACTTCAATAGAATCCCTTCCAACGTCCGGTAATAAAGCTGATCATCAACTAATACATACTTTATTGCCTTGTACCGCAACTCTCTGGACGTTTTCTGGGTCGGATCCTTCAAATAATTCACTATCTCAACCCTCCAATCTTGCAAATCGACATCGGCTTCATTATCAACAGAACCTATAATAAGCCGATACCCAGATGCATGCTGAGCCAAGTCATTAGCTTCAGAATTCATTTGTCGAGGAATATGACTGAATGTGATATGCTTGAAGTTTTTCATTAGATCTTGACACTTCTGATAATAACCCCGAAGCACTTCATCTTTGCATTCATATTCACCATTCAATTGCCCCACAATCAGCAAAGAATCCCTAACAACTTCAACAAAATCGGCATTGGCGTCCTTCAACAGTTGTAGTCCTTTCAACACAGCCTCATATTCAACTTGATTGTTAGTATGAGCTTCTACTGTGAATGAGAATTCAAACCTGGACCCTTTTGGTGTGACAATGACAATGCCGATACCACATCCATTTTTGCAAATCGATCCGTCAAACAATAAGCGCCATGGAACTGGCTCCACCACACTTTCATCATACCCCCCATGCTGGACTATCAAATCAGCAAATACCTGGGCCTTCACAGCTTTAGCAGATTCATATTTAAGATCAAATTCTGCAATTGCTAGCATCCACTTCCCAAGCCTGCCCTTCAATATCGGAGTGGACAAGTATTTGACGACATCGGATCGGCAAACAATAGTGCATTCTTCGGATAATAAATAATGTCTCAATTTAGTGCAAGAGAAATAAAGGCATAAGCATAACCTTTCAATCTCAGAATATCTTGTCTCTGCATCCACCAATCTCCGACTGAGATAAAAGATGATCCTCTCATCGCCATCTTGTACTTGCGTCAATGCCGAACCAATACACTTGTCATCGGCAGACAAATATAACTTGAAAGGAATACCTGGCTTAGGTGGCATCAACACAGGTGGTGAGATTAAATATTTCTTGACATCATCAAGCGCCTTCTGATGTTGAGCTTCCCATCGGAACTCTTGATCTGCTTTTAACTTCAACAATGGAGTAAAAGCATCAATCTTCCCAGAAAGATTAGAAATAAATCTTCTCACAAAATTGATTTTGCCGATTAGAGATTGTAATTCCTTTTTACTGGTAGGAGGTTGAATTTTCTTGATCGACTCCATGCTCTTGGGACCAATTTCAATTCCTCTTTCATGAACAATAAAGCCCAGAAATTGTCCGGCCGAAACACCGAAAGCACACTTGTGCGGATTCATCTTCAAACCATATCTTCTGGTCCTCTCCAGCACCTGCCGCAAATCGGCAATATGATCTTCAACCGTCTTAGACTTTACCATCACGTCATCAATATAAATTTCCACCAACCGGCCAATCAGATCATGATAGATGAAATTCATCGCTCTTTGATATGTGGCGCCAGCATTTTTCAACCCAAAGGTCATCACAACCCATTCAAACAATCCCAAAGCTCCTGGACACCTGAATGCAGTCTTTATAATATCTTCTTCAGCCATGAAAATCTGATTATATCCTGCATTCCCATCCATGAAGCTCAAAATCTTGTGTCCAGCAGCAGCATCAATCAGTACATCTGCTATCGGCATCGGGTACTCATCTTTGGGTGTAGCCTTGTTCAAATCTCTGAAATCAATGCACACCCGCATCTTCCCATTTTTCTTGATCACCGGGACAATACTGGACACCTATTCTGCATATCGGCAGGGTCGGATGAACTTGGCATCATATAATTTTGTAATTTCTTCCTTGACAGCATCATAAATCTTTGGATCAATCTTCCGATTATGTTGTTTAAACGGCCGATACCCAGGCTTAATAGGCAATCGGTGTTCAACAATATCTCGACTGAGACCAGGCATCTCGGAATAATCCCAAGCAAAACAATCTTTATATTCCTTCAATAATGCTATCAACTTTTCTCTAAACTCTTTACAAATCTTCTTACTTATAAACGTCGGCCGAGGCTTGTCACCATCTCCAATATCAACTTCTTCTAATTCATCAGCCGATACGAAACCATGACCAAGCTTTCCTTCCTCCCTTTCATCGATCAGCTGATTGTCGATTGCTTCTTTCTTCTCAGCTTCCGTCGGCTGATGGATGTCCAGGTCCGGTAATTGCTATAACAACCGTGGAGTCGCCGATCCTTCTGTGATGCAGACTCCTTCATCGGTAACATCCAATGCTTCTCCTTCCCAGTAAGTTCCTGATATGCACGGCAAGTTTTCCACCATCATCGGCAAAAAATCTGTAGTAGCCACACTCACCGATCTATCAGCTTGAATAGTCTCCACCTCGTCGCCGGTCCACTGGATAAGGAGTTGATGCATTGTGGACGGGATACAGCAATTAGCATGAATCCAATCCCTACCCAGCAGTACGGCGTACGAACCTTTGCCTTCAATTACGAAGAATGTCGTCGGCAAGGTCTTGCTTCCAATAGTGACTTCAACGTTGGTGACCCCTTTGACTTCAGAGCTCCTGCCCCCATAATCCCTCAACGTCATGTTGGTCTTGGTCAACTCTTCAGGCAGTTTACCGATCTTCTTGTATGTCGCCATCGGCAAAACATTGACAGCAGCACCACCATCGACCATCATCTTGCTCATCGGCTTGCCATTGACGAAACCATTAAGGTACAGAGCCCTCAGATGGAGATGATCAACACCAGACGGTTTCTCAAACACTGCCTGCTGTGGACCCAATAACAACTCGGCAGAAGCTTCTTCTTCCGACTCATTAATGTCCAAAGAGCTAAATTCTCGTGGCAGCATAAATACCATATTGACAGGAGCTTCAACTTCATGTACCTGAGATTTGACTTTTGGTCTCCATACCTTCTTGGACTTGGGCCCCTTGTCATGATCATCCTTCTGGTTCACATCCTTGTTCAGCTCCCGGCAACGTGTCCTCTGTACTCTTCTCTTCTGAGTCTTGGTAAAGATACCACTCGGACACCATTGACCTTCTTCTGTGAACTCACCCTGATAATCTTCTTCATAATCTTCAACTTGATTAACAGGTCCAAGTCTTTCATGCACAGAAACCCTTGATGCTGGTCTCCCTTCAAAACGATCATACTGTCGCCTCATAGGAACTCGACTTGAAGTACCAACTTCTCTGTACAAATCACTAGATCGCCTGCTACAACCTGGGCAGCCTTCAATTGGTGGCAGCTTCATACCTTGCTCCCAACAGTGCTGGAAGAACGGACAGTTCCAGTGTGGATCAAAGTCATCATCGCTCGTCCTCCTGTCTTCCCTTTCTCTTTTTCTTGAATACTTGCCGATCAAAGCAGCAGATCCCCCGATCATGTTGACTGGAAAAGGATGTCCATCAATCTTCATCGGCTTCTGACTAGAGAATTTAATGCGATCACTCTCAATTGCCGATTGGATCTGTTGCCTGAACACCTTGCACTCATTGGTGTGATGAGAGGGAGTATTATGCCACTTGCACCACTTGATCTTCTTCAACTCCTCAGCTGGAGGCAACGTGTGATTAGGTGGGAGTTGAATAAGCTTCTCTTGTAACAGCAGATCAAATATCTTGTCGGCTTTATTGATATCGAAGTCATACTTCTTTTCTTCTGCCTTCTGCTTGACCCATGGACAGAGAACAGTCTTCTTATTCCTGGTCCACTCAGCAAGAGCAACTTCAGCTTCATCATCAGAATCAGAAGAATAATCGGCATAAGCCGCCTGAAACTGCCTGCCACGTGTGTTCTGAACGCGCCCTTCATGAATTGACGCCTTCTGAAAGAGCTGCGCTAAACCATCGACTTCCTGAGGTGCAAACTTATCTCTGATTTGAGGCAATAAACCCTGATAAGCAATCTCAGCCATTTGCCGATCCGTCAGATTCAGGTTATAGCACCTGCCACGGATGACTCTGAATCTCTGGACAAAATCGGCAACTGACTCCCCAGCCTTCTGACGAACAGCCGTCAAATCTGATATGCTCAGCTCTGCCATGCCAGTAAAGAAATAAGAATGGAATTTCTTTTCCAAATCGGCCCAATTCCGCACGGATCCCGCAGGGAGGGAGGTGAACCATGAGAATGCCGATCCAGATAACGACAGAGGAAACAGTCGGACCTTCAACGCATCTTGTGCCGATGCCTCTCCTAACTGTGCCAAATATCGGCTGATGTGCTCCACTGTAGAGACATTATCTTGCCCAGAGAACTTGCAAAACTCTGGCAACTTGTATCGATGTGGCAAAGCAACTTGTTCCATCCACTCTGGATATGGATGTCGATACATAAAGCTCTGCTCCTTGGGCTTGAGATCGAACTGCTCCTTCATGACTTCAGCTAACCTGGCAACTATGTCTTCTGATGAATTCTGCACTTGCCCCCCAGTCACTTGGGCTGGCTGCTGCGACTGTGTTTGCACTTGAGCAGGCTGCTCTCTGTTGTAATGCTCACTGTAATCTGCCACTCTATGATAGCTTTGCGGTATCTCCTGGTTGAACAGTGCAGGATGGACATTGGGAGCCAAATGATATCTCGTCTGAGGAGTTTGACTCGCTCTTGGTTCATTGGATGCTCCACCAGCTTCCTTCTGTGCGGACATCGGCGCATCAATAAGACTTGGTGCCGATACCCGAGCTGCTCCTGCAGCTAAAGCTTGAGCACTTGGAGACCACAGTTCTGGTGGCATGCCATATGGTTGCCTTCGTTGACCATCAGCACTTGTCTCTTCTTGAGCTGTAGGTTGACCACTGTTGGCGGTCGTTAAACCATGATTTGACCGCCAACCTACCGGTAAATAAATGCATAACACCAAGATTTTGTGCATAGTAGTTAGGAATAACACTACTCCACAAGTTTTGGTGAATATTTGGATGCAGGAGTGAATAATGGAGAAAAGAGGGCCCAGCCAGGGAAAATCCCTGGCCGGCCGGCCCCACCCTAGGCCGGCCGGCCCCACCTGGTGGCCACAGGCCTCAGGCTCTCTCCAGTGGGCTGAAAATTAATCCTCAACACGTGATTGAAGGCCAGCCCAACATAATTCCACCGTCATTCTAGAAGGTGGGCCATTTGGGCCTTAACTTGGCTCTTACTTCAATCCTGCCGACCCCACGGACAAACCGACCTTCAGACCGCCTTCAGGAGTGCATCTGGAGCGTTGAGGCAGAAGGCGGTGGCCAACCGCCACAGGGGACGGCCGGCCGGCCACCCACCTAGGCCGGCCGGCCGGCTTTGGCGGCGCCGCCTCTCCAAAGTCGGCAGAGGAGCTTCAACCGCCTTGGAGACCTATAAAATGGACCCCTCGGCCTCCGAAGCAACGTGCACCATCACACTTCATCCAAGTGTTCATTAGTTTAGTTGAGTAGTAGCTTTGGGAGTTAGAGTAGAGTAGAGTAGAGTGAGAGCTCTCTCGGGCTTCCGGAGTCTTCTCGGAGTTCGGTATAGTTCTTTGTATCTTACTCTTGAGATATTATTTTATTTAATATAATTATATTTAGTTTTATCTTTATTTATTTCTTTTAGTAGTTCTTTTCTATTTAGTTTATTTATTCTGCCGAGTAAGTGCTCGTAGAAGTCTTGTTGTGGGATTCGTGATTGTTGGAATAGCGAGTACGAGAGAGTGCCGTCGTCGGAGATGACGTCGTGTGAAATCTGTGCTTGTTCATTCTTAGATAGGACTGCTCCGTGATCAAGAGTAGCTCCTCTAGGCGGGTTGTAAGCGTGGCGCTTAGATCTTTGCCTATGCACGTTTGGCACCCAACCCCACGGAGGATGGTAGCCGCGAGTGTATGTGACAGCTGCACCGGTCTCTGTAATCCACCACGTCCGGGTTGGACTCAGCAGGGTCTTAATTATAGCGGATGGATCCCCAGGGTGAACTAGCATCATCGGTTGCCCTGGCACTTCCGTGCCCCGAAACGACATGACTTGTATGTGTATGAGCTTAGCTAGAGTAAATAACCTTTGTAGAATGGATTACTAGGAAGAGTAAATAATAGATAAACATACAGGTAGCCTTAACTCTATCTCGTTGCTCTCCCAAATGTATACTACGTTTTTATTTTATTACCTTGGATTTGAGGATGTGTGTGCCACCCATAATTGTCATGCCTATCTTACCCCCGTCTCAAGTATAGTTGATACATTATTTCTTTCTCCAAATTATCCAATGCATAGCTATTATTCAGCTTCTTTTGCTCTACTTCCCTGCGGAAATATAAATACGGTAACCCTGGAATACTCCAAGGTGAAATGCTACAATGGTGATCCGTGCGCTTGCGGAATTAATGAATTTAATTTTATCGCATAAGAACCGCCAACAAGCATTTCTGGCGCCGTTGCCGGGGAAGTAGCAGCTAGAAACTGAATAAATGCATTGAAGTTTGTGAGAAGAATAATTATCACTTACTTTTGCGGGCCTACCCTTGTCCTGTCTTTCTTTGTTGTGGAAATTTGAAACAGGACTGTGCATGACTGGTTTCGACCTACCAGAAAACTTCCACTCAGATCCAGAGCAGTTCTTGAGGAAAGTTCGAGCAAGAATCACCAAACAGATCCACAAGAACGCTCTGGCTCTCGAATCATCTCCTCCATCGGTTGTCAGGGCCTCCTCAACGAACAACACCATGGCCGACCCCGTTGTTGAGAAGACGATCAATGACTTCTCCGCGCCAACTACGGAGAACATTCGTGTGGGTCCCAACCCGCGCCTCACCAACAAGGACTACGAGCTCAAGCCAGCCTTGATCAACATGATCTTGGCTAGTCCTTTCTGTGGGAAGCCGTCGGAGGATGCAAACGCTCACCTCCAAAGGTTCCTGATGACGTGCAACACTTTCGTCATAAAGGATGCACCTCAGGACGCCATCCGACTACAGCTTTTCCCATTCTCTCTGTTGGGGAAGGCTCTTCAGTGGTTCTACGCGAACCAAGAGTCCCTCGACACGTGGACGGCATGCTCCAATGCCTTCCTCGCCAAGTTCTTCCCGCCGGGCAAGACGACTGCCCTGCGAAACAAGATATCGGGCTTCCAACAGCTCGCAGATGAGTCGACCGCAGAAGCCTGGGACAGGATGCAGGAGTACGTTCTCTCATGCCCACACCATGGCATGGAGGAATGGCTCCTCATACAGAGTTTCTACCACGGTTTGAGGCCGTCCGCTCGAGAGCATCTCGACGCCGCAGCAGGCGGCTCCTTCTTCTCCCTTAGCGTGAAGAACGCTAAGAAGTTGATAGAGAAGGTGGCGGCCAACCAGACTCATGGTGAACGCCAAGCGGCGAGCACCAAGACCCGTGGAGTGCACCAAGTGGAGACAATGGACATGCTCGCCATCAAGCTCGATCAGCTACTCCGCAAGGTGGAATCTCCACAGGACCTGCAGGTTGCGGATTCCCGCATGACTTGCGAGGAATGCGGCAACGTTGGGCATATGGGCATCAATTGCCCAAATATGAGAGAGGAATGCAATTTCCTCAACAATGGCAATGGGTTCCGCTCCCAGAACAACTACGGCTGGAATTCTAGGCCTGACCTCTCCTTCAATAAAAATCAGGGAGGTAACAATGGTAGTCTTTCCCGTTATGAGCCCTCTATCAAGGATCTAGTTCTCGGCCAGGTCAAGATCAATGACAGTATTAGTAAGAAATTTCTTACTACGGACAAAGCCTTGGAGAGCATAGATGCCAAGTTAGAGTCGTTCAGCACTGCTCTGCAGAATCAGCTAAGCCATAACAAGATGCTAGAAACACAAATAGCGCAAATAGCTTCAGCTGTGCAGTCTCCTCGTGCGGGTAAACTTCCTGGGCAACCGGAAGTTAATCCCAAGGAGAGTGTGAATGCAATAACCATCAGGTGTGAAGAAAGCGACTTGGATGCCGCACTCCCCAGGGATGTGATCAGAAAAGATCCCGGATGGCCAACCATTCCGTGCTTGGTCAACGACCGTTGTTTCGCTCGGCACTATGTGACTTAGGGGCGAGCGTAAGCATCATGCCGAAGGCGATGTACGATGGGTTAAACCATCCCTTATCTCCAACGGCCATGAAGCTTCAGCTTGCGGATGGGTCACTACGCCTGCCCTTGGGGATTGTCGAAGAAGTTCCCGTACAGATCAGAAACCTCTTCGTCCCCGTCGACTTTGTTGTGCTTGACATGGAGGTAGATGTCAAGACCCCTCTCATCCTTGGGAGGCCGTTCTTGAGCACCACCAACGCCAACATTGACGTGGGGGCAGGAGAGATACACTTGGACTTCAACGGCAGGGAAGAGACGTTCAGTTTCAAGCCTAAGGTTGAGCAATGCAAGCAAGTACGAGTCATATATGGAAAGAACCCAAGGAGAGTGGAGAAGATTGAAATTACTCCACCCATGCCACAGCCAGACAAGCTCATCGCACATATGAGAGACTATTTGGAAAGAGAGAATGCAAGAAGGCTAGCAAAATATTGGAGGACTCCAAGGAGGATGCCTCAGCCGCCAAACACACCTCAAGCCCCTCTTGCTCCTCCACCGCAAGAAGGAGTGGGCGAATCACAATCGCCTAAGAAGAGGAGAGCGAGGCGCTCAAGAAAGAAGAAGGCAGCTACGGCATCGACCGAGGAGAGTACAACAAAGGCGCCTAATGAAGAAAAGGTCGCCGCCACCAACACAAAGAAGACAACCAAGGTGTGGCGGAAGAAAGAAGGAACCTCTACCTCGCCAGATTCTCCAGCGAGCGAGGTCCAAACAAGTTGAAGAGTTGGAGAACGTCTAGCTCAAAGACGTAAAAAAATGAGAGCCCTCCGATTGGGGAGGCCATCCCAATCGTTATCCTAGCTAGGCCTAGCGCTCGCTTTTCTTTCCATAAATCATAAAAACAAAATAAAAAAAAAAATATATATAGAAAATTTAAAAATAACAAAAATAATAGGATTCCCGGCGATGCTCGTTAGGAGCCAGCCGTTTGTATCATCCTCACTCTTTTTTGCAGATCAAGAAGGAGGAGGGAGAGCCTGAATCAAGCTTAAGTCTGACAAAGACTCAAGCTTGGGGAGGGCACCCCCAGGTAAGAAGGAGTTCAATACAAGCTCGAGTCTTGCAAAGACTCAAGCTTGGGGAGGACCCCCAGGTAAGTATTCCTAACTTTCTCAATAAATAAATAAACTCCCTGTTTCGAATAAATGCTAGAATCTTGGTGTTATGCTGCACTTAAAGGAAATGATGATCGAGTTACAAATTAGCTTCCCATGTGTCGCATAGATGCAACCTCTACTCCTGACATATGTGTTATTTTTACTTGAGCATGATCACATCATGAGTCTTGCTTTTTTTTTTCCGTGGGTTGCATTTGTTACACCAAGTCTGAGCATTGTGGATTGTGATATGGCATGATTAGGACTTGTTGCAATTTCTTAGTATGGTTTCATTCAGAGATGTTTTTCTAGAATTGCTGCAAGTACCTAAAACCCTTCTGTTTTGGCACACTTCTCTTAGTGTGAGGGTTTATTAACCTACCAGAGCCATATCATAATATTCGAAACAGCCCCACTCATAGCCATTTGTTTATGCATTGAGTTTCGTTAAGGTTTGATGTACTCTTGAAACTAAGCACTCCTAATTTTGGTCATAATTCCTTCGCGTGTGTTTTCGAAAATTTCTCTCCACCAAATAAAAAGGGGAATGTTTGGATAAATCAACCAAACATTTTTCAGAGTTTGCAAAACTTTTGGTCCATCAAAAATGCTCAAGAATATTTCAAAATGCTTCATTGAACCATTCAAAATTTATGGCCCCTTGCACCATGGAATAGTAAAAAAAAAAAAAAAAAAAAAAAAAAAAAAAAAAAAAACTCCATGGTTGCATGACAAAAGTCAATGGCTATATGGTTCTTATCATAAACATCTTGAGCAAAATAAAGGACCAATGTTTTTCAAAACCCCCTTCCATAAGCGTGAGTTCATTTTCTCCCCCTCCATCACATCATTTCCTATGACCAAAATAAATGGAGTTGCTATGTTGATTGAGACTCATTCTTTAGCTTTACAATATATGCATGACATTTGTGCATTCCTTACCAAGCTCCACAAACAAAGCCTCATTTGGTAGAAGGTAGGATGAGTGAAGCTTGTAGGAATAGAACTCACATTGTAGGTAAGAGAAGTGCCTACCAAACAAAGGAGAATTTTTGCACCTTACCTTGCAGCACATAAAAACTCTGGATACATACCTGCTAGAATTGTGTACTTGTCCGAAAATGCCGTTCTAGTCTCCAATGCTGCATGACAAGGTGTGACATATAAGCCCCACGATTTTTGCAACACTCATGAATATTTTGTGCTCTCGTAAACTTACCACTGTTTAGGGAGTATGTTGTTGCATCTTTATTACCCATGGGGCGCTTCTTTGTAACTCCTGATCCGCCGGTACCCTGAGTTGAGTTTTGCTCGGGACGAGCAAAGTTTAAGCTTGGGGAGGTTGTTGGCGGTCGTTAAACCATGATTTGACCGCCAACCTACCGGTAAATAAATGCATAACACCAAGATTTTGTGCATAGTAGTTAGGAATAACACTACTCCACAAGTTTTGGTGAATATTTGGATGCAGGAGTGAATAATGGAGAAAAGAGGGCCCAGCCAGGGAAAATCCCTGGCCGGCCGGCCCCACCCTAGGCCGGCCGGCCCCACCTGGTGGCCACAGGCCTCAGGCTCTCTCCAGTGGGCTGAAAATTAATCCTCAACACGTGATTGAAGGCCAGCCCAACATAATTCCACCGTCATTCTAGAAGGTGGGCCATTTGGGCCTTAACTTGGCTCTTACTTCAATCCTGCCGACCCCACGGACAAACCGACCTTCAGACCGCCTTCAGGAGTGCATCTGGAGCGTTGAGGCAGAAGGCGGTGGCCAACCGCCACAGGGGACGGCCGGCCGGCCACCCACCTAGGCCGGCCGGCCGGCTTTGGCGGCGCCGCCTCTCCAAAGTCGGCAGAGGAGCTTCAACCGCCTTGGAGACCTATAAAATGGACCCCTCGGCCTCCGAAGCAACGTGCACCATCACACTTCATCCAAGTGTTCATTAGTTTAGTTGAGTAGTAGCTTTGGGAGTTAGAGTAGAGTAGAGTAGAGTGAGAGCTCTCTCGGGCTTCCGGAGTCTTCTCGGAGTTCGGTATAGTTCTTTGTATCTTACTCTTGAGATATTATTTTATTTAATATAATTATATTTAGTTTTATCTTTATTTATTTCTTTTAGTAGTTCTTTTCTATTTAGTTTATTTATTCTGCCGAGTAAGTGCTCGTAGAAGTCTTGTTGTGGGATTCGTGATTGTTGGAATAGCGAGTACGAGAGAGTGCCGTCGTCGGAGATGACGTCGTGTGAAATCTGTGCTTGTTCATTCTTAGATAGGACTGCTCCGTTGATCAAGAGTAGCTCCTCTAGGCGGGTTGTAAGCGTGGCGCTTAGATCTTTGCCTATGCACGTTTGGCACCCAACCCCACGGAGGATGGTAGCCGCGAGTGTATGTGACAGCTGCACCGGTCTCTGTAATCCACCACGTCCGGGTTGGACTCAGCAGGGTCTTAATTATAGCGGATGGATCCCCAGGGTGAACTAGCATCATCGGTTGCCCTGGCACTTCCGTGCCCCGAAACGACATGACTTGTATGTGTATGAGCTTAGCTAGAGTAAATAACCTTTGTAGAATGGATTACTAGGAAGAGTAAATAATAGATAAACATACAGGTAGCCTTAACTCTATCTCGTTGCTCTCCCAAATGTATACTACGTTTTTATTTTATTACCTTGGATTTGAGGATGTGTGTGCCACCCATAATTGTCATGCCTATCTTACCCCCGTCTCAAGTATAGTTGATACATTATTTCTTTCTCCAAATTATCCAATGCATAGCTATTATTCAGCTTTCTTTTGCTCTACTTCCCTGCGGAAATATAAATACGATAACCCTGGAATACTCCAAGGTGAAATGCTACAATGGTGATCCGTGCGCTTGCGGAATTAATGAATTTAATTTTATCGCATAAGAACCGCCAACAACCACCAGGAGGTGCAGGACGTGCTGGCGTAGTAGGTGGTAAAGTAAATGATGGCCCCATAAATCCAGACTCGAACTGCAAGGTCCCATCAGCAAATGCCTTGAGCATGTTGTACAAAGTGTTAACAAGCACCCCTGATTGGTTAAGAAAGCTTTGTGAACTGCAGTATTCACAACTTCATCCAACAGAGCTTGATCTGGCATCTTCGCAGCTTTGATTGTAGCCAATTCTTCTGCTCTCATCACCACTGGCGAAGCCAATACTGATGTAATCTTGCCACGTGTCATCTTGATGGTCTCAAAGTACTTTACTTGACAATCGTACAGATAACTCTGATATGCCTTTTTCTGATCCAAAGACATCTTCTCCCAAGCATTCAGCTCATTGTTGCCAGTCACTTCAGAAGAGTCTTTATCATCTCGAACAAATGGTGCAGGAATCATGATCTTGTGGCCCTTCGCATCGACGAGCAAAGTACCATCATCAGCAACAGCTTGAACGAACGCCATCTGCTTCTATGAACTTGATCTGTCCCACCGGGCGTGCCAAAAAGTGTGTTGACGGTAAAATGTGTGTTCTACCGCTCGCACACGTGGCCTGAGAGATTTGCTTAACTCTGTTCAGGACCAAAACTTGGAACGCGGTGAATTCCGGAGCGTGCCAGTCGATTTTCCCTGCAAATCGACAAAGACAAGAAAAGCGTGTAAAATTCCCGGACTATCGGCCCCGGACAGGCCGATGCGTAACCGCAGCCGATGTTAGTGAACAAAAGATAATAAAAATAAGCACTCGGCTGTCGGCTAGAAACGAATCGACATGTCGTAATAGTAAGTACTCGCGCGATAAATAAAGCAAGGCATGCATCAGAATCGGCAATCGGCAAAGCATGCAATCGGCAAAATCTATCGGCAAGCAATACAGTAAGGTAAATCGACAATCGAAAAAAGGGGTTCAGGCCTATACTTGAACAGGAGCAATAAGATATTTAAAGACATGTAAGCATAGATCTGAACGTGGTAAACAATCGGCTAAACACCCCGAAAGAACGATTAAACCAGTAACCACTAATTATACCCATAAACTGACAATCGCTTCACCGAGGACACGTCAACTAAGTGAAGTAGAACAGGACACGTCAAACTGCTCTACACGATCGGCAGATACAAGTATAATCGGCAACTACCAGTCCCAGGTACTCAGTAAACTAGATCTAACCTTTAGCAACTGTTTCGCCGAGGACACGTCAACTAAGCGAAGCAGACAGGACAAGTCAAACTGCCTACCCAATCACCAAGAGCAGATCTAATCGACTAAATACCTTAACCGTGACTCGAGTAACTAGATCAAACAGGAATCGACATCAGCAATCGGCAAACAAGGTCACGGCGAGGACAAGTCAACTAACCGTGACAAAGAATTGGACCAGGTCTTAAACAATTCCATGTAGACGATGCTTAATGTAAACCCTAGATCGATCGACATTACCGGATAACTAGCAGCCACACCAATCTTAATCATGGACAAGTCGACATAATCAGATCGATGCGCTTACCTGACGAGATCCAGTCGAGCCGGAGCCCCGATGGGCGCAGGTACCGACGAAGAACACGTCGAGAAATTGTGGCGATGCGCCGAAAAGTTGATTGTATTGATTGGTTCTTTTTATTACAAGCACCTGGGTTTATATTTATACACCCGAGGCAACCGACTTGGAGATAAACACGTCTCCTGCTTGACCACAACTCGGTCAATCCTTTCTTAATCTAGAAAAGGAAAAGAAAAACAGACCCACACGCACACGCGCACGTTTTCTTCGGCTTCATGATCTCCGGTGGGCCACCACTTCGCACAAAAATCCTTTTCCACCCGGCGCGTACCCTGTCATCTACTGACAATGGGCCCTGGGCCAAAATTTGGTGTTAACAGGATCAAAACCAATCATAAGCTGCGGTAACAAAGGACATGTTCTCATGTCCCCTAGTATAGTTGATTTATTCAAGAGAATTATTTGTAGGGAATCTTTGGTTTCTAACATAAAATCTTACTGTTACGCAATCCTGTGCGAATTATGAATTCATAAGTGTGTTCTGATCAGAATTTATAAGAAAAGAAGTGAGAAGAACAAAGAATGCATATGGCAATGGGTTAAAACCCACCGGGTTTTGCTATCCCATACCCACACCCGACAGAGAAAATTATACCCGAACCCGTACCCATACCCGCTCTCGGGTAGGAAGATGCTCCCACGCGAGTAACCGATACCCGACTGGCAGTGGCTAATTTGGGCTAGGCTAAAACCGTGACAAGATAGGCCTTGTTGGGCTGGGTTAAAACCGTGACAAGAATTTGTTAATTTGGGCTCTGCTAAAATCGTGACAAGCTGGGCCTTGTTGGGCTAAGCCACTATTCGGGTTTACGTGTAGAATGGATATGCGTTTCGCTTGCCCATGGACTCGCCATACCCAATGGGTACAACTCTTTTACCCATTTTCATACCCGTGGGTACAAAATAAGTCCCACACCCGCCCCCAAATAGAGTATTTACTCATCGGGTATCGGGTACCCATTGCCATCCCTTGTCAAAGAATCTATCTTTCAAGTGAAGTAGTACATCTTCACTTCATCGTATAATTACTTAGAATATTCGTGCAAATCATTTTATAGTATGGCACGGCTCCCATCGTAAAATCTTCTCTCGCCATCCCTGCCATGCTAACTAGTCTATTTTCTAGCTCCCACTGTCGACCCTACCCACCGGATGCCGTGCTCTATCACCGTCGGTTGGCAGCGCCCAACTGGTCACGGCTCGATCCACCCTCTGTCCGTCGCCTGTTTTGGGCTTGCTGCCTACCAACAGGGTTTACAAAATCAACCGAGCTGCGAAAACCGGTGAAAAAACCAGACAAATTCAAATTTTTGAATTTGAACGAGGTGAAACGGTAAGCCGAGCAGTTTCACCGGTAAACCGCTCGGTTTTCACAGTTTTTGTAGTTTCAAATTTTCAAAAAAAGTAAGCCGAGCTGTTTCCTTGGCTTACCACTCGGTTTGAGCGGTTTTAAAATTTTCAAATTTTTTGTTTCTTTTTTAATTTTTTATCGAAAACCAGCCGTCCGCTAGAACCGGAACGCACCGGTTTCACGGTTTTCAACCGGTTTTCGATCGATTTTTCATTCCCCAACGCCCCAATTCTAAGCCAGGAGAACACAAATTGGCCCTCAAGACCCCATCATGAATACGGACAGGACTCTCCAACGGCATTTAAAGCTGGTGTTGATTGTAGTTTCTTTAAAAATACTCACGGGGATAGCATCAAGCCGTGACTCGCATTCTATCACAGCATGGGGTTGAATGCAGTTTTAGGGAGGTCAGCATGGGGAAGGCAGTGCCATGACAATGACGGTAATTGTGAGGGAAGGATGACAATACTCACCACATTGGAGATGGCGCCGGGCAAAAGGTGGCATGAAGGGCCGGGGCAATCGGGTGGGTAGGCTATGGAACGCTGCTGCAGGTAGGGGTGGGCAAAAAAAACCGATACTCAAACACAGAAACCGAAAAAACCAAGACCATAAAAACCGAAATTCCGGTCTTCGGGTAATTGTTCGGGTACTAGACTTAGATAACCGAATTTTATTCATCAAATTTGGGTAGTACCCTTGGGTATCTGAACTATCCAAAGTACCCGAAATATTATTTATAGGTGTAGGATGTAACACATAGACTCATGTCATGGTCATGTAGCATCCTTTGTTACTCATTCACCATATTCGTGTTTTCTCCATCATATAAATATATCTCATTATCAAGTTGATTGCATAGTGTATTTTGGGTATAACCAAGTTAATTTCATTTTTGCTGAAAATTAGTGCAATATTGGGTAGTTTGGGTATAACCGAAGACCGAACGGAAATTTAGGTACCCAAAGTTGTCAGGTATCTAAATTTTTATTGTCATTTTGGGTAGCAATTCTAGATAACCGAAAATTGAAAAGACCGAAAGAAACCGGACCGAAACATCGGGTAGACCGAACGCCCACCCCTAGCTGCAGATTGAGAATTAGGATTAGGGTGAACATAGACAGGTGGGTAGATCTCGGCCGTTGGATCTTTGGGGTGTGGGGACTTGTATAAATAGCCCCCTCCCCTTTTTACACCTGTAGTAACTGATTTTGATGTTATTTTTGAACAGCAAGATCATTTACTACGTTCGCTAATGCTGCTGTCATATCACAGACCACCACACTGAAGATAAATGTTGACCTTGACTGCCCGCGGTGTTACAGACAAATCCGCAAAGTCCTCTGCAAGCTTCAAGGTAAAAAATAAAAACGTACCTGTGCACATCTTAATTTCTCCTGCCAAGAAATACAACTGATTCATTGTCCAATCAAAGTACGCCTGAAAATTACAACTGTTTTCCTCAACGACATTTAACCCCAGCTACATCTGGTCAAGAGCGAATAAGGACGATCTCCTACAATGATAATAGTCATACGATCTCCATCACCGGATCCTTCGACCCACTTCAGATGTGTTGCAAGATCAGATGCATGGGTGGCAAGGTGATCAGGGGCATCCAGATCAAAGAGTCCCTGCCGCCGCCGCCGCCACCTCCATGTGCATGTAAAAGGGACATTGAGCAACTGAAACTGGCACTAGCGGATATCCAGAGGCAACAAAATATTTGTGTAGACCAGAACAGGAATATTGACCAATTGAAACAGCAAATGGAGTTTCTGCAGGGGCATCAACAGAGTTGTGTAGAAATAAAACAATACATTAACCAACTGGAGTCGAACATAGGGGAGCTCCGCGAACAATTGCACAGATTGCAGACCTCAGACAGGACACGGGGCAGTTATGGCTGCTCATCGTCATACTACTCGGGGCAATACGAAGGTTGCAGGCGCGAAAGGGTTCAGAGCTATGCTGCTGCCGGGCTCGCGGGGTGCCACGGTGGACCGCCCTACTGTGGCTGCTATAACGGCTGCCATGTGGGCGAGGATGACGTGTCGACTGCCTGCAGCGTCATGTGATGTTTGAAACGACTTTTAAGGCATGTAATAATGAGATCTCTGTATATCATCAGATGTGTACTGGATTAAATGAGAAGAGAGAGCGTGTTGCCGGCCGAGGCTTGTAACATCCCCACCTTAAAAACGTTTCCAAATGCTGGCTTAGTGCAAAACAAACAATGGTGCAAGTGATCATGTTTACAAATTTCAAACGAATCAATTTGCAAATATGATCAAAATGGAGCTTGAACTACAACTTAAAAATTTGCACAAAAGTGGGCCCAACTAAAATTTTTTCTGAGCTCCATGTCTCAAAATAGAATTTTGGAGAATTTTCCAGAATTTTATGAAGAAGGGAAGCAGTTCAAATGAATCAGGAAGAATTCAAACAATTTCTGTGTTAATCGAATTTTAATTCAAATTCTATGCAGAAATTCGAAAAACTCCAATAATGAAAAATGTTCCTGTAGCTTTGACCTTCCAACCCTGAATTTTTCAGATTTGTTTTAGTCTGGGAATAGAGGGTTTAGAGAGGTTGAATTCAGCACGTTTGAAATTGTTTAAAAATTGGAAAAAAAATTGGGCGCGTGTCGACCTCCTCGTCGTCCTCCCTCACTGTGCCGTTGCGCCGCAGCCTAACTTCGCCGTCAAATCTTCTAGTGCGGCGACAAGTCGTCGATCCTCATCCATCTACCCCGCCAGCTCTCTTCTCTCTCGCGCTCACTTCCTTCTTTCTCGTTTTCTCGCGCAACCCTAGCCGCCATGGCCGCTCACGCGTGAAGCTCGCCGGACACCGCCGTCACGGTCACTTCCCGGCCGAGCCCAACACCAAAAAGTTCCGCGAGGAACTCCTCTAACCCCTTCTCAGCACATACTCCAAGTTTCCCTGTCCCCTCGCGAGATCGACGACCTTCTTTCCAAATGGCCGCCGGATGACCTCCTCCGAGTTCATCATCAAATTCTCCTTCCACGGTGCGCCATTCTCCAATTAATCGCGCATGTATCTTCTCCACTTGATTGCGCAGCTGCCTGACATGACCTCGTCTCCTGTCTCGCAGTGAGCTCGCCAGAATCAGCTGTCTTCTCCGCCGCCGTCCGCCGCGAAGAGTACCTCTCCATCGAACTCTCTCGTCCGGTCATCGCCGTCGATGAGATCATCGACGGTGAGGTGTCCCTCACTCCATTGAAGCTCGTGCTTCCCTCCTTTCCGCCGTTCGTCGCCTCCTCCGGCCGGAATGCCGCCGCGACTTCGCCTCCGCCGCCATCTCTCGCCGCCGATACACCCCCACGTGCACATCATCGGCCGGCGAGTTCGCCTAGTCGTGTTAGACACGTAGACCTACTCGTCATCCCCTGGTTCACCGCTGTCTAGCCGGAACAGCCGCGCCGCCGCCGCCACCGCCACCGCCGCGCACTCCCTGACATGGCTACAGTGCGATGCACTTTTCGTTTTCTTTTTCTCATAGTTTTGCAGATCTTGTAAATTCGCTAGAAATTAGTATATAAATCAGAAAAATGCAAACTAACTTTTGTTGGAATCCTCTTGAGTAGATCTGTCCACTGGTGCAAGAACTTTAGCAAGGTTCTCCAGAAATAATTTTATAAAAATTCAAAGAAGGAAAACACAAATAGATATTTCTAGCCTTTTTGTACATGAAAAAATTCCAGTTTTTGGTGTGCATGCATTTCATTGCATTTCTGAACTGTTCACCAAGTGGAATATTTAAACTACTTATATTTTAGGAGTGATTGCTTTTCCAAGCTTTTCTTTGTTCCATTTTTGGTATTTCTTCCTTCCATGTTCTTAATCTAATTTTGGATATGTTACTGTACTTAGTAGCCTTGTACTCTGAAAAAATACAAAACAAATTTTTGATCTTCTAGAACCATGTTAAGAAGAATTTGGAAATAAATTCCTTGTTGCGGCACTTTGAAACCCTAATTGCTTGTCGCTCTTTTATGAAAAGTTTCAAAGGAATGTAACTTAGAGTCTTTCGTGCTATTTTTGAGTATCTTATCAGCAGAACACACCTCATGGCATTGCATGCATATGTTTTACGAAATTTCGTATCTTCGTTGTGCATAAGTTTTAACTTTACATATCATCATTTAGGAACCGACGGCGAAATCGAGGACGTGGAGAACGAGGGCGAGGAGACCGGCACTGACCTGAACTCTTTGGAGTGTGCTGACCACCAGGCCAAAGGCAAGTCCCGTGCACTCCTAAGTTTTACAAAAGTTTGCCTTTTACTCACCTATGTTCGAGTCATGTGATGTGCATTAGGTTTAGGAATTTTATGAAACCATAGATGCATTTACCTAGATGTACCTATGGGAGGGTTCATGTCTGTACATCCACTCGGTAGAATCTTGCTATGCTTAATGTCGGATCCTCGGTAGAAAATCGAGCGGTATGGAGACCGCTCGGTATAAGTGGAGTCAGTTATTTTCTTACACTCAATTGAAATGATGATGAAAATGAGACCGAGCAGGGAAGTTTATATGTAGGTTGAGGTGGCAAGGTCCGCCCTTATTCGCCATGGCCCCGCTTGTGTCGATTGAGGACCGTTCACTGTGGCCCTGCTTGAGCAAGTTTGAACGTACCGGATGCATGCTAGTGATATGGGCACTATATAGTAAACCGATGGATTTGTTGGACGGGGCCCCACCTCTCTTTTGGTGATGAAGATGGTCACGGTGGTTCACGGGTATATGTAGGAAGGGAGGGTGCACGTGCTAACCACAGATGGCTCCGGCGTGGGCATCGCGTGGAGAACGTGTACTCGGGAGAGGTGACACTCAGACAGGCTTTATTGTGTCTTGTGAAAGGTTGCCGTACGTGACTCTTCGTGAGTGTGCGTATGTCGTGTGTCTCGGGTTTCCCCTGCAGGTGTAAATCGATTCAAATCGCCATTCCTTGCGGTTATTGAGTACCGCTTGTTCACTGAGTCTCATCGTAGTAAGAACTGCACATGATGATGTATATATGCTGTATGGGTACTTTAATTGTATTGAAACCTTGGATGAATTAGCATAGGTGCTAATACATTTATGCAAGAACCCTTTTAATTTGGCTAAAATTTGAAAGCAAGGATCAATTTCTAGTGCTTCTTTTATGCAATATTTTCCTTTACCATGGGCAGCTCCTGCATGCTAGAAGTCGGTCTTAGAAGGCCAATTTGATAGGTAAGACTTGCTGAGTATTAGTTGCTCAGGGCTTTTGTTGAAACCTTTTGCAGGTATGCCTAATTTCTGCAGTTGTTGTGGCAAGGTGGTGTGGGAGGGTGAACCACCTAAGGACTGGATCCATTGAGTGGGTTCCCGCCTCTCCTAGGCAGGAGCAGGGTGAGTGAGATCATGTCTAGGGGCCGGACATGATTCTTGTAGATATGTATCATTGTGTGTTTTGCTTCCGCTGTCTTTTTTTATTCAAATTTCGAACCTTTTATGTATTGTAAAACTTCACCTAAGTAAATGCACTCTTTTATATTACCTAAGTGTGAAAACTAAGTTGAATAACTAAGAAAACTCTTTTCAAATTTTTATCAATTTTTTGTCAACTGTTCTGCTTCCATTATTCCTGTATAATTATTGCACTCTCATCTCGCCCTGGTTGAAATCACCAAGCTCTCGCCTCCTGCTCGTCATACACACGGCTGCGTTGACCATGCTGTGACTGCCAGTTCTCTTACTGAAGCTCAACCGCGTCGTGTGGGTGAGGTCAGAGCTCCATAACACTGAACTGCTGCCTGAGTTCCTCTTATTTTGCCAGCTGTGGCTACTGGGAAGACGGAACTGGGTGAGGGTACGGGACCTTTTCAGTTTTCACACAGCAGCAAGCATTTCCTTCCCTCGCAAATTTGGTCCGGTTAGGTTTCTAGTCCTTTTCCCGTTAGGATGTGCTTGCCCCAATATTCCTTCTCCTTCCCTTCGGGTGCGTTTGGCAGAGCTCATTGCAGCTTATCCACGACAACCAACAACAACATAGCCTTCTGTCCCAAGCAGCCAGAGGTAGACTAGAGATGAAACCCATAAAAAAGTAGAAATATGGACGGGAGAGACACATATAGACAGCGCAAAAGTAGAGTTAGAGGTAAAAAAAAGATCACAGTTCAGATACGTTGATTGCGAGTCTCCAAGCACTCCTAGCACTTCTATTCATATAATTCCTTGGAGATATTCCAATCCTTCAGGTCCTTCTTAACCGACTCGTCCCAGGTCAAGTTAGGTTGACCTCTACCTCCTTTAAATTATCGGTTCGCTTTAGAACCCCCTACCTAGGCACCGGCGCTCTGGGCATGTCCAAACTATCGCAACCAATGCTGCACCAATTTCTCCTCAATTGGTGCCACCCCTACCTTGTCCCGAATATTCATTCCGGACATGATCCCTTCTTGTGTGCCCACAGAACCAATGCAACGTACACATCTCTGTACACTCAACTGTTGGACATGTCTTCTTTTCGTAGGCCAACATTCCGCACCGTATAACATCGCAAGGCGAATTGCCGTCCTATAGAACTTACTTTTTAGCTTTTGTGTCACCTCTTGTCACAGAGGACACCAGAAGCTTGACGCCATTTCAACAAGCCGGCTGAAATTCTATGCCTAACATCTTCATCGATGTCGCCGTCCTTTTGTAGCATCGATCCTAGTGTACTATGAGATTTTGACACAATTTTTAACAAGTATGCTATTCATATGCCTATGGATAGTAAGAATGCATTTGATAATTCTAGAAAAGTTTGATAAATGTTAATCTTAGGCATGTACATACACGTACATGACTTATGGGCCAAAACCTGATAAAAGTGGCCCAATAACCTCCAACGTTGCATGGTACATGGTCATGGGATACATCCATATACGCGTAGACACGGCCATAGATATACGCGGCAACTCGTGAAGATAATCTGTTTCTCATAGCTATGGCACGGTCCCTTCTCAACTCAATTGAAACGGCCGATGCGTCTTACGCAAGGCCGCTGATTTACCGTAAGCTCTTTCAAGTTTGAGGTAGATCGTCGCAGTGTACAAAGATTGCTAGCGTGTTCAGTGGAAAATGATCGAAGTGTTCACGTACATTTGAATGAGCAGTGGGCCCTAAACTTGCCAAGGCCACCATGCAATTCAGTTAGCTTTGCTATGCTCGTGCCTGTATGCACGAGAATACGAGATGGATGCAGAGATACGCGGCCAGCTCGTCGTGCTAATCCTGGACGCTGCAGCCAAAGATAAACATCGATCAACAAACGGCCTTCCCAGATATCTCGTGGAGGAGTCCCGAACTCACGCCACAAACTTCGGCGGCGCCATCCTGGACGTCGACCCACGCCATCAACCCTAGGCTACTCCTATAAATACTTGGCCTGGCTCCTTCACACTGGGGGCGGCACGACGGGGGAAGGGCGGAAGCCCTGCTGCTGCTACGATCTGCAACACATATCATCAAGAGAGATGAGAGGACGCCGCCGAGGTCCTGGTGAAGTTTCCCCGTTCGAGGACAGCGACAACACGCCTCAGAGCAGAGGGCACGCGTCATCGTAGCCCCGCTCTCTTCCATCCGCATCACAGCGAGTAGACGCCGCCGAAGGGCCTGCCGTTCTCATCTGCAACACAGCGAGCAGGTGCCATCAAGGCCCTGCCGTTCTGTCGCCGGGATCGTCATGGTTGGTCCGCCGGAGGTCGCCATAGCCGCGATGTTCAAGGGTGGGGCTTCATGCCATTCCTTAGTTGTTAGATCAGTTTGCCGTCCATGCAAAACTTGTGGGCTCAGATATGTTGCCCCGGAAATCATGTTGCATCTGGGTACAGATTGATTCTCCGATCAAATCTTCGCCTCAATCCTAGCATCCTGACCACATGATGATGGGCAGCGGTAACCAGGGTCCTGTGCAGCAGTAAGTCAGTCTGATCGCAAGCAAGTTCAAGATCAGAGTGTAGATTATGCAACGGCAGTAAACAGATACAAGCATCAGTCTAACAACATCGTCTTCTCAGCGTGCAGCGGATTAGTTAATGCAGAAAGTGCAGATATATCAGCAGCCAAGCAGCTCTCTCTAGACTCCTAGAGAGTTTTCAGAATACAAGACCAGCTCTCCTCACGAGAGTTTTCAGAAATAGAAGACCAGCTCCATGTGAGTTTTAGAAAGAAGACCAGCTCTCTATGAGAGTTTTAGAATAGAAGAACTGCTCCACGTGAGTTTCAGAAATAGTAGAGCAGCTCTCCTTGAGAGTTTCAGAGGCAAGTAGTCACGGTAGAGATTGCATCGGTGTTGCAGGTGCACAGCCAAAGAAGAGCAGTCATGCCGAGGCTTGTTTCGTGTCATGCAGAATCCATCAGTGCAGATCAACATTTGTGCAAGTAAGAAGGCCAGCCGTGATGCACCACGAAGCTCATCTGATGCACCAAAACGTCGTGATCAACATATGCATTCAGAACAGACATTATGTGGTTCAAGTTTGATCTTCACAGCAGAGAAGAAAAGAGTTAGCATGCAGCAACAACAAAATGTAGAATCGTGGTGCAACTGATAGTAGAAAGAAGCAGCACCAATCTCTTGCAGAGGGCTCGTGTGGTGGTGAAGCAAGCAAAGGCAGTCATCCAAATAAATTCAGAAGTCCACCTGAAGAGTAGATGCCATTCAGCTCTGAATTTTCTTCAGTGAACATTCAGAATATGTCAGCAACTCCTCATCAGAGTTTCAGAAAAGAGAAGCCATGAGGGACTCGCCAAGAGAGCAGTACGGCAGTTGGTGCAGAGCTGCATCGTCGACCCGGTCGGCTTCGGAAGTTATTAGTGCGAAGATGTGAGGGGAGTTCAGCAATGACATGATGCTATAACCTGTCCATAATTGTATATGAAAAACTCAGAGTAAACAGGCCATGATCAGCTTGCCGATAGAGTAGTCTTTGTGATGGATATGAAAAGCTTTGCCGTGAAGACTGCCGGAGTCCCCTTAGCAATCCATTCTGAAACTTTCAGATTATTAGCATATTTGAGAAGCTTCGCAGGTCCACCAGCAACCCACTGCATGAGCAGGTTTTAGAAGCAGATTACGAGCACGTATTTCCATGACGAGCTCCTTATGTTCAGAGAGTTTTATGCCAAGCAGACAGTACGCAGTAGGGCGCTTCCTCCTTCAGCAGCCCAAATAATTCCTATGAGTAATTTAGATCGTACAGTAAAAGTCAGCTTATCAGGGACTTGGAATTGTCAAATAGTTCCTGACATGATGTAATTCTGCTTCTGTAAAATATTCCCTTTTGAGTCGAGAGATTTGTTCATAAATGCCTCAAGTATTTTGTTATCTTCAAGTGCATAATGTAGCACTTTGTATGCACATTTCAGTTATCCAAAGCCGGCGACAGGCCTCCTAGGCAAAGAAGACTCCGAAATGTACTGCAGTTCGGTGAGGAGCTCCACAATGATTTCGGCAACCGGCGCTGCAGTTCGGCATTGACATATATGTTGTGGCGAAGCTATTATGTCGCCCTGGTCATTATTGGTGTACCACAGACGTTTTCCTGTGATGTTGCTTGGTAGATGCCGTGACACTTATTGGTCCGACAATAGACTACGAGATGAACACCTTGGCTTACAAACTGCAGTGTATATTCTACACAGCCACGGGCCATGAAGACGGCCTTGTGTTCTACACCTCGACAAGCACCTCCATCTTCAGTCGGCCCTGGTGATGCGTGTAGACTGCTTGTTATTCTGTCAATAAGAGCATGGCCTGAAATTACAAACACGTGTATTACGTACCATAACAAGAGAGCAAACCAGCTTCCGCCAATGATCTCATAAGCTTTACCCAAGCGGAAACCTCCCAAGTGTTGCACGAGTACCAGTTTTACTACCTTCGCATACCATCCGTTTTCCACACCGTCAAACCATATGAAGTCTCTTCTCCTCCCTGACCGATGAGGCTGGGATATTCTATTCTCCGTGACCGATGAGGCCGGAATCATCTAGTCTAGGCCGACGAGGCTCTAGCACGCCATATTTCATTACTTTGTGCTTATGCGTACTTAGAGACAATTCTTATTTTATTCAGAGACGATGACCATCAGCATAGCTTAATCGGAGGTGTTCTGCAACCCAACGCTGCAGATGTAATTAACCGGTGGCCTTCCGAGGCCACGGGAACCAAGAACTGCACAACGACCTGTACTTCAGATGTACAACTTAGGCGCAACATGATGAAATACCCATGTGGGAACGTGTACTTTGTAATTCTCAAGAGAATTAATAAAGATCAAAGTTCCCTATCTTTTTGTGTTCTTTATTATATTTTGTATACTTAGTATACTGGCACGCCCACACTTTATTTATTATAAGCATTAGGACATACTCCTTTCATCGGGAGTGTTTCTTTTTGGCAAAACACCTAGATGTCGAAAAGTATCCTTTTTGACCACCACTTGCCCATCGAGGCTAACGTCTCCATCCTCATGCCTAGTCGCACTGAAATCACACCTCATGTACTCGGTCTTGGTCCTACTAATTCTGAACCCCTTCGACTCTAACGTGTGCCTCCACAACTCTAGCTTCCTATTAACCCCCGCCCTACTCTCATCAACTAGCACCACATCGTCAGCAAAGAGCATACACCAAGGGACATTACCTTATATGTCCCTTGTGACCTCATCCATCACCAAAGCAAATAAATAAGGGCTCAAAGCTGACCTTTGATGTAGTCCGATTGTAATTGGAAAGTCACTGGTATTGTTGGAGCTCTTTATCAACTATTTTTATTGCCAACACCAGATAATAAAAGCCATCAAACAACAATAAAATGAACATTTTATAAACTAATGGCTTTCCATGAGTTTTGGTGAATTATTTTAATGCAAGACGAAATTCACCAGAAAAGGGGGCAGGGGACCACCGGCCGGACCAATCATACTCAGGCTTCCAACAGGGCCAACCTTCCTCCTGTGGGCTGTACACTGCATCCACACAACGAAATTAAGGCCCAATCCAGCAGAGGGACACCGACCTTCCAGAACTTGGGCTGTCGGGCCTAAACTTGAAGGCCACTCCATCTCTGTCGTCCCCATCAGACAACCGACCATCTCACTACGTTCAGCAGTCAATCTGAGCCGTCCGGATGAATGGCGGTGGCGAACCGACCCAATGGGCGGCTGGCCGGCCCCACACGTAGGCCAGCCGGCCTAGCTTGGCGGCCCGGCGCTCCATCGATGTGCACCACCCTCCATAAGACCCCCTGGTCTTACCTCAGGCTATAAATAGCCAGTAGCTCGTCATAATCAAAACACACTTGAGCTGATACATTTTTCATAGCGAAGTTCTGTCAAGTTGTAGAGAGTGAGTGAGAAGTAGGAGAAGAGAGGAAGTTCCGGGGATGTCGGGGCTCTTCTTCCTCTGCGCCTCGGAGATGTACTCCACCTGGGAGTAGTCGTTCAAGTCTTCCGGGCCGGGTAACATGTAAGTATATTATTGATTGATCAATAAGTAAGATGTTCTGCTCTATTTATCTATGGGACTCAGGTATGCATTAAGTATTTATTTATTTAATGCATAGGCTAGCTTATACATGTTCGCTAGCAGTAACGATAGGTGTAGATGTGGTGTCTAGACCTAGAGTTATCCCTGTTTTGCTTTTAACCCCAAGGAGGATGGTAGCCGTGAGTGCGTGTGACAGGCGTACCGGTCTCTGCAGTCACCACGTTCAGGTTAATTTTGTAGAGACGTAACAGCGGGCGACTCCCCAAGCGTAGTTGAACCTAATTCTCGGGTTACTGCCTTGGCACGTCCGTGCCCACATAGATAATACAGAAAGACCTTTGATGATGTGCTCAGTTATTTAATTCCTTAGCATTAGATTACCTGGCCAGAGGTCTATCACCTTTATTGCTTAATTCTCATACTCTAGTGCCCCTTTTTCGGATATTTTATTTAGGTTCTTAGTAGTAGTACACTTTGAGTTCCCTGTGGAATACGATATCTTGGAATACTCCCTGATGAAAGCTACACCGGTATCCGTACGCTTGCGGATTAATTTCTGTTAGGCCTTAGGACTGCCAACAAACTTTCTGGCGCCATTGTCAGGGAACGGTAGCTATGCAAACGCGAACCTAGAGTCTTCCGTTTAAGGGTTTTTGTTTTTGTTTTGTTTTTGTTTTTGTTTTTCTTTTTCTTTATCATTACCATAGACCCATCTTTCATCTTCTACGCCAATGCTCCGAAAGGAGAATTACTGGAGCCTCCTCCAGCATCTGCACCAATAATAGCTCAGAGCTATGAGATTCGTCAGAACTCATAGTATTGGTTTAGAGGAATATCTTCCACGGACACGAACAAGAGAATCCATATGAACACATGAGATACTTCGAGCAGCTCTATTTCACTGTTTTGACCAAGGGATTTCCACAGGACACTCTGAAATGGAAGCTCTTCCCATTCTCGCTTAGTGGAAAGGCAGCACAATGGTATGCCATGACAGTAGGAGAAGCCAGCGGAGATTGGACAACTCTCAGAGATCTCTTCTGTTTCAAATACTTCCCTGTTGCAAATGTCATTGCTCTTCGTATGGAGCTTCTTCAAGCTGGGCAGTAAAGAGACATTGGGAGCCTCTTGGGAGCGCTTCAAGTCATACACCGTCAGAGGACCAGATTTAGGACTCTCAACAGCAGTACTACTTCAGCACTTCGTGTGGGGGCTCACTCCAGAAAGCCGTACTTTTCTGGATACCGCTTCTGGAGGATCCTTCATAAGAAACACTCCAACCGAAGGGTTCAAAACTCTGAGGAAAATCCTGAGCAATCAGGACAGGGATGTGCCACCTACACCTAAGCTACCTAAAGAAGAAGTACTAACTGCTCAACCTGTGCTTCAAGTTGAGGTTCCTCAACCTCCAATCATGGAAGAAACCCCTGAACCATTCTATGTATGCCCAACAAATCCAATGCTATTTCAAGGAGGACAAACCCTCGCTGATACCTAGAATGAAATTGAACCAACTCTTCCTCTCATACCATATGAGGAAGAACTGGATTTGGTAAAATTCGGGGATACTCGAATCTATCCAAAGGAGAGGAATTGCTTCACTAGCAATACAGACCTTGAAGAGCTAGATTGGGAGGATACAGAAGATCAGGAGGAACGATTGCACCATCTATCTGCTGTTCTTAGTGAGGATTGGCTACAACAATCAGAAGACACCGGGGAAGTTATCAGATTAAATCCAAAACCCGATGTCATCACAATAAGGTACTGTCACATGCCAAGGAGGAAAGCCAGATATGATCTAAGAGCGAAAGTCAACATCATCTCAAGATCACAGGCCGACCTTTACGCAATACCCTCAAGCAATCTTTTACCATCTAGGAGAAGGTTAGCTTTTGGGAAAGAGCAGTACCCAGCAAAACGAATCTGGCGAGATGTGGAAATGGAAGTAAACGGGCAGGCAATGACCCTAAACTTCCATATATTCGACATTCCTGACCAGGACTTCCTTCTAATCGAAACTCCACTCCTGACATTCTCCAAGATAAAAGACCACACGAAAAAGTTAAATGTACCGATTGGAAAAGAAAGCTTCTCCATCGACCTCAGACGCACCCTCAATACCAGGATTGAAGCATCTGAAGACCTAAAAGGGATTAGTCCAGAGTTTTGCACACACAGGATTCCAATGGAACCAGATCACAAGCCTGTTCGGGAACACCAACGAAGTCTGAACAATGCCATGAGAGAAGTAGTCAAGAAAAAATTTTGAAGCTACACAAGGCAGGGATCATTTATCTAGTCCAGGACAGTCAATGGGTTAGCCCTGTACAGGTGATACCAAAGAAAGTGTAAGGATCGTGTGACCGAGGGGGGGGGGGGGGGTGAATCGGTGCACTCTAGAATCTATTTCCAAACACTTACACCCAAGCAACTCCTAGCGAGTAGTTCTAGTAACAAGGTAAAGCACACTAAGGAGTATCCTTAACCTATATAGCTAGTGCATATAGATAACACAATCACACCACACTAGCAACCGAGCACAAGATAGATAGAAAGCGGAAGACTTAAGCTAGGCAAGGCAAGGTAACAAGATAACTAGAGACAAGGCAACCAAGATACTAGGCACACTAAGTAGAGACCTTAGAGCTACTAGATAGGCTATAACAAGTAAGCACACGACCAAGGCAAACAAGCAAACCTAGTGAAGATAGTAGGTACCAAGGTAAACACACAAGCAAGATAAGAGCACAACTCAATACTACAAGCATCATATGAAGTGCGATAAGTAAATGCGAGTAGTAAAGGAGAAGGGATAAAGAATGCTCATGATGTTTTCCCGTGGTCTCGGAAGGATGGCGCCTTCCCCTACTCCACGTTGGGTCACTCCCGCCGGAGTCTCGACCCCCGTCCCTCCGCTCGATGGCGATCCCTCCTAGAGCACACTTCACCCTCCGAGTGAAGTCGTGGGCACGTCCCGCCGGGCTCGATCCCGGGTACTCTTCCGGAGGTAAGGCTCCGCACTTGATGCGTGCCAAAGGGCGCTCCACTAGTGATGCTTCTTTCGCACGGGAAGCTCCAACACCGTGTACAAACTTGTGTCGACTTCCACAATCTCCTTGGATAGCTCAACACCGACGCCTAACCGGTCTAGGCCTTGCCATAGACCAAGAGTAACAGCCCTAGATGACTCTCTCAAGCCCACACTAGCCTAGAGATCAAAGGATGCAACTTGCTACTCTCTCAAGCACTAGGATCACTCCAAATCCTTCTCAAGTGCTTCACACTTCTTCCTCTTGGCTTCTTGGCAGCACCTTCCCTCTTTTCCTGGGTCCAAGAGCACATCAAAGAGGTAAACAACCGACTATATATAGGCCTCCAACCTCAACTAGCCGTTGTCCAAAACTGCCAGTCTGCGTGATGACCGTACAATAGACCGTACTATCCGGTCTCCATTCGGACCGTATTGTCCGGTCTTCACCAGACCGGCTTCCAGGAAGTGCTGACCTTCAACTCAAACCAGACCGTATTGTACGGTCCCTAGGACCGTATTGTCCGGTCTCCACTTCTTCTTCAGCCAACAGAAACTTCTCCTTCTCTGTTGCTCTTCTCCTGTAAGACCGTATTGTACGGTCTCCATGACCGTACTGTCCTCTCAACTGTCCGGTCTTCATTCTTCAACTTCCAGAAACTTCAGCTTCTCTGTCTGGAACACTCCAATAGAGACCGTACTGTCCGGTCCCTAGGACCGTACTGTCCGGTCCACTGTCCGGTCTCTATTCTTCAACTTCCAGAAACTTGAGCTTCTCTGTCTGGATTTCCTCTGTAGACTGTATTGTACGGTCTCCATGACCGTACTGTCCGGTCTCTTCTGCCTTCGCAGCTTCGATCTTCTTCTTGATCTTCTTCTTCAACACTTGATCTTTTTGGTTCCTTCAACTCTCTTCTGCCACCCTAGCCCCTGAGAGACTCACCATGCATCCAATGATCTCTATAACTAGTGTGTACTAAGAGAACCACCTCGAACCCTCTTGATAGTCCGGTTTTTCCTATGGACTCAAGCTAACATCTAACCAAGCAACACCCGCTTGGATCTAGCATGTCCTTAGCCTTGATCCATGTCTTCTCCGCGACTCCATCAAGTCCGTTCTTGTGTAGATGAAGGCAACCGATCATCCTTGTCATTTAAGTTCATGGTGTGTTGGCGTTCACCACCAACGGACGGAGCTTTCTTCATATGTGACCTATAAGATCTCACAAAGAGTGTTAGTCACATTCATGGTTCTCATCCTATCATCAAAACATTCATACCTTGGGGTTTCCCTAGCTCCAATGGTCATGAAGCTTACAATCTCCCCCTTTTTGGTGATGGATGACAACCATGATAAAAATGATCGAGAAGATAAAGAATGTAATGACAAAAGCCAAGATAAAAACGCAACTCGATCAAGACACTAAACAATAAGTATATGATAGAGAGATAGTTACCTTGTTGATTAGGTCGAGGCAAGTCATAGCTCAAAAGAAGTCACAAGTTAGAGCAAAAACTCATATCACAAGTGAAAGAAAGCACATGGAGCTATGACAAGCAAAGGTTGCAAGGGGTTTACCTTCATACTTACTTTGTAGAATTCCGCTCCCCCTTGATAAGTGTACCAATCTCAAGATTGTGTGAAGATCGATCATCTTGATCACTTGATCTTCATTCGTACAAACTCCCCCTTGAGACGGCATTGCTTCTTCTTTATCACCTCAAGATTATGCGAAGATCGATCGTCTTGATCCTTTGATCTTCTCTTGTACACACTCCCCCTTGAGGTGACATCTTCCACGACCCTTCATAGGCCCAAACTCTTCTTCCCAACTCTTGTCCGCTCAAACTCTTCTCCCCCATATTCTTGCTCGATCATTAAGCCCAACTCTTCTCCCCCTTTGGCATCTATCACCCAAAAAGAAATCTTCCAAGGGAGAAAAGGTTAGTGTAAATATATGAGACAAGTGGGAAAATGAGTTACTTGATTTGGCGTGAAGCTCCCCCTTGATCCGTGATTCTCCATCTCCCAACAATTATCCCTACACACATTCTCAAGAGAATATTGTCTTGAAGTACATAGGGGTTAGTTGGTGATGATGGAAATGTATGAACCCTTAGACTTTGAGCCGCGCAAGTGGATTTAACCTTGGAGCTCAAAAATCTTGGTTCAATGGACATGAAGCTCATATAGCATTGCTATAAATTCATCATAGGAGGTCATATACTCATATTGTGAATAAGCAACTCCCCCTAGATGGGTGCTCGGCGCCGAGACACTTATGCAAGATGCATGATGCGAATGCAAGGAATGATAAGTGTACAATGCATGATGCTATAAGGGTAAAACAAGAGAAAGCTAAGAGCGAAGTTACCAACAACAAGTTTGAGCCCTCCATGAGCTTGATCACAACGAGCCATTCTTCAAAGCCTCGGGAGCCAAGTGCCACCAATCCCAAGCTTAACCCATGCTCATTGCTATCTCAAGTAGGTTAGTCGTCGGTCTTACAAAACAAGAAGAACACACAAAAACAACAACACAAACAAAAACAAGCAAAGTATATATACATATATACAAATGTAAGCTCAAGGATATCAAGTGAAGTCGGAGAGGTCGAGAACATTAAGTTCTCCCCGGAGCTTACAAAAGGTCTTCTTGTCAAGTGGCTTGGTGAAGATGTCCGCCAATTGTTCATGAGTCCGAACACCAATCAATTCAATATCCTTCTTGGCCACATGATCTCGAATGAAGTGATGCTTGACTTCAATGTGCTTGGCATGGCCGTGATCACCCTTGTTGAGAGCCATATTGATAGCACTTTCGCTATCACAATAGAGAGGTACTTGCCCATAAGATAATCCATAGTCCAATAGGGTTTGCTTCATGTATAAGAGTTGAGCACAACAAGCACCGGCCGCCAAATATTCCGCCTCCGCCGTAGAGATAGCCACACAATTTTGTTTCTTGGAACTCCATGAGATGAGTGATTGTCCAAGAAATTGGCATCCACCGGAGGTACTCTTTCTACTCACTTTGCATCCGGCGAAGTCCGAGTCCGCATAGCCAACAAGTCCAAAGTCCGAGCCTTTTGGATACCATAGGCCCATTGTAGGAGTGCTCTTGATGTACCTAAGAATTCTTTTCACGGCACTCATATGGGACTCCTTGGGGTTAGCTTGATAACGAGCACAAAGACACACACTAAACATGATATCCGGTCTAGATGCGGTAAGGTAAAGAAGTGAACCAATCATAGAACGATAGAGTTTAGGATCCACCGGTATACCTTTTACATCCACATCAAGAGGGACACTTGTAGCCATAGGTGTGTCGTAGGACTTGGAGTCTTCCATGCCGAATCTCTTAAGAAGATCCCGAGTGTACTTCTCTTGGTAGATGAACGTGCCCTCCTTCATTTGCTTGACTTGAAAACCGAGGAAGACATGAAGTTCACCTATCATGGACATCTCAAACTCTTTCTTCATAAGAGCACGGAACTCATCATTATAGATTTCGTTAGTGGAGCCATAGATGATATCATCAACATAGATTTGACAAACAAAGAGATCATCACCAATATGCTTAGTAAAGAGAGTGTTGTCGATACTACCGATCTTGTAGCCCTTGGTGATGAGATGATCTCGAAGTCGTTCATACCATGCTCTTGGTGCTTGTTTGAGTCCGTAGAGAGCCTTCTTGAGCTTGTACACATGGTCCGGATGCTCGGGGTCCTCGAAGCCGGGAGGTTGCTCTACATAAACTTCTTCATTGATTAGTCCATTGAGAAATGCACTTTTCACATCCATTTGGTGAAGTTTAAAATCAAAATGAGAAGCATAAGCAAGAAGTGTTCTTATAGCCTCAAGACGAGCGACGGGGGCGAAAGTCTCGTCAAAATCGACGCCTTCAACTTGAGAGTAGCCCTTCGCCACAAGTCTTGCCTTGTTTCTCACGATTGCTCCCTTCTCATCTTGCTTGTTCTTGAAGACCCACTTAGCGCCAATGACATTGGATCGCTTGGGACGCTTCACAAACTTCCAAACATCATTCCTCTTGAAGTTGTTGAGCTCCTCTTGCATGGATAGCACCCACTTGTGATCTTTCAAGGCTTCCTCGATCGTCTTCGGCTCTAGGGTAGAGACAAAAGAGAAATTCTCAACAATGTTAGCTTCATCAACATAATTAGGTTTATATTGACTTCTCCTAGTCTTTATCCCTTGAGAAGGACTCCCAATGATGAGATCACGTGAATGATCCCGAGCAATGGGTTTGTGCTTCCTTGAAGGTTCTTGTCGAGGAGGAGGAGGAGCCGGCGAAGTATCTTGCGCATCTCTTGCGGCTTGCTCCCTAGAGATGTGAGTGTCTTGTTGTCGAAGAGGTGAACCCGAGCCATCATCTTGAGTTGAAGTAGATTGTGCTTGTTCTTGATTGCTCGGTGAAGCTTGGCTCGTAGTTGCATGAGGTAGACTTGATGGCGCTTGTTGCGGTTCATTTGGAGTAGCTTGACTCGAAGATGCTTGTTGCGGATCACTTGAAGGTGCTTGATGTTGTTCACTTGAGGGAGAGCTTGGATTCTTGAGATGTGCTCGTAGAAGGTCCAGTTGATGAAGTTGTTGGAGGAGGTGTCGGAGGTTCATCTTCACGAGGAATAACTTCACCAATAGGCATGTTCTCCAAAGCTTCCTCCACGGGTTCATCACCTACAATATGAGAAGAAGGAGGGTCTTCTTGAGACCCGTGAGACTCATCAAATTGCACATCATAGGTTTTTTCAACAAAGCCGGTAGAGGTGTTGTAAACCCGATAAGCTTTGGCCGAGCCCGAGTAACCGACAAGAATGCCCACGTCGGTCCTCTTCTCGAACTTGCCAAGTCTTTCCCTCTTCTTGTAGATGTAGCACTTGCAACCAAACACTCGGAAGTAGGCAACATTCGGTCTTCTCCCAACAATCACTTCATATGGAGTCTTGTTTAGCAACTTGTGAGGATAGATCTGGTTGGAGGTGTAGCATGCCGTGTTGATAGCTTCCGCCCAAAACTTCTCCGGAGTGTTGTACTCATCAAGCATAGCACGAGCAAGAGTGATAAGTGTCTTGTTCTTCCTCTCAACAACATCATTTTGTTGAGGAGTGTATGTAGCCGAGAACTCATGCTTTATGCCAACCTCATCACAATAGTCTTCAATGATAGAGTTTTTGAACTCCGTCCCATTGTCACTCCGAATCTTCTTGATGTGATGTCCATACTCATTTTGTACTCTTCTAGCAAACTTCTTGAATATCCCAATTGCTTGTGCCTTGTTCTCAAGAAAGAATACCCAAGTATATCTTGAGTAGTCGTCCACTACCACCAAGCAATAGAGATTCCCACCAATGCTCACATAAGTTGTAGGCCCGAAGAGATCAATGTGTAAGAGCTCAAGAGGTCTTGATGTTGACAAGAAATTCTTGGATGGATGAGGTGAAGCCACTTGCTTTCCGGCTTGGCATGCACTACATAGCTTGTCCTTCTCAAAGGTGACATCCTTGACTCCTCTCACTAGCTTGTTCTTCATTACATGCTTGAGTTGACCCATACCAATGTGAGCAAGCCTTCGATGCCATAGCCAACCTAGAGCGGACTTAGTGAAGAGACAAGTGCTAGGGGCAACAATGTTAGTCTCAAAATCAACAACATATAGATTATTATGACGAAAGCCCTTGATAGTGAGACCCATAGCATCATTATGAAGAACCACCCCATTAGCATCAAAGTTACAAGAAAAGCCAAGATCACATATTTGAGCAACGGATAGAAGATTGAAGTTTAGGGACTCAACAAGCAATACATTAGAGATAGAGAGGTCATTTGAGATAGCCACCTTACCAAGACCTCTCACCTTGTGCTTGGAGTTGTCCCCAAATGTGACCTTGTCATGATCTTCATTTTCTTCCAAGTTGGTGAAGATGGATGAAGTACCGGTCATGTGTTGAGTGCACCCACTATCCAACACCCAATGTTTGCCACCAATCTTGTAGTTCACCTTGGAAGTAGCCATCAAGCAAAGAGGAGGGTTAGTATCAAAAGAATCAAGTGACATGTTATCTACCTCTTGCTTGCTCTTGATGTAGGCCATAGGAACTCCATTGAGAAAGTCCAAGTCCAATGCATCCAAGGCGTCAATCATTGCCTTGGTGACTCCATTGTGTCTCCACATGGTCCGATCAACACCCATGTGTGTGACATGAGTTCCAAGATGAAGACCTTGAAACCTTCCCACATCTCCACTAGCATTGAAGTACTCAAGAATGTTGTAGATTTGATTCTCATAGGATAGTGCCATCAAGATCATGTCCTTGAGAGTCATACCACTAATATCATCATTGAGATCATTTAGAATGTGGACCTTCCTATTGTATGGTAGCATAGAGATCACCGTGTGAATAGCGTGTTCATCACTAATCTTGTCTTCTCCTTCAAAAGAGTTCACTCTAGCCACCAACACAAGAAGTCTCTTCCAACAATCAAGCCAAGACTCCCCATCTTTCCTATAGAACACATCATACATGTCGAAGAGGTGATAGTGAGGCCGACCGGCAAGATCCGGCTCATACAAGTTGTAGTAGTCTTCAAAGAGGGATGGCAAGACTTCTCTCTTCATGTGATATTCCTTGATAGGCTCCGGCTCATCATCACTAGCACTTGAATAGTCATCATCACAATAGAAGACGGGAACTCTATCATCTTCTTCTTCTTCCTCATCATCACTTGGGGTCTTGAATGTATTGGAGAGCAAAGAGCGAGCCCTTCTTCTTGTGACGATCTCAATGACTTGCTCAATTGAATATGACTCAAGCTCAAAGTTCTCAAACTCAATGTGATCACCATACTTGTCCTTCGGAAGAGCATCAAGAAACCTTCTAAGACCTTGACCCTTAGTGACTATCCAAAGCTTGTTCTCATTTATCCTCTTGATGAGTGAATCCATCCGAAGAGCAAACTCAACAAGATCTTCATTCGGCTTCATTGAGATGTGGTCCAACTCATCACATAGCTTGATATATCCATCCTCTTGATCCCGAGAAGAAGAACCTTCTCCAACACGAGATGATGATTGAGCTTGAGGTAGAGGTTGAGCTTCAATGTGTTGATCTTCACTTGCATGAGGGATATCCTTGCCCTTCTTGATATCCTCCTCAAGAGAGGAGAGAATAGCAACCACCTCATCATAGGGCATGTTCACAAACTCATCCACTCGAGCAAAAGCAAGAATACCAAACCGTGAGAGTGGTAGAGATCGGATAAGCTTCTTCACAACATGCTTGTGCATAATAGATGGATAGCCTCTTGACATGAGTTTCCTAGCGAAAACATACAAGCGAGATGCGAAGTTAGTGATATCCTCATTATCATTCAAAACAAGCTCATCATACTCATCACGCACATCATAGTAGGAAATGTCATTAAGCACACAATCATAAGGCTCAATCAAGGTAGAGGCGATGGAAGTGTTAGAAACGTCATCATGAGTGGACTCCATTTTCCCACACACAATCCCGGTCACGACTCAAGGCGGTAAAGCCCTAATAATGAGCACTTGGCTCTGATACCACTTGTAAGGATCGTGTGACCGAGAGGGGGGGTGAATCGGTGCACTCTAGAATCTATTTCCAAACACTTACACCCAAGCAACTCCTAGCGAGTAGTTCTAGTAACAAGGTAAAGCACACTAAGGAGTATCCTTAACCTATATAGCTAGTGCATATAGATAACACAATCACACCACACTAGCAACCTAGCACAAGATAGATAGAAGCGGAAGACTTAAGCTAGGCAAGGCAGGTAACAAGATAACTAGAGACAAGGCAACCAAGATACTAGGCACACTAAGTAGAGACCTTAGAGCTACTAGATAGGCTATAACAAGTAAGCACACGAGCAAGGCAAACAAGCAAACCTAGTGAAGCTAGTAGGTACCAAGGTAAACACACAAGCAAGATAAGAGCACAACTCAAGTACTACAAGCAATCATATGAAGTGCGATAAGTAAATGCGAGTAGTAAAGGAGAAGGGATAGAGAATGCTCATGATGTTTTCCCGTGGTCTCGGAAGGATGGCGCCTTCCCCTACTCCACGTTGGGTCACTCCCGCCGGAGTCTCGACCCCGTCCCTCCGCTCGATGGCGATCCCTCCTAGAGCACACTTCACCCTCCGAGTGAAGTCGCGGGCACGTCCCGCCGGGCTCGATCCCGGGTACTCTTCCGGAGGTAAGGCTCCGCACTTGATGCGTGCCAAAGGGCGCTCCACTAGTGATGCTTCTTTCGCACGGGAAGCTCCAAGACCGTGTACAAACTTGTGTCGACTTCCACAATCTCCTTGGACAGCTCAACACCGACGCCTAACCGGTCTAGGCCTTGCCATAGACCAAGAGTAACAGCCCTAGATGACTCTCTCAAGCCCACACTAGCCTAGAGATCAAAGGATGCAACTTGCTACTCTCTCAAGCACTAGGATCACTCCAAATCCTTCTCAAGTGCTTCACACTTCTTCCTCTTGGCTTCTTGGCAGCACCTCCCCTCTTTCCTGGGTCCAAGAGCACCTCAAAGAGGTAAACAACCGACTATATATAGGCCTCCAACCTCAAACTAGCCGTTGTCCAAAACTGCCCAGTCTGCGTGATGACCGTACAATAGACCGTACTGTCCGGTCTCCATTCGAACCGTATTGTCCGGTCTTCACCAGACCGGCTTCCAGGGAGTGCTGACCTTCAACTCAAACCAGACCGTATTGTACGGTCCCTAGGACCGTATTGTCCGGTCTCCACTTCTTCTTCAGCCAACAGAAACTTCTCCTTTTCTGTTGCTCTTCTCCTGTAAGACCGTATTGTACGGTCTCCATGACCGTACTGTCCTCTCAAACTGTCTGGTCTTCATTCTTCAACTTCCAGAAACTTCAGCTTCTCTGTCTGGAACACTCCAATAGAGACCGTACTGTCCGGTCCCTAGGACCGTACTGTCCGGTCCACTGTCCGGTCTCTATTCTTCAACTTCCAGAAACTTGAGCTTCTCTGTCTGGATTTCTCTGTAGACCGTATTGTACGGTCTCCATGACCGTACTGTCCGGTCTCTTCTGCCTTCGCAGCTTCGATCTTCTTCTTGATCTTCTTCTTCAACACTTGATCTTTTTGGTTCCTTCAACTCTCTTCTGCCACCCTAGCCCCTGAGAGACTTTGTTGGCGGTCGTTAAACCATGTTTTGACCGCCACCCTACCGGTAAATAAATACATAACACCAAGATTTTGTGCATAGTAGTTAGGAATAATACTACTCCACAGGTTTTGGTGAATATTTGGATGCAGGAGTGAATAATGGAGAAAAGTGGGCCCAGCCAGGGAAATTCCCTGGCCGGCCGGCCCCACCCTAGGCCGGCCGGCCCCACCTGGTGGCCGCAGGCCCCAGGCTTCCTCCAGTGGGCTGGAAACTGGTCCACAACGTATAATTCAAGGCCCAACCCAACGGATTTGCGCCGACTTACCAGAGGTGGGCCATTTGGGCCTTAACTTGGCCCCTACTTCAATCCTGCCGACCCCACGAACAAACCGACCTTCAGACCGCCTTCAGGAGTGCATCTGGAGCGTTGAGGCAGAAGGCGGTGGCCAACCGCCACAGGGGACGGCCGGCCGGCACCCCCTAGGCCGGCCGGCCGACTTTGGCGGCGCCGCCTCTCCAAAGTCGGCAGGCGTGCTCCCACCGCCTTGGCAAGCTATAAAAGGGACCCCTCGGCCTCGAATCAAAGCGCACCATCACACTTCATCCAAGTGTTCATTAGTTTAGTTGAGTAGTAGCTTTAGGAGTTAGAGTAGAGTAGAGTAGAGTGAGAGCTCTCTCGGGCTTCCGGAGTCTTCTCGGAGTTCGGTATAGTTCTTGTATCGTTACTCTTTTGAGATATTACTTTATTTAATATAATTATATTTAGTTTTATCTTTATTTATTTATTTTAGTAGTTCTTTTCTATTTAGTTTATTTATTCGTTAAGTAAGTGCTCGTAGAAGTCTTGTTGTGGGATTCGTGATGTTGGAATAGCGAGTACGAGAGAGTGCCGTCGTCGGAGATGACGTCGTGTGAAATCTGTGCTTGTTCATTCTTAGATAGGACTGCTCCGTTGATCAAGAGTAGCTCCTCTAGGCGGGTTGTAAGCGTGGCGCTTAGATCTTGGCCTATGCACGTTTGGCACCCAACCTCACGGAGGATGGTAGCCGCGAGTGTATGTGATAGCTGCACCGGTCTCTGTAATCCACCACGTCCGGGTTGGACTCAGCAGGGTCTTAATTATAGCGGATGGATCCCCAGGGTGAACTAGCAGCATCGGTTGCCTGGCACTTCCGTCCCCGAAACGACATGACTTGTATGTGTATGAGCTTAGCTAGAGTAAATAACCTTTGTAGACTTGACTGCTAGAAAAGTAAATGATAGATAAACATACAGGTAGCCTTAACTCTATCTCGTTGCTCTCCCAAATGTATACTACGATTTATTTTATTACCTTGGATTTGAGGATGTGTGTGCCACCATATATATCATGCCTATCTTACCCCCGTCTCAAGTATAGTTGATACATTATTTCTTTCTCCAAATTATCCAATGCATAGCTATTATTCAGCTTTCTTTTGCTCTACTTCCTGCGGAAATATAAATACGATAACCCTGGAATACTCCAAGGTGAAATGCTACAATGGTGATCCGTGCGCTTGCGGAATTAATGAATTTAATTTTATCGCATAAGAACCGCCAACAAGCATTTCTGGCGCCGTTGCCGGGGAAGTAGCAGCTAGGAACTGAATAAATGCATTGAAGTTTGTGAGAAGAATAATTATCACTTACTTTTGCGGGCTTACCTTGTCCTGGTTTTCTTCTTGTGAAAATTTGAAACAGGACTGTGCATGACTGGTTTCGACCTACCAGAAAACTTCCACTCAGATCCAGAGCAGTTCTTGAGGAAAGTTCGAGCAAAACTCACCAAACAGATCCGCAAGAACAAGAACGCTCTGGCTCTCGAATCGTCTCCTCCACCGGTTGTCAGGGCCTCCTCAACGAACAGTACCATGGCCGACCCTGTTGTTGAGAAGACGATCAATGACTTCTCCGCGCCAACTACGGAGAAACCATCCGCGTGGGACCCAACCCGCGCGTCACCAACAAGGACTACGAGCTCAAGCCAGCCTTGATCAGCATGATCTTGGCCAGTCCTTTCTGTGGGAAGCCGTCGGAGGATGCAAATGCTCACCTCCAAAGGTTCCTGATGACGTGCAACACCTTCGTCGTAAAGGATGCACCTCAGGACGCTATCCGACTACAGCTTTTCCCATTCTCTCTGTTGGGGAAGGCTCTCCAGTGGTTCTACGCGAACCAAGAGTCCCTCGACACGTGGACGGCATGCTCCAATGCTTCCTCGCCAAGTTCTTCCCGCCGGGCAAGACGACCGCCCTGCGGAACAAGATATCGGGCTTCCAACAGCTCGCAGATGAGTCGACCGCGGAAGCCTGGGACAGGATGCAGGAGTACGTTCTCTCATGATCACACCATGGCATGGAGGAATGGCTCCTCATACAGAGTTTCTACCACGGTTTGAGGCCGTCCGCTCGAGAGCACCTCGACGCCGCAGCAGGCGGCTCCTTCTTCTCCCTTAGCGTGAAGAACGCTAAGAAGTTGATTGAGAAGGTGGCGGCTGTAAGCTTCATGACCATTGGAGCTAGGGAAACCCAAGGTATGAATGTTTTGGTGATAGGATGAGAACCATGAATGTGACTAACACTCTTTGTGAGATCTTATAGGTCACATAGAAAGAAAGCTTCGTCCGTTGGTGGTGAACGCCAACACACCATGAACTCATTGACAAGGATGATTGGTTGCCTTCATCTACACAAGAACGGACTTGATGGAGTCGCGGAGAAGACATGGATCAAGGCTAAGGACATGCTAGATCCAAGCGGGTGTTGCTTGGTTAGATGTTAGCTTGAGTCCATAGGAAAAACCGGACTATCAAGAGGGTTCGAGGTGGTTCTCTTAGTACACACTAGTTATAGAGATCATTGGATGCATGGTGAGTCTCTCAGGGGCTAGGGTGGCAGAAGAGAGTTGAAGGAACCAAGAAAATCAAGTGTTGAAGAAGAGATCAAGAAGAAGATCGAAGCTGTGAAGGCAGAAGAGACCGGACAGTACGGTCAAGGAGACCGTACAATACGGTCTACAGAGGAAATCCAGACAGAAGAGCTTAAGTTTCTGGAAGTGGAAGAATAGAGACCGGACAGTGGACCGGACAGTACGGTCCTAGGGACCGGACAGTACGGTCTCTATTGGAAGATCCAGACAGAGAAGCTGAAGTTTCTGGAAGTTGAAGAATGAAGACCGGACAATTGAGAGGATGGTACGGTCATGGAGACCGTACAATACGGTCTTACAGGAGAAGAGCAACAGAGAAGGAGAAGTTTCTGTTGGCTGATGAAGAAAGGAGACCGGACAATACGGTCCTAGGGACCGTACAATACGGTCTGGTTTGAGCACTCCCCGGACGCCAGTCTGGTAGAGACCGGACAATACGGTCAGAATGGAGACCGGACAATACGGTCCATTGTACGGTCCCTACGCAGACTGGGTACTTTTGGACAACGGCTAGTTTGAGGTTGGAGGCCTATATATAGTCGGTTGTTTACCTCTTTGAGGTGCTCTTGGACCCAGGAAAGAGGGGAGGTGCTGCCAAGAAGCCAAGAGGAAGAAGTGTGAAGCACTTGAGAGGGATTTGGAGTGATCCTAGTGCTTGAGAGAGTAGCAAGTTGCATCCTTTGATCTCTAGGCTAGTGTGGGCTTGAGAGAGTCATCTAGGGCTGTTACTCTTGGTCTATGGCAAGGCCTAGACCGGTTAGGCGTCGGTGTTGAGCTGTCCAAGGAGATTGTGGAAGTCGACACAAGTTTGTACACGGTCTTGGAGCTTCCCGTGCGAAAGAAGCATCACTAGTGGAGCGCCCTTTGGCACGCATCAAGTGCGGAGCCTTACCTCCGGAAGAGTACCCGGGATCGAGCCGGTGTGGACGTGCCCGCGACTTCACTCGGAGGGTGAAGTGTGCTCTAGGAGGGATCGCCATCGAGCGGAGGGACGGGGTCGAGACTCCGGCGGGAGGACCCAACGTGGAGTAGGGGAAGGCGCCATCCTCCGAGACCACGGGAAAACATCATGAGCATTCTCTATCCCTTCTCCTTTACTACTCGCATTTACTTATCGCACTTCATATGATTGCTTGTAGTACTTGAGTTGTGCTCTTATCTTGCTTGTGTGTTTACCTTGGTACCTACTAGCTTCACTAGGTTTGCTTGATTGCCTTGCTCGTGTGCTTACTTGTTATAGCCTATCTAATAGCTCTAAGGACTCTACTTAGTGTGCCTAGTATCTTGGTTGCCTTGTCTCTAGTTATCTTGTTCCTTGCCTTGCCTAGCTTAAGTCTTCCGCTATCTATCTTGTGCTAGGTTGCTAGTGTGGTGTGATTGTGTTATCTATATGCACTAGCTTAATAGGTTAAGGATACTCCTTAGTGTGCTTTACCTTGTTACTAGAACTACTCGCTAGGAGTTGCTTGGGTGCAAGTGTTTGGAAATAGATTCTAGAGTGCACCGATTCACCCCCCCTCTCGGTCACACGATCCTTACAGCGGCCAACCAGACTCATGGTGAACGCCAAGCGGCGAGCACCAAGACCCGTGGAGTGCACCAAGTGGAGACGATGGACATGCTCGTCATCAAGCTCGATCAGCTACTCCGCAAGGTGGAGTCTCCACAGGACCTGCAAGTTGCGGATTCCCGCATGACATGTGAGGAATGCGGCAGCGTTGGGCATATGGGCATCAACTGCCCAAATGCGAGAGAGGAATGCAATTTCCTCAACAATGGCAATGGGTTCCGCTCCCAGAACAACTACGGCTGGAACTCAAGGCCCGACCTCTCCTTCAACAAGAATCAGGGAGGTAACAATGGTAAATCTTTCCCGTTATGAGCCCTCTATCAAGGATCTAGTTCTCGGCCAGGTCAAAATCAATGACAGCATTAGTAAGAAATTTCTTACTACGGACAAGGCTTTAGAGAGCATAGATGCCAAGCTAGAGTCGTTCAGCACTGCTCTGCAGAATCAGCTAAGCCATAACAAGATGCTAGAAACGCAAATAGCGCAAATAGCTTCAGCTGTGCAGTCTCCTCGTGCGGGTAAACTTCCTGGGCAACCAGAAGTTAATCCCAAGGAGATTGTGAATGCAATAACCATCAGGTGTGAAGAAAGCGACTTGGATTCCGCACTACCCGAGGATGTGATCAGAAAAGATCCCGGATGGCCAACCATCCCGTGTTTGGTCAACGACCGTTGTTTCGCTCGGGCACTATGTGACTTAGGGGCGAGCGTGAGCATCATGCCGAAGGCGATGTACGATGGGTTAAACCATCCATTATCCCCAACGACCATGAAGCTCCAGCTTGCAGACGGGTCACTGCGCCTGCCCTTGGGGATTGTCGAAGAAGTTGCCATGCAGATCAGAAATCTCTTCGTCCCCGTTGACTTTGTTGTGCTGGATATGGAAGTAGATGACAAGGCCCCTCTCATCCTTGGGAGGCCGTTCTTGAGCACCACCAACGCCAACATCGACGTGGGGGCAGGAGAGATCCACTTGGACTTCAACGGCAAGGAAGAAACGTTCAGCTTCAAGCTAAGGTTGAGCAATGCAAGCAAGTACGGGTCATATATGGAAAGGACCCAAGGAGAGTGGAGAAGATTGAGATTACTCCACCCATGCCACAGCCAGATAAGCTCATTGCATACATGAGAGACTATCTGGAAAGAGAGAATGCAAGAAGGCTAGCAAAGTATTGGAGGACTCCAAGGAGGATGCCTCAGCCGCCAAATACACCTCAAGCCCCTCTTACTCCTCCGCAAGAAGGTGTAGGCGAAACACAATCGCCCAAGAAGAGGAGAGCGAGGCGCTCAAGAAAGAAGAAGGCAGCTACGGCATCAACCGATGAGAGTACAACAAAGGCGCCTATTGAAGAAAAGGTCGCCGCCACCAACACAAAGAAGACAACCAAGGTGTGGCGAAGAAGAAAGAAGGAACCTCTACCTCGCAAGATTCTCCAGCGAGCGAGGTCCAAACAAGTTGAAAAGACATGGAGAACGTCTAGCTCAAAGACGTAAAAATGAGAGCCCTCCGATTGGGGAGGCCATCCCAATCGTTATCCTAGCTAGGCCTAGCACTTGTTTTTCTTTTCATAAATCATAAAAACAAAATAAAAATTGGAAAATTTAAAAGACAACAAAAATAATAGGATTCCCGGTGATGCCCATTAGGGGCTAGCCACTTGTATCATCCTCACTCTTTTTTGCAGATCAAAGAGAGGAGGAAGAGCCTGAATCAAGCTTAAGTCTTACAAAGACTCAAGCTTGGGGAGGGCACCCCCAGGTAAGAAGGAGTTCAAGACAAGCTCGAGTCTTGCAAAGACTCAAGCTTGGGGAGGACCCCCAGGTAAGTATTCCTAACTTTCTTAATAAATAAATAAACTCCCTGTTTCGAATAAATGCTAGAATCTTGGTGTTATGCTACGCTTAAGGGAAATGATGATCGAGTTACAAATTAGCTTCCCATGTGTCGCATAGATGCAACCTCTACTCCTGACATATGTGTTATTTTTGCTTGAGCATGATCACATCATGAGTCTTGCTTATTTCCGTGGGTTGCATTTGTTACACCAAGTCTGAGCATTGTGGATTGTGATATGGCATGATTAGGACTTGTTACAATTTCTTAGTATGGTTTTATCCAGAGATGTTTCCTTGAATTGCTGCAAGTACCTAAAACCCTTCTGTTTTGGCACACTTCTCTTAGTGTGAGGATTTATTTACCTACCAGAGCCATATCATAATATTCGAAACAGCCCCACTCATAGCCATTTGTTTGTGCATTGAGTTTGTTAAGGTTTGATGTACTCTTGAAACTAAGCACTCCTAATTTTGGTCATAATTCCTTCGCGTGTGTTTTTGAAAATTTCTCTCCACCAAATAAAAAGGGAAATGTTTGGATAAATCAACCAAACATTTTTCAGAGTTTGCAAAACTTTTGGTCCATCCAAAATGCTCAAGAATATTTCAAAATGTTTCATTGAACCATTCAAAATTTATAGCCCCTTGCACCATGAAGTAGTAAAAAAAAAAAAAACTCAATGGTTGCATGACAAAAGTCAATGGCTATACGGTTCTTATCATAAACATCTTGAGCAAAATAAAGGACCAATGTTTTTCAAAACCCCCTTCCATAAGCGTGAGTTCATTTTCTCCCCCTCCATCACATCATTTCCTATGACCAAAATAAATAGAGTTGCTATGTTGATTGAGACTCATTCTTTAGCTTTACAATATATGCAAGACATTTGTGCATTCCTTACCAAGCTCCACATACAAAGCCTCATTTGGTAGAAGGTAGGATGAGTGAAGCTTGTAGGAATAGAACTCACATTGGTAGGTAAGAGAAGTGCCTACCAAAACGAAGGAGAATTTTTGCACCTTGCAGCACATAAAAACTCTGGATGCATACCTGCTAGAATTGTGTACTTGTCCGAAAATGCCGTTCTAGTCTTCAATGCTGCATGACAAGGTGTGACATATAAGCCCCACGATTTTTGCAACACTCATGAATATTTTGTGCTCTCGTAAACTTACCACTGTTTAGGGAGTATGTTGTTGCATATTTATTACCCATGGGGCGCTTCTTTGTAACTCCTGATCCGCCGGTACCCTGAGTTGAGTTTGCTCGGGACGAGCAAAGTTTAAGCTTGGGAGGTTGTTGGCGGTCGTTAAACCATGTTTGACCGCCACCCTACCGGTAAATAAATACATAACACCAAGATTTTGTGCATAGTAGTTAGGAATAATACTACTCCACAGGTTTTGGTGAATATTTGGATGCAGGAGTGAATAATGGAGAAAAGTGGGCCCAGCCAGGGAAATTCCCTGGCCGGCCGGCCCCACCCTAGGCCGGCCGGCCCCACCTGGTGGCCGCAGGCCCCAGGCTTCCTCCAGGGGCTGGAAACTGGTCCACAACGTATAATTCAAGGCCCAACCCAACGGATTTGCGCCGACTTACCAGAGGTGGGCCATTTGGGCCTTAACTTGGCCCCTACTTCAATCCTGCCGACCCCACGAACAAACCGACCTTCAGACCGCCTTCAGGAGTGCATCTGGAGCGTTGAGGCAGAAGGCGGTGGCCAACCGCCACAGGGGACGGCCGGCCGGCCACCCCCCTAGGCCGGCCGGCCGACTTTGGCGGCGCCGCCTCTCCAAAGTCGGCAGGCGTGCTCCCACCGCCTTGGCAAGCTATAAAAGGGACCCCTCGGCCTCCGAATCAAAGCGCACCATCACACTTCATCCAAGTGTTCATTAGTTTAGTTGAGTAGTAGCTTTGGGAGTTAGAGTAGAGTAGAGTAGAGTGAGAGCTCTCTCGGGCTTCCGGAGTCTTCTCGGAGTTCGGTATAGTTCTTGTATCGTTACTCTTTTGAGATATTACTTTATTTAATATAATTATATTAGTTTATCTTTATTCATTTATTTTAGTAGTTCTTTCTATTTAGTTTATTATTCGTTAAGTAAGTGCTCGTAGAAGTCTTGTTGTGGGATTCGTGATTGTTGGAATAGCGAGTACGAGAGAGTGCCGTCGTCGGAGATGACGTCGTGTGAAATCTGTGCTTGTTCATTCTTAGATAGGACTGCTCCGTTGATCAAGAGTAGTTCCTCTAGGCGGGTTGTAAGCGTGGCGCTTAGATCTTGGCCTATGCACGTTTGGCACCCAACCCCACGGAGGATGGTAGCCGCGAGTGTTTGTGACAGCTGCACCGGTCTCTGTAATCCACCACGTCCGGGTTGGACTCAGCAGGGTCTTAATTATAGCGGATGGATCCCCAGGGTGAACTAGCAGCATCGGTTGCCCTGGCACTTCCGTGCCCCGAAACGACATGACTTGTATGTGTATGAGCTTAGCTAGAGTAAATAACCTTTGTAGACTTGACTGCTAGAAAAGTAAATGATAGATAAACATACAGGTAGCCTTAACTCTATCTCGTTGCTCTCCCAAATGTATACTACGATTTATTTTATTACCTTGGATTTGAGGATGTGTGTGCCACCCATATATATCATGCCTATCTTACCCCCGTCTCAAGTATAGTTGATACATTATTTCTTTCTCCAAATTATCCAATGCATAGCTATTATTCAGCTTTCTTTTGCTCTACTTCCCTGCGGAAATATAAATACGATAACCCTGGAATACTCCAAGGTGAAATGCTACAATGGTGATCCGTGCACTTGCGGAATTAATGAATTTAATTTTATCGCATAAGAACCGCCAACAGAGACTCACCATGCATCCAATGATCTCTATAACTAGTGTGTACTAAGAGAACCACCTCGAACCCTCTTGATAGTCTGGTTTTTCCTATGGACTCAAGCTAACATCTAACCAAGCAACACCGCTTGGATCTAGCATGTCCTTAGCCTTGATCCATGTCTTCTCCGCGACTCCATCAAGTCCGTTCTTGTGTAGATGAAGGCAACCGATCATCCTTGTCATTTAAGTTCATGGTGTGTTGGCGTTCACCACCAACGGACGGAGCTTTCTTCATATGTGACCTATAAGATCTCACAAAGAGTGTTAGTCACATTCATGGTTCTCATCCTATCACCAAAACATTCATACCTTGGGGTTTCCCTAGCTCCAATGGTCATGAAGCTTACAGAAAGGAAGGATGACTGTCATGCAGAATGACAAGAATGAACTAATTCCTCAACGGACAGTGACAGGGTGGCGAATGTGCATCGACTACAGAAAGTTGAACAAGGCCACTAGAAAAGACCATTACCCGCTTCCTTTCATCGATGAGATGCTTGAACTGTTGGCAAAGCACTCATTCTTCTGCTTCTTGGACGGTTATTCAGGATATCACCAAATCCCTATGCATCCTGATGACCAAGATAAGACGACCTTCACTTGCCCATTGTTGGTTTTTTGTTACACCAAACAGAAAACACCACCTTAGGCTGGTTAGGCCTAGAGTGAATATTCCCGGTTCGGCGCCAGAAATACCTGGGGTTAAGTTACTTGCTTAGGATACATAATAATCCACAACTAGCAACGAGTGCCAGATATGTATTATTAGTATTTAATCATAAAAGATAATCCGCAAGCGCACGGATAACCCGTTGTAGCATTTCACCCGAGAGTATTCCAGGGTATCGTTATTTATATTTTCCCAAAGGAAGACGTGGTTGACAAGTGTGTACTTATACTCATGGTGTTACAAATGATAGATCATAACCAATATCCAAATGCAGGGGTAAGGCAATAAAGGATAGAGGATAGTGCGACACAAACAGCAGGCAGTTCCACTCTCCGATAAAAGGCGAGAGGCGGCTCTAAGCTAGACTAAGGTTAAGTAAGAAGAACTGCTACTCCTAATGTACATCGTCAAGTAGCGTGCGTAGCATCTACCTATAGCCTAAGCTGCACACAAGCCAAGACTGAGCTGTTCTACTGCCAAGCCATCATCGGGAGATCCAGCGATCAGAGTCTGCCCCAATCTCCGGACATTTCATATATACTCCTACGCCATACCCGAACGTGGAGGATTACAAGGGACGGACAGGGCTGTCACCACCTGCCGCCTACCTCTACAAACCGTGGGGCACGAACACGCATCCAAGGGTGGAAAGGAAGCCCTAGCACCATGATAGCATAACTAACCACAACTCTAGATCCCTCGAGGCACCTCGCAAGGCGATAAACCTAGAGCACTCTTGCAAGACAATGGACCTGATGACTAAGCAAAAGGAACAACTAGATCCAGCGAGCGATTACTTAGACAAAGGATCAAAGCTAGCACTACATTAAGCATAGGCGTTCGTCGCTCAAGAACGAGCGACGAACGATGAACGATGAAGAACGATCATCGTTAACCGATGATCGAGTATGAACGAACGACGAACGAACGATGAACGATCATGAACGAACATCGATGAACGATGAACGAACGATGAACGAACATGAACGAACGAAGAACGTTCATCCAAGATCAAGGATGAACGATGAACTAGCATAAGCACATAACTACTACAAGAACGATGATATTCCATTAATAAATAAATAAGTCTTACAAAGAGAGTAAAAGGATACAAGAGAAATACCCCAAACTCTCCAAGGGACTTGGGAGCCAAAAGGGCAGCCCACTACTCAGCCTAAGCCTAACTAGAGAGCCCCTAGCTCTGGATGTGAGGGAATAAGCCTCTTGTGTTGTGTGTCTTCTAAGGAGGGGGGTACCCCTTTATTTATAGCCTTGAAGGTCGGTTCCTGGAGGCGGTTCCGTAGGTCGGTGGCATTAATTGCAGGTGTAACCGACCTCCAGAGGTCGGTTTGCAACCGCCATAGAAAGATGGGCCCAGGGGGACCACCTGGCAGGTCGGCCGACCTAGGTATAGGGGTCGGCCGACCTGGCCCTGGCCCCTCCTGGGCTGGGCTTTGGCAGGTTGGCTCCCCTCGGCCTTTAAGCCTCTTTTCCAGGTGCGTGGCCTCAGTTGATATTCTGGTAAGTTCTGGGCCTTTAATGCTTGAATTATATTCCCGTGGCGAGCGTCGTTTGATGGACGTGTTGGAATCGTCGCCTTGGGCCTTGTTTACACCTGGAAATCCCTCTTGCACATCCAAATCTAGAGGTACACGTGGAAATAGGTTATTTGATAACAAAATGCAAGTAACAAGTGTTAGTTCTTCCTTATTTATAGAGCTAATTGACGGTCAAAAACTGGGTCTAAGGACCGTCAACAACTCCCCAAGCTGTCCTCCTTGCTCGTCCGGAGCAAGAAGTAGGACTTAGGATGTTGATCAGGAGTTGCTACCATGTTTCATATCTCCTAGGTATCATGCACACAACGAAGAATACTCTCCTTTGAGTTGAAAAAGTTGGCATGGTAGCTCACCCTTACCTTACTCCTTATGGGGCGTATGGCTTTTTCCTTGTCTTGGGCGGTTGAGAGATAGAACGGTTATAACAGAGTACCATTCACTTGTTCATTGTTTGACTTTTATTTTCCGGAGGTTTTCAAAATTTTTGAAATAAATGCAAAGTTCCTCAAATGATGCTCTCAAGTCGCTCAATAAGTGTATATTCCTCACCAAGGCATTATTGTGTTGCCTCTTGTCATCCTACTTCTAAGGCTTGTATGTGGAGCTCAAGGTGGGGATGATATGAGGCATACTTGCATCACACATATTGCTGAACCAAAAGAGTGGATCCATGGAGAATGCAAGTCATACAACCTTGATCAAGATGTGCATGTGTGTATATGGTGGTGGTGAGGTGGAAGAACTATACTCCTTTTTATTTGTTCCTTCTCTCTCTTTTTGAATTTTTGAGGAGAACATGGCTGTCTTTCTTTTTTTTTCTCAACATCTTTCTTTTTTCTTTCTTTCCCCATGTTTTTCATCATGCTCTACTTTTGTATGAGCAGGGGATTATTCTTTTTTTCTTTTGCATAGCCATGTCTCCAATGATAAATTTTTTAGAGAGAGGTAACAATGAATTTTTGGAGTATTTATTTTGGTGGAAAGTGTGGTGGTATTGCTTAACTTCCAGTGTAGAAGTTTAGCATACGAGGTGGAGTGTACGTGATCTTGATCAATGAGAGTATGACAAGCTTCTCACTAGGGTCACACAATTTTGATAAAGCTCAATGCAATGACAAGCAGCATATGTGTAAGGGTTTGCGATGTAAGAACAACATATGGCTTTGGTAGGAATTTTGATCATTGAGGAACTTTATCATTTTTTTGTATTTTGTAAAATAAAACTCCGGAAGTCAAGTCTTACTTTGAACAAGATCATAGCAGCCCTATTTGTACCATATCATATCTCACAACAACTTAGACTTAGATCAAGCACTATGCAGCCCACAAGTTTCAAGTTCTAGGTAAACAAAAGCCAAAAATCTCAAAACTTGGGAGAGCACTAAGTTGTGACTAGGTACAAAAGAGAGATAAAACAGAGCAACTATTCATCATCTCAACATAAGGAAGGCTAAACACTCATACTCGCATACAAAGAGAAACTACAAAAAACTAGCAACCACACTATAGACTATTTTTGTTCTTTTTAGTTTTGTCATTTTTATTTTATTTTCAGATTTATCATTTTTTTTGTATTTTTCATGAGAGGTGCAAGAACAAGCAAACAAAAGAAACAAAAGGATACAAGTTGCGATACATGATACCTTAGCGGGGGGTATGGCATCCCCCCCAAACTTGTTCTTGCTCATGAGTGACGTCGAGGATCGAACCCGGTGTGGCGAAAGTAAGCCAACATATCGGCTTGGCCCTGCTGCGTCATGTTGGTGAGGTTGGTGAGCTGGGCATTTGTGTTTTCTTGCCACTGCTGGGTCTGCAGGACGTGTTGGTTGAGAGTGTACTCAACGTCCTCTCCTCGAGTCTCCATGCGTCCCATTTGCTCGGTGAGCGCATTCATTTGCTGCTCGAAATATGGATCACGAGCTGCAGACGAACGCCGCCCACCGGCCCGCGGCGAGTAGGACGTCGAATCGGAGGAGATTTCCTCCCATTGCGCGCGGGGAGGGTGCGTCCATTGGGCATGAGCCCCACCCTGCTGCGACGAGCCGCCGACCTCGAATGGTGGTGGAGTGGTGTAACCACCGGGACCATACCCGGCGGGACCGTAGCCCGGCCCATATGCATAGGCCATGGGCTGCGGTGCGGGCATCCCGGTGTCGATGGGTGGCTCCGGCCTGCGCGTCCTCCTGCGAGAAGATGTACTCCTGCGTGCGGCTTCCTCTTTCTCGAGAGGTGTGGTTAGATTTTTACAGTCATACAAACGAAGTCCCCGGTTAGGTAACGGGAATTCATTTGTATAACCGACATAATAAAATATGAGAGAATTATTTGGACCATGCTTAAGTGTATGACCTTGAATAAGATAATCCTCGGTGATAAGAGAGCGGGGTATATCAATATAAGCAACATTAGCATCATGCAAAACACCAACACCCGCAGCAATACGTGTAATTAACGAGGTGCACTCAATCGGTCCAGTCATTCTAAAATTTTCTAACCACTGAGTAATCATGAAAACAACAGGAGCAATCTTTATTTTCTCAACCATAGCATAAAGAATTTTCAGATCATCCTCGCGCACAATCCTAATATCACTTCTAGGAAACAAGGTAATGCCGAGCCACATGTGCAACAAGCGCAAGGTAGGATGATGAATATGATTAGTTCGGAGTTTCTCACAAGTAGGAGATGCAGAAATTCTTTGCCAAAAAGCTAACTTTGAGTAACCCGGAATCGAACTATCAACATCAATGGTGCAGCGAGAATTAAAGCCGAGGCATTGACTAAGGATTTTCCATGTCAAATGATATTCCTCCCGGAAAAACCGAAAGGTAATACATTCATCTACCACGCATAGGGAACATAAAAACTGTAGTGTAAGCAAGCGGGAACCCTGCTCATCTACACATGCAAACTTATCCCACCCTATTGCTTTAAATACTCGAGAAAATTCAGCATCCATACCAATCTTTTGCAGCAGTTCCGGATCAAATGCTCGCGTAGGAGCAAATGTACGGAGTCGGAGAGCTTCGTAGGCGCTCATCTCGTCGTTGCCCACCAAGTCGAGGTCGGTGTCGACGAGGAGATGATGCTCGGTGTTGACCTGTTCCTCCGTTGCGGCTTCATGTTGAGGGCTTGACACTTGCTCGGTGGCGGTGCGGGCGCGAGTGCGAGGTCGAGATGAGCCCGAGCCTGTGCTCCCGGACCGGAGGAGCGAGGCGACGGCCTTCCCGGCGCGCTTCATGCTGCAGCGAGGTTGAGCAAGAACGCAAGAACAAAAACTCGAAACGGGTTATGAGAGTGAAAACCAATCGATGAAACCGTCGGTGTTCTTGCAAGCGAGAAAACGCAACTCGGAAAATCAAACCAAAACAAAACTGAAAAGCAAACCAAGAGAGAAATATTTTTGCAGAATTTTGAGGCAAGAACTCAATGAGCACAATGGAAAACTTGAGAGCAATGGAGTGAAGTGAGTTGAGGAGTGGAAATGAGAGTGAATGAGAGGGAGAGTGCAATGGCCGGCCACCTCCTTATATGAATGAACCATAACGGCCACATTTGAAAAGGAGATGGGGCAGGTGACCGTTGGGGCAAAGGGTAGCGCGCCCAACGGCCACCCAGGGTATGCCGACCTGGCATGTGGGGTCGGCCGACCCCCTGTGGGGTCCTCCTGTCATCCCTCTTGGCCCATAGCCCCCAACGGCCATATGGATGATGACCACGGTTGCTATGTCCAGAAACTCCTCAAAATTATTTGCTCAAAAAGATTTCCAAATAAAAGGTTGCCTCGAATTCAAAATTTTTCGAAAAATTAAAAAAATTGACATGTTGATGAAAAATTTCAACATGCAAAAATATTTTTGGCTTTTCCATGGTGATACAAGGGTGGTCCAAAAATTTCATCCAAAGATGAGACCATGTTAATTCTTTTTGAAAATTTTAAATTTTAAATGCATGGCGAGGGAAAAATTCAAATATGCTGGCGAAAAAATCCAAATAAATTTTTGGTGGAGGAAATAAATATGCAAGGTGGTTTGGAAAAAATCCAAATGCAAATGTGGTGGAAAAGATCAAAAAGAAAAACAAATAAAAGCAATTGATAATGCCGGTTAACCTGACGGCCAGGGCCGTGTCGTTTAAAGTCCGACGGGCTAAGACTTCTCCAACGGGTTTAGCTTGGTGGCGCGGACCCGGTCCTTGGAGATGAGGACGTAGAGGGCTGCGCCTTGACTTGCCACACTTGTTTCATCTTTGGTGGTGTAGGTGGCTTCTCGGACTTTGGGACGGGTTTCTTGGCCCATAATCCTGGCCTCGTGGTTGCAGGTTTCTTTGGTTGAAACTGCGATGGATTTTCAATCTTTGCCAAGCTCTTCCATAGAGCAATGAGGCTGTCCGTTTTCCTGGCTTTCACTTCAACTTCTTGAATGTTGGAGGTGTTTGGCCCATACTTGACCTTGATCATCGAGCATTGTTCCTTTCGAGGTTGAAACTCGAACTTCTCCTCCTTCCTATTGATGTAGAGGCGGATTTCTCCAACTCCAACATCAATCTGAGCCTTTGTGGTGCTAAGGAAGGGACGTCCCAAGATGAGGGGCGTTTCCTTGTCAATATCCATGTCAAGCACCACAAAGTTCACCGGGACGATGTGGCCTCTTATGCGAACCGGCGTATCTTCCGCAATCCCCAAAGGAAAGCGAAAGGATGAGTCGGCCAATTGCAGCCGCATTGTCGTCGGTGTCAGACGTCGGTACTTGAGTTGATCAAAGATGATCTTGGGCATAACGCTCACGCTAGCCCCAAGGTCACATAGTGCGTAGTCGAAGTGGAATCTCTTGATTGAGCAAGAGATTACTGGAAAGCCTGGATCAGTTTTTATTGTAGAAGGTTCTCCTATTTTCCTGTTCTCCCCTGCATGGTTAGTTCTACGAGAGAACATTTCTCCTCTCGTAGTGATAACATTAGCTTTTTCAATGGGAGATTCTGGTTGCCCAGGAATCTGCCCAGATTTAGCAGAAGGAACAAGAGCAGCAAGCTGAGCTATTTGAGTTTCTGTCATTTTATTAAAGCTCAATTGATTTTTAAAGGCAGAAGAAAGACCTTCTATTTTTGAATTTAAACTCTCTAAACTTTGATCATTGGCAGCAAGCTTTTTGTTGATTGATTCGTTGATTTTAGCTTGGCCATAAACCAAATCTTTCAAAGAAGGCTGATTATTATTAAAACCAGAGAAATTGTTACCTCTTTGATAAGATTGGCGGTTTTGATTAAAACCTTGACCTCCACTTGGACGATACCCATTGTTGTTGTTCATGTAGAATGCTTCTTCATGGGTATGGTTGGGGCAATCCTTCCCCATATGGCCGGTGTTGCCACATTCCTCACACGTAATGCGTGAGTCAAGTGAACGAACACTACCATACGTGTTGAAGTCGTCCAAGCGCTTCATAACGAGGTCGAGCTTGGCGGACAATAAGTCACCTCCTCGATAGGGTGTACGCCTTTACAGCGTGGTTGGAGACGTTCATCGCTCCACCCTTGATTGGAGACCATCTTCTCAATAAGTTCTTTAGCTTGAGCAACGGTCATTGAGAAGAAGGCTCCTCCAGCAGCGGCATCCACATGTCCACGGGTTGTTGGTGTCAACCCGTTGTAGAAATGTTGAAGAATGAGCCATTCTTCCATCCCGTGGTGTGGGCAGGCGGATATGTAATCTTGGAGCCTATCCCACGCCTCGGCGATGGTTTCATTGTTGGCTTGCTGGAAGCTTGAAATTCTTCCACGAAGGGCATTGGTCTTGCCCAACGGGAAAAACTTTGCGAGGAACGCGGTAGAACAGCGGTCCCAAGTGTCAATGCTGGCACGATTGGCATAGAACCATTGTTTCGCCTTCCCAAGGAGGGAGAGGGGAAACAGACGAAGCCGGATAGCATCTTGATTGACTCCGGCGGTTGCCGATGTGTTGCATATCTCAAGGAATTGCTGAAGATGAGTGTTGGCGTCCTCCGTGGCCTTTCCACAAAAGGGAATGGCCTGCACCATAGTGATTAGGCTTGATTTGACTTCAAACCCTGCGTCATCGGCGTTGACATTGGGCCCAACGGGAACATTGGCAACGGAGGGAGCAGAGTAGTCATGGAGGGTCCTTTGATCAGCCATGTCAATAAGTGATGATGGTGCGGATGATGTCGGTTCGCCTGTCAGGAGTGTTGCTTGTGAGGGAGAGTCGACGCGGGGTCGGACTTTCCTTACAAGCGACTCTGGATTATCGACAAAGTTTTCCGGTAAGTTGAATCCACGCATACACTATCCTGTTTTCACATCAAAAAGAGAAAACAGATCAAGGTTAGCCTGCAAAGGATAATGGTTAAATCACATCAAGTGTAATCATGAGTAATCATTGTATACACTTGTCAACAATTGTCTTCCCCGGCAACGGCGCCAGAAATGCTTGTTGGTATTTCTTACACCAAACAGAAAACACCACCTTAGGCTGGTTAGGCCTAGAGTGAATATTCCCGGTTCGGCGCCAGAAATACTTGGGGTTAAGTTACTTGCTTAGGATACATAATAATCCACAACTAGCAACGAGTGCCAGATATGTATTATTAGTATTTAATCATAAAAGATAATCCGCAAGCGCACGGATAACCCGTTGTAGCATTTCACCCGAGAGTATTCCAGGGTATCGTTATTTATATTTTCCCAAAGGAAGACGTGGTTGACAAGTGTGTACTTATACTCATGGTGTTACAAATGATAGATCATAACCAATATCCAAATGCAGGGGTAAGGCAATAAAGGATAGAGGATAGTGCGACACACACAGCAGGCAGTTCCACTCTCTGATAAAAGGCGAGAGGCGGCTCTAAGCTAGACTAAGGTTAAGTAAGAAGAACTGCTACTCCTAATGTACATCGTCAAGTAGCGTGCGTAGCATCTACCTATAGCCTAAGCTGCACACAAGCCAAGACTGAGCTGTTCTACTGCCAAGCCATCATCGGGAGATCCAGCGATCAGAGTCTGCCCCAATCTCCGGACATTTCATATATACTCCTACGCCATACCCGAACGTGGAGGATTACAAGGGACGGACAGGGCTGTCACCACCTGCCGCCTACTTCTACAAACCGTGGGGCACGAACACGCATCCAAGGGTGGAAAGGAAGCCCTAGCACCATGCTAGCGTAACTAACCACAACTCTAGATCCCTCGAGGCACCTCGCAAGGCGATAAACCTAGAGCACTCTTGCAAGACAATGGACCCGATGACTAAGCAAAAGGAACAACTAGATCCAGCGAGCGATTACTTAGACAAAGAATCAAAGCTAGCACTACATTAAGCATAGGCGTTCGTCGCTCAAGAACGAGCGACGAACGATGAACGATGAAGAACGATCATCGTTAACCGATGATCGAGTATGAACGAACGACGAACGAACGATGAACGATCATGAACGAACATCGATGAACGATGAACGAACGATGAACGAACATGAACGAACGAAGAACGTTCATCCAAGATCAAGGATGAACGATGAACTAGCATAAGCACATAACTACTACAAGAACGATGATATTCCATTGATAAATAAATAAGTCTTACAAAGAGAGTAAAAGGATACAAGGGAAATACCCCAAACTCTCCAAGGGACTTGGGAGCCAAAAGGGCAGCCCACTACTCAGCCTAATCCTAACTAGAGAGCCCCTAGCTCTGGATGTGTGAAGGAGGGAATGAGCCTCTTGTGTTGTGTGTCTTCTAAGGAGGGGGGTACCCCTTTATTTATAGCCTTGAAGGTCGGTTCCTGGAGGCGGTTCCGTAGGTCGGTGGCATTAATTGCAGGCGTAACCGACCTCCAGAGGTCGGTTTGCAACCGCCATAGAAAGATGGGCCCAGGGGGACCACCTGGCAGGTCGGCCGACCTAGGTATAGGGGTTGGCCGACCTGGCCCTGGCCCCTCCTGGGCTTGGCTTTGGCAGGTTGGCTCCCCTCGGCCTTTAAGCCTCTTTTCCAGGTGCGTGGCCTCAGTTGATATTCTGGTAAATTCTGGGCCTTTAATCCTTGAATTATATTCCCGTGGCGAGCGTCGTTTGATGGACGTGTTGGAATCGTCGCCTTGGGCCTTGTTTACACCTGGAAATCCCTGTTTTTCACCTGCGCATCCAAATCTAGAGGTACACGTGGAAATAGGTTTTGATAACAAAATGCAAGTAGTAAGTGTTAGTTCTTCCTTATTTATAGAGCTAATTGACGGTCAAAAACTGGGTCTAAGGACCGTCAACACCCATACGGCACCTTCACATATCGTCGGATGTCATTTGGTTTATGCAACGCACCTGCTTCATTCCAGATATGCATGATGGCTATCTTCTCAGATCTTGTGGAAAAAGTAATGGTGGTGTTTATGAATGATTTCTCTGTCTATAGAGAAACATTTGATAGATGCCTCCACAACTTAGAGAAGTACTGCAGAAATGCAAGGATGCAGACCTGGTGCTAAATTGGGAGAAATGCAATTTATGGTAACAGAGAGAATTTTCTTAGGACACAAGGTCTTAGCCCGAGGGATAGAAGTTGACAAGGCAAAGATTGATGTCATTGAGTCACTTCCACCCCTGAGGAATATAAAAGGGATCCATGTTTCTTGGGACACGCAGGATTCTACAAAAGATTCATTAAGGACTTCTCCAAGAAGGCCTGACCTCTTACCAGTCTACTGGCTAAGGATGCATCCATCATCTTTGATGACAAGTGCATGGAGGCTTTTAATGAACTCAAACGAGCATTAATCACAGCCCTCATTATCCAGCCTCCAGATTGGAAACTCCCTTTTGAAATCATGTGCGATGCAAGTGATTATGCAGTAGGGGCAGTGCTGGGGCAAACCAAGGATAAGAAGCATCATGCCATAGCCTATGCTAGCAAGACTCTTACAGGGCCACAGCTCAACTATGCAACTACTGAGAAAGAGTTGCTAGCAGTAGTCTATGCCATTGATAAGTTCAGATCATATTTGGTTGGAGCAAAGGTGATAGTATACTCCGATCATACAGCCCTCAAGTATCTTCTGACCAAGAAGGATGCGAAGCCACGTCTTAGCCGATGGATTCTACTCCTCCAAGAGTTCGACTTGGAAATCAGGGATAGAAAAGGAGTAGAAAACACCGCGGCAGATCATCTCTCCCGTCTGCAACCCAAAGACCCTGATGGGCCGCCGATCAATGACTACTTGAGAGATGACATGTTACTAAAAGTAACAAGTACTGAACCGTGGTATGCAAACGTTGTCAACTATATAGTAACATGATACATACCACCTGGGGAAGACAAGAAAAAGCTAGTCAGAGATAGCAGATTCCACCTATGGGCTGAGCCTTATCTATACAGGGTCTGCACTGATGGCTTACTACGAAGATGTGTGCCAGTTTTTGAGGCTATGGAGCATTCCGTACTAATGCTAAAGTGTGGCAAAGTGGGTTTTACTGGCCCACGATGTATGAGGATGCCAAGGAGTACGTACGGAGATTCCCTCGCTGTCAAAAACATGGAGGGATCAATGTGCGAGATGCAATGCCTCTTACGAACAATCTCCAGATCGATATCTTCGATGTTTAGGGAATAGACTTCATGGGTCCTTTCCCAAATTCAGAAGGCTATGAGTACATCCTTGTAGCAGTGGACTACGTCTCCAAGTGGGTGGAAGCACTACCATGCCGTAATGTAGATTCCATCCACTCGAAGAAGATGCTCCAAGAAACCATCTTCCCAAGATTTGACACACCTAGAGTGATAATCAGTGATGGTGGATCGCATTTCATTGATTAAAATTTTAAAAGGATGTTGCTGCACATGGAATTGAGCATCGTGTAGCAATCCCATATCATCCACAGACTAGCGGTCAAGCGGACACTTCTAACAAGCAAATCAAGAATATCCTCTAAAAAACCATCAATGAAATGGGCAAAGCCTGGAAAGGAAAGCTTCATAAAGCATTATGGGCTTACAGGATGGCATACAAGACTCCCATTGGTATGACCCCATACCAATTAGTTTATTGGAAGACATGCCACCTACCAGTCGAATTGGAATTCAAAGCATACCCAGAAATGGAACATGGACCTAGACCAAGCCCAAGTTAAGCGGCGAATTCAAATTGCCGAGCTTGAAGAATGGAGAGAAGGCATACCACAGCTCCACTGTATAAAGAGAGGACAAAAAGATGGCATGACAAGCGCATCCGGGAAAAGAACTTCACGCCAGGGGATAAGGTATTACTCTTTAACTCTCGCGTTAAATTATTTGGCCAGAGTAAGCTTCGGAGTAAGTGGGACGGCCCATATACCGTAGTAGAAACCTCTAAACACGGGGCGGTCACACTCCGAAGTGACGATGGAAGTCATTTCAAAGTTAATGGCCAGCGCTTAAAAATCTTCTTGGAACCCTCCACACCTTTACTCAAGGAAGTAGATGTCCTCGAACCCTCTCAGTATTAAGAGTAAAGCATCTACGGTCTAGCCACGACCTTAACCGAGCCCTATACACTATTTTCCCCTCTAGTTTTTATTAAATATAAAATTTCAATTTTTTGGGGAAAGTACAGGCCGGCCGGCCCCACACCCAGGCCGGCCGGCCCTGCCAAAGTTCAAAATTTTTCAAAACTTTTTGTGGCGGCGTCCCTGATCAATCCAAACGGAACACCGAACACTAACTCGCCGATCGGAGTTTATCTCATCTGGAGTGGATTTTTTTCACTTTAAAAACACATCAAAAATTCATTTTCACTCCATATCCTCTTCTTCCACCTTCGACCATGGGTGAGAGAATACCGAAGAAGAGCCCTTCCAGCCTGTCTCCACACTTTCACAATGATCCCTATCCAAAATCGACCAGCAAGAAGTCCCGGAACCGCGGATCGTCATCGTTGGAGGACTTCCTGGCCTCAAACGGGGAAGGATCGGGCGTCGCGAGGCTCCTCGCCTTTGACAACCCCTGGGAGGCCACGAGGGACGGCGAAGCGCGTGCCTGGGACGCCGGCACAGACCGGCCGGCCTAACCCCTAGGCCGGCCGGCCAGCCCAAGGCGCAGCTGCAGTCCATCCAGGGGCAGCGGGAGCTCCAACTCGGTGTGGTCCTTGGCACCTGCCGGTGGGATAGGAAAGAAGCAGTATCGCCGCGGTGTGGCACATCCCGTGATCGGTGAGCTGTCCCCCAAGACGGGCAAATCATTGGCGCTGCCCACTCCGACTCCAAACGAGGACAATGGAATGCCACATCTACCAGCACTTCCTGAGGCGGGGAACCATCAGATCGTTCCTGATCTGGAGGAGCCCATTCGGTCCTCGCCCAAGAGTCATGACTCTGGTCATGCCCCGAGTCGCTACTCGAAGGACGCCTATGAGTACGCACCTAAGTATGTGTGCCATGGCTACACGGGCAGGCGTGGGTGCGAGAAGGTGCTGTACCGGAAGGTACAGAGGGGTTCGGTCGCCAACACGGAGTTATTTGATTCCTCCCCACTACTAGAATCCTAAGCAAGGCCGACCACGAAAGTACGTCCCCGACCAACCCTAGGTAAAATTAAAGATGCCCGACGGTTTCATACATTACCGATTGTTACAAACCTAATGCTCGGCGTTGCGCTTGAAAACCGAGGGTTAGAACTCTCCCCTCGGTTATTAGTCCACGTTACTGACGGTCCAACTCACCCGGTCGGCTAATAGTTCAGGTGACCGATGGTTGATAAAATCCTCGACGGTATGGAAGCAACGGACGGCAAAATGCTAAGGACCCGATGGACCAGCTTGTTACTTCGTACTCTACAAATCAGTCAAAATGCAGTTATTATCCAGCGCCAATCTAGGATCCGTCAAAGGGCAGGTACAACGCTACACATAGGCAGTCTCATAGGCCGTCTCATGCAACGCCACGTAGGATTTTTGATGAGGTGGAAGAGAGAGAGGGAGGAAAAAGAAAAAGGCGGTTGTTTCGCGAGGCAACCACCTCAAACGCTAAAATTTAGGAGTATGAGACGACTTACACACCATTGTACGAGTTTTAGTTGTCATGCAACTCATAAGCATTCCTTTTCTCATCCATAAATTAAAGGAAGATGTAATTACTACGAGACAACTAAAACAATCATCCATTGTATGTGTGGTCTCATAAAGCGTCTGATGATTACATGTCATGCATGAGACCACCTATGAGACAACACCTTTGCACCTGCCCTAAACATGTCCTTTTAGAAGAAACACCCTACGTGGCTAATTTCCTTCTCCCTGTTCCTCCTTAATCCAATCCACGATTCAGAACCAAAGATTGACGTGTGCTTCCATGGAGGATTCGTCGATCGAGCTACGGCCATATCTCCACTAATGCAAAGCGGCCGCACCCGGATACGCCTCCCTATATCAAAAGCAACCGTCGCATCGAACAGCGGCTAGTCCGCTGCACGAAGGACGCCATACTCGATGTGTTCTTCCAGTTAACAATACTGGATTCGAATTGGTTATGATCCTTTTGTAATCATTCAAATTCATTCTCCTTGATCTCTGAAAACCGTGCTGCCATTCTTGAGGCGACGGTCGCATCGCACTGCATGAGTGCAATGGATGTCGTTCTAACTGCATGGATCTGTTCGTCCAGATAATAGATCCAATAGGCATTAATCACTTCGTTCTGAAAGACTGGAACTAATATATCTTCTTTTTCGTTAATCTGCTAGTTTTCAGGGAACTTTGCAATCCGAGACCCATCTACACATCGGTAGATGCAGTCTGCAGCCCGGCCTCAGTTTTCATTTTTATGGTAAATGCATCCAACGCTGAGAGCCCTTTGTCCCTTTACTAATCACTGATTTAATCTTTTTTCCATTTTTGTGGATTGATATTTTCTCTCTCAAGAAGGATGATTTGGAGCTGCGAGGAGCTACAGAATTTGGACCAAATCTGATGAAGTCAGTCGAAGGATCTGGGTTTATCTTGTATGCGACAGGGCATGCATTGTGGGATTGTATCCACACAACCAATACTGTTGTCTTTTTTTTTTCCGGTTTTGTTCAATGTATCAGTCTTCGGATAAGTTTAGGAAAATATGTAGAGTCGTATTGTATCTTTTTTCTTTGGTTCCGTTCAATGTAATAGTCCAGAACTCATACGAGTGATTTTTTATCTTAATTCTTCAGACTTCCCTCAACTCGATTTCAATCTATGGGTGAACTGTTAGAGGTGAAAATACAATCAATACTACTATCATGTTCGCAGAATCTGAGAAAATGTCAAAAGAAACTAAAACTAGTGAATGGAATAATCATTTCAGCTGCAAATATTTAAATAATTGTCCACGTTAAATAACATGATTCACCAAAGAGTGACCGACGGTAGTTACTGGTCAGGCATGCAATGACCGACTGTTTCCTCCATTTGCTTGAGCAGGCAATGACCGTGAGTGCAAACCGTCGAGCTTTCACTCTTGGTAATATAATGGCCGAGCGTACCTTCGGGACATTGGGGAATCCCCAACCACCAGTGCGCGACGGTGAATGGCCGACGGTCCACGCTCGAAGATTATGTTTCCCGATAGTATAAGTTAATGTCCGAGGGTTAAGAAACCGTCGGCCTTGGTTGGTTTTCTAGTAGTGCCCCCTCTCATAGGAACCGCAGCTCGCCACTGCCGATCAACGGTCCCCCTGGCCAGATGGAGTTTAGTGACGCCGATGACACCAACAAGGAATTGCTCAATGCGTTCCACAAGTTGGAGAGGCGCATCACTAAGGTGGAGGGCCACCAGGGTGAGGCGTTCATGGAGCTGGAGAAGAACAAGGACAAGACCAACCTTGTTCGGAAGGGAGCCATGGCCAAGCTGAAGAGGCTCTACAAGCTCATTGGGTTCAGCGAGTACTTTGAGGCCGCCTCCCCATAGGAGCATTAGGATTAGATAGTGGCACTAGTTTTAGTTTTTATTTCATCAATTTGCTTTGAATTCGATTAGATTTTGCTTTCTTTCATTTTAATGCTTTGTAACAGCCCAATGCTCCTATGAATGAATAAAATAAAGTGTCAAAGTGATTGTTTTTAATGTGAGTGCTCAATTAATTATCGGTTGGTTTATGTGGGCAACCACATAAACGAACCCCTGCACGCTCACATTTTTCCGAAGTGCGCAGGACCAAAACAGAGTGTACACCGTGGCACACCGTCATGACGAAACAGGGAGCCAACCGGGGGAAGACCCCGCCGGCCGGCCCACACCCCAGGCCGGCCGGCCTGGCCGAAGTACCAAAAAGGTCGATGTAAAAACCAAAAACACTCTGAATAAAAACAAGGAATTCCCAAATGCATATGGTAAATTTTACACAAGTTTGAAATTCAAAGGTTTTTTAAATTTGAGGTGAATTTGCTAGACTTGGCGCACATTCATTTTATTTGGTGTAAATTCAAAAAGGGTCAAAATTTTTAGTGGATCTTAGATGAAAGCATACACTTAAGCATAGGTTTTATATTTAAAAATTTCAGTTTGAAACTAGGTTTGAATTATTTTAGTGAATTCTTATTTTGAAAAATCATGGCAAGGTCAGAGTTAGACAAAAATTCAAATTCGGGGTGATTTTTATTCCCTTTTTATTTTGCTTTGAAATTTGGGGTGTTACATCGGGCAAACGCCCAGCCTCGGCTCCCACCCCTGTCCCTTATCTTCAAGTTCATCGCCACTCTTTGATTTGCGCACATGGCAGAAAACGGATCGGATACGAGCGGATAGTGCTCATCTCGTATTCTATCATATATTTTTTTTACTCGGATTCGGAGTCGGAGCGGATACGACCGGATAATTATTTCTACATCCCATACCCTGTCCCATATTCTTTGTTCGGACTCGGAGTCGGACATGAATATTATCATATAGTTTGTAAGGATGAAAAATCAGAAGATAGAGAAGCAATTAGAGTAAGAAAGGATATACTAATCATTGATATATAGGATCAAGATCATTTTGATTCTTATTTAAGTTAATTGCACGATTTTACACTATATTTTTTGGTCTATAATCGTTATAAACTTACTCAGATTCACATGATATTCGGATTCAGGACGGATTCCACTCGTCCCGTATCCTATCCTGCTATTATTTTTCGGACTCGGATTCAGGCACTGATAGTGTCGGATAATTATTGATGCATCCCGTATTGCCCATGTTGATTTTATGCGGATGCAATCGGTCGGTCGGATATTATCCGTCCCGTTTTCACCCTGGCAGACAAATCTGTGCTCCGGGCCAGAGGATCCTCGCTGCGCTTCGATTAAAAGGTATGGGCTATTTATTCTTTCATTATTACTGCGTTTCGGATGCTGCTGCTGTGTTGATGCTGCGTTATTTCCCCCACATCCCTGTCAAAATCTTAGGTTCTGGCGACGGCAGATATAGGTTCCCTTCTCTCCGCCGTGGCTAGCACGTTTCCTCTCTTAAGCCTAGCGTCCATGGTCGCAAGTGACACGGCCAGCCTCGAAACTACGGAATCGTGCCACAGGTAAAAAACAAGGGAAGCGCGAGTTTTCTGGGGCCAATTATTACTAGTTTTAATCAAATCGATTTGTAGGATGGCTAATTCATGTGAGGATTGTTTACCCCTTCCATCCTTTTGCATATGCTTGGTTCGTAAGTTTATTCGCTCAGGGCCGTTGCTAGCCCTCACACAAAGCTCCAGCACAGGTATTGGTGCTTCTTTGTGGTGCACTTTTTCGGTCTACCAATATGTCCTATAGTGCACCTTTCAGACTTGTTTTGTCACGTCACAATATTTTTCACTCCCTATTTTGATTAGAAAGTTAGCCATCAGGATCTGTGCATATGGTAAGAGAGGCTATACAATATATATATATATATATATATATATATATATATATATATGAGTAAATTTCATAAAACTACAACTATTCTGCCCTCTTATTTCACAAAACTACAACTTTTTTGGCACATGTGTCAGTGACGGGTGGATCCATATCACATGGCACATGTGTATACGACATGTGGGACTAGACCCAGTAGTTGTAGCTTTGTGAAACAAGAGGTCAAAATAGTTGTAGTTTTGTGAAACAAGAGGTTAGAATAGTTGTAGTTTTGTGAAACTGACCAAAAAAATTGTAGTTTTGTGAAATTTACTCTATATATAAAGGTTGCTTCCATGTGTGAGTGTATTAATATATAGTGCCATAATCTCTTTCATGTCTCCCGATCGTGCGGAACTTTTGCCCTTGAAATTTCCACATATTAAAGGATTTATCGGGAACAATGCTGACATGTAAATTATAGTACTTATGCTCCTTGAAAGCAAGGCTGAATACAATTTGTTCAGTTGAGGCTAACAAAGTTTGTGGTTCTCATCATTTAAAAATGGCTACTGCATGTCGTAGCAATATTCAGTACTGTCCTGTTAATGTTCAGCATTGTTCTACTTCTATTTTAACTAACAAGTTGTGCTATTTGGCAGATGAACGCCAAAGCCTAGACGGCGAAGCAGACTCGTCGCTGCCCAGAATCTTTGCTGCCATGCACAAGCAAAAACGAAGCGACGTCATGGCTGACATTTCTGCTACTTCAGTGTGCGCGCGCGTGCAGATGGATCTGAGCTCGTAGGAATTAGATCATGAGTACGCCCAGGCTTCTATTTTTAAGAGCAAGGCCATCGCGGTTGGCTTGAAGCCAGTGTCACGTTGAGCATGTAGCCAGAGGTGAACAACGCTGGCGCCCATCACAAGTTCTGAAGCTCAATTTTTTAATTCGCAATCCGGGAGTGGAAGGAGTGAACAGAGAAGAGGGCTCCAACGGGTCCCACAACTATCTTGGAGCTTGTTTCCAGCTCGGCGCCGGCAGTGGCGCCGAGTGCCCTGTCCCCCACCCTTTCTCTTTGCTCCAGCTCAGACTTTTGCTGATGTGGCCGGCTACAAGCCAATGCATTGGCCCTGCTCTAACTAACCAGTTGTGTTATTTGACGAGTACGCCAAACCTTTTCTTCAAGTCTTTCTTGATGATTGGTTGCCTTCAATAATTTGGATCAAGAGCTTGATGAGGTCGCGGTCGATAAGGTGGATCAAGGCTAAGGACATGCTAGATCCAAGTAAGTATTGGCATGGTGTAGATGTTAGCTTGAGTCTATAGGAAAAACCAGACTATTAAAGGGGATCGAGTTGTTTCTCTTAAAGCACACTAGGTGTAGAGATCTTTGGATGCAAAGTGAGTCTCTGAGGCACTAGAATGGAAGAAGAGAAGTGAAGGAATCAAGGTTGAAGATGTTGGAAACGAGGATCGAAGAGGAGATCAAGTTCCAGAAGAAAAGTAGTCACCGTATAATGCGGTGCCAGTCACCGTATAATGCGGTGCCAGTCACCGTATGATACGGTGAGTGTGGCAGAGGAAGTCCAGATGAAGAAGAGTTCCTGACAGTGAAAAAAAGGTCACCGTATGATACGGTGGTCACCTTATGGTTTTCAGAAACTGAGCAGTTGCTGGATGTTGAAGAGATGGAGTCACCGTATGATACGGTGATAGTCACCGTATGTTACGGTGAGCCAAGGAGATGAAGTCCAGAGATGGAGGTTCCTCTGGCAGAGGAGAGAAGGGTCACCGTATGATACGGTATCAGATCACCGTATCATACAGTGGATCATACGGTGACTCTGTGACAGACTGCTTTTGGGACAACGGCTAGTTTGAGGTTGAGGACCTACATATAGTTGGTAGTCTGCCCCTTGGGGGTTCTTTTGGCCGTGATTTGAGTTGAGGATACCAGGTGAGAGCCAAGGGCAAGGAAGAGTAGCACTTGAGAAGGATTTGGAGAGATCCTAGTGCTTGGGAGAGTAGTAATAGCATCCATTGATCTCTAGGCCTAGTGTGAGCTTGAGAGTGTCAATTCGGTTTGTTACTCTTGGTCTATGGCAGGGCCTAGACCAGTTAGGTGTTAGTGTTGAGCTGTCCAAGAGGAGTGTGGAAGCTAACACAAGTTTGTACACGGTCTTGAAGCTTCTCGTGCGAAAGAAGCATCACTAGTGGAGCGCCCTTTGGCCCACATCACATGTGAAGCCTTACGCTCGGAGGAGTGCCTGGCGGGACGTGCCCACGATTTCACTCGAAGGGTAAAGTGTACTCTAGAGGGGATTGCCTTGTGTAGAGGGACGGGGTCGAGACTCCAGCGGGAGTGACCCAACGTGAAGTAGGGGTAGGCGCCATCCTTTCGAGACCATGGAAAAAATCATGAGCATTTCTACCCCTATCTCCTTTACTTACTCGCGTTTAGTCTTCCGTATTTGAGCTTGTTAGTAGAATTGCTTGATAGGGTGCTTTTTGCTAGACTTGTTAGTGTGCGCGCTTTGCTAGCTTCTTGTTCTTACTAAACTAGTCTAGCTAGGTTTATTGTCTTGATTACCAAGTAGAAAATTTGTGTTGGCACCGATTCAACCCCCCCCCCCCCTCTCGGTACCCTTGATCCTTACACGCGGGCGCCGGTGGCCAGGGGCCGCGGGAGCGGGGGCGGGCGCTGGAGCCGGGGGCGGGGACGGCGGGCGCGGGCGCCGGGGGCGGCAGGCGCGGTCGTCGGGGGCCAGGGCGCCGGCGGGCGCAGGCGGCGGGGAGGCCGGGGGCGGCGGTGCGGGGCGGTGGGCGGCGGCGCAGGAGAGGTGCGACCGAGAGAGGAGCGAGAGCGAGAGAGGATCGAGCAGCTAAGTCCTTAACCGATACGTTTGCCGAGTGCCAAACTGTTTACTGAGTGACGGCACTGGGCACTCGGCAAAAGCCTTTTTTGCCAAGTGTGCCCATGGGGCACTCGGCAAACATTGTTTGCAAAAAAAAATCAAACAAATTCAAAAAATCACCAAAATTTGACATGACACAATTTATATGATCTATTGCCTATAAAAAAGGTTTGAAGTCAAACTCCAATTCGACCATCAATTTGACTCCAAATCTTAACGACCCATTCTCAACTCTAAGGTGATGTTTGGATAATGGGAAATGAGAGGTGGGTTAGAGATTGGGAAATGGTGTATGAGAGAACGAAGGGTTGAGATTTAATGTGATGGAGAAATAAAGGGTCTTGATTTCCTATCCTATTTCCCTATACCTATCTCGATCGCCATTTCCTGAAATCCAAACACCACCTTCGGTTCTTCTTCGGAGATTCTCCGTTTTGTGAGCAACGTACGTGACAACTTGTGCGAAACCTTCTCTACTTTTTACCACAACCTCCACGTATGGTATCATGATATCCTGACAATTCTCATAATTTTCAGACTTCATTTGCTTTTTATAAAATTTAAATACAATTCCACACGTTCGTGGTCATATTTCATGAACAAGATACGCGAAATTTCCTTTCATTTCCCAGCCTCACATTGAACTCACTAACATGAATATCATTTTTCGATTCACTTTATTCCATTATTCGAATCACTTGCAGTTTAAATTTGACTTAATTATCATGAAAAATATAATTAATGAAATAAATTAACTAACTATAGCAAACGGATGGAGAAATATACCAAAATTCAATATGAAGAACCCTGAACTGTCTGTGGGCTGTAGAAAAAAATTGGTGGGCAGAAGGGGAAGAAAACAAATATTTTGCTGAGTGTCAGTCCAAAGCACTCGGTAAAAGAGCCTCTTTGCCGAGTGACCCATGTAGACACTCGGCAAATCTTCCAGTTTGACGAATGTCTCTAATGGACACTCGGCAAACATGTGACGGCCGTCGCCAGCACTGACGGCCGGCGCGCGTGACTTTCACGTGGGAGGCTTTGTCGAGTGTCCAGTGGTCAACACTCGGCAAAGATTCATTTTTGCTGTGTGTCTCTAGCGGACGCTCGGCAAACGTGACTCTGTGCCGAGTGTTGCGCCTTTGCCGAGTGCTGTTTTTCGGACACTCGGCAAAGGACCGCTGCCGCCCTGCCGTCAAATTCTCTCTCTCCGGCGAGCTCGCGTCCGTTTCCCCGCAGTCCTAGCTTCCCCCTCACCTGCACAGATCCCTGAATCTCTCTTGTCCTCGCGAACCGCAGCCGAAGCCGCCGGATTTCGCATTTCCCCAGTCGCCATTCCTCCCTTGGAGCCAACCTCGCCGTCGAGATGCTACTTCCAGGACATCTCCTCGTCAAATACTTCCGCGCCGGCCTTCCTCTACACAAGGTGAAGCTCCGCAGCCATTATTTGGACGTCTTTGTGCCTTGTCACACTCGCACAGCCATGCCCCGTTCAGTGCCGCGGCGCTGCGGCAGCCATCGCCGAGCTCGCTGCTGTGCTGCTACAGTGAAAGGCAGGACGAAGCTAGTTAAACTTTGTTGTGTGTACTTGTTTAAATCTGCTGAAAGCTTCCAAAAATCACACAAAAAAGTATACAAAGCAGAAAAATATGAAACTAAATTTGTTAGAATCACAAGGAACATATCAAAATAATAAAAATAGTTGCATGTTATGGAAGGCATTTCTAAAGAACCTACTTATTCATATGTATTTGCATTGTTTTCTCAATATCTGCTTATTTACTCATCATTAAATCATGAACTCTTGCATACTTGCTTTATGCCATGCGTCAATGCTATCGTTGTATTTATGTGGGCCAAATGTTAGTGGTAGATGCAACACTTAAAAAAAATAAGATTCCTTTTCTAAAATGATCATTTACATGTTAATCTCTAAACAGGACAATGTTTTACAATCAATTTCCATTTAAATTGTTTCTCAAATCTTCGGGGGCATCACAGACATTTTCACAGCTTTTTCACCGTCACAACTCTTTCAACCAAATGGCTTTCAGCTTTTCCACAGCTCAGATCACAGCAGCTTTTTCCACAGCTCACAGCCACAGCAATTTTTTTCACAGCCACAACCAAACACACTTAAGCCTTACTAGAGTCTAAACCCAACAAAGAAGAAAGATAATCAGCTGTTTAATTTGGCATAGACCAAAACCTCACAAAACTCTCAATTTCCTTGTGTGCATATGGTCAGGAGTTCATGTGGAGGCCCGGCGGCACACCTGCCGCTCCGACAGGCAGCGGGACTGCAAGCTGTTCGTGTTTGGGGACTCCTTCGAGGACACCCGCAACCGCACGCCGATCTCGGAGGACGACCCTTACGGCATTTCCGGCCCGACCCACCGAACGCGTGCAACCTGGCGCTTCTTCGACGGCCTATTTCGGTCAGATTTCCTCGGTACGTGATCTAATTACTACGAGCTCAGATCCATCTGCATGCGCGCGCGCACTGAAGTAGCAGAAATGTCAGCCATGACGTCGCTTCGTTTTTGCTTGTGCATGGCAGCAAAGATTCTGGGCAGCGACAAAAGATCTGATTTTTCATATTTCCGTGGTTTGGCCCTGGGGAAGAAATTACCATTCCCGCCGGTTCCCAAGTTTTAAATGGCCTTCCGACACTCGGTCATAATAGCCTGGCTCACATAGCCACATATTCCAAACACGGCATCTACCACCCACTTACACATTTCAAAAACTCTAAAGATTAATAATTGAGAGCTCTGATGCTAGTGTGTCAAGAACTGTGACAACAGACTATCCGGATAGATTTAACACTCTACAGAGATTGTACACTTTACCCACGAGTTAAGCACTCTTGTATGGAGAGTAACTTAACGCTCTTCCATCTATCCCGATATTCTTCACAAGTCCACGCCGGAAGGAGCCAGGTCTAAGGTTGGGTATTAATTCACCCGAAAAGTTTAGCACATAGCGGTGCCTGGACTTCCGCTGCGAACTACAAGCCTCCAAGTGGAACTTGCTTGTATCAAACACCAGATAGTAGGGGAGTCCTGTCCATAACAGTTCCATGGTTGTACGGTAAGACATTAGGTAGTATCCAACGAACCGGTCCTTATACGGCTAGGGCGAGCGTGACGGACACCAACAATTGACCATGGGGTCAGCACCAGTACCTCGCCCTCAACCTATCAAATTCCCACTTCACATTACTTCACCATCACATCACTTAGTTGTTTCTATCTCCCACCCATTTATTTAATTACGCACACCACCAAATCACATACTGCACAACATGTTTTGTTTGATAAGAGTATATGTATATAGAGATGTGGCGACGCGAACCGTCGTGAGGTTTCCTAAGCATAATCTAAGCAAGCGGCATTGCAGACATTAACTGCATGAATGTCATATAATCTTGGGTTCATAGTAAGATATATATCAACAAGGTAAGGTTTTGGTTTGTATGAAATTATCAATCAATCAAGTAGGTAAAGCTATATTGCATATTTAAAACATCATAGCTTAAGACCCCATGCACATAAATAGAGTAGGCTCTAGATTGGGTTCTACATTAACTATTATAGGATAAATATGTTCAAGGGAGTTAGAGCTTGCCTTCTGGGTCCGCTTCCAGTTCTTCTGCGAAGTTCGGGTCCTCGTTCTCCTCCTCCTCGAACCATCCGTCAGCTATCAAGCGCAAAAAATAAAATAAACGCTAGCATAAAATAAAATAAGCCAATAAGAACCAATTAAGATCCAATTAAATAAAATGAGAGAGAGTTAGGGTAAAAGCTGATGGTGTTGGAATTGGGACGGAACAGAATGTGTGGCAGCTTAAGGGAGGTTTTATGGTGATTCATCCTTTGGTGGCCGCACCATTGGATAGGTTGGGTCACGACGAATGCGTGAGTGCAAGAATCGCTCAAAACGGAGCTAGGGTTTGGAAGTTACCGTATTTTAGGGGCTGATTTGGAAAAGATGGGGACTAAAGTGTAGCTATGGAAAAGTCTATGGGTGTTTGTGTAAAAAGGCAGGTCCTAAATCTAATTTAACTAAAGTCCAGGGGGTCATAGTGTAAAAAGATAGGACCTTTACTTTAATTTAGACGAAGTCTAGGGGTGTAGGTGCAAAAGTCTAGGTCTGTGCTTGAATAACAGAAAGGTCAGGGGGCTTGGTATAAGATCTAGGGGCTTATGTATAGATTGTGCAAGTACGAGGGGGCTTGGTGTAAAAATACATGGCTCAGGGATTTTCTAGAATTTTTGGATTTGTTTTTCTACTGGAAAAGTGGTGCACGGTGCCAGTCTAGCTACCGTGCTGTAGACCGCTTACACACCCGAAGGGGTATGTAATCGTGGCCGTGGATGCGAGGATGGACGGCTGCAGGTGATTGAGGGTGAAACACAGTGGACAGAACAGTGGGCGGCGGCGGCGTTGGGGCTCGGGCTCGCTGGAGTCTAGCCGAAACGGGGCTCCGGTGGTCCTGGCCAGTCATGGGCTAGGTCAGGAGGGAGAGGGAGTCGTGGCGGAGGTGGGAGAGGGGTTCTTGGTGGGTTGGGCTCACCGGGAAGCGTGGCGCAACAAGCTCGCCGGAGGAGATGGGGTGGTGCTTGGTAGAGCTCGTGCTAGGGTGAGTAAAGAAGGGGAAGGTGGGGCGGCTTTTATAGGGTAGCTCATGCGCATCGCGACGACGGATTGGCGGGGCTGCGACAGTGGTGCTGAGGTGCCCTGACGTGCAGGGATAGGATGGCAGCCCGCTTTCCTGGCCATGTGACGGCGAGGCTTCGCGCAGGCCGGGACGTGGGGCGCCAGGCGTCGACTTCTTCGTCACCAGGGGTGCCACGCGAAGCTGCGGAGCAGTGTTGCGGCTACAGGCAGGTGGCTTTGATGAAGGTTGCGATGGCAGGCGGAGGTGTCCGGCAGACGCGCATGCTGAGTGGTGTAGGCGATGGGATGGCGCGCGCAGTGCGGTGTCGTGGCGCCAGGTGGCCTGCCTTCACCGTTAGGCGCTGGACAGGTGCGGTGGGTGTGGAAGGCATGGCGGTGTTCGACGCGACGACGACGCTGGGGTGGCGTAATGGAGAAGATGACGGACGTGCATCAACGCTGGGCCGGGCGGGTGCTGGGCTGGAGGGGTAAGGCCCATGTGGGAGAGGGAGACGGAAAAAGGCTGGGCCGCGGGGAAGAAAAAGAGGTGGTCGGGTTGGGCTGCAGGGGAGAAAGGATTTAAGATTTAGGGAAATTCAACCAAGCTTACATCAAATTCGAATAATTCAAAAAGGCAAGGGTTCCGTAAAATCCAGAAAATCCAGAGAGCACACACTTGAGCAAGCTTCGAGTTTTATTTAGTGAAATTTCATGATTCCTATGTTTGGCTGTTTTTATTTTAGGGTTTTGAACTTTGAAAATTCAAGAAAATTTGGCAGTTTGATTTCAAAATTTCTAGGGTGAAATTTTAGGGTGTTACATCGGAAGCGCTAGGTTGTGACCAGGCTGGGCGAGCGACACTTCATGCCGTAAGGCTGCGTTGTCAAGATGGGCAATCCGCGCCGCCTATCGAGGGCATGCCAAGCCGCACCAGCCAATTCCCAACTCCGGTCTCTCACCGATTCTTTTTTTTCTTTGCGATCGGGTGCCCCAAGGAAGCCAACGGGAGAGAGAAAGACGAGGATGGATAGGGACAAAGCCGAGCTTCCCACGGCTACTGTTATTGTTTTTCCAAATCATTGATGAGAGAATTCCCTATTTGCCCTAATAAAAATGATGCTTTCTTCTTTGGCCTAAATGAACTGAACTTCCTTGTGTGACTAAGATTTCAATTTTGGTTCCTTATATGGCCCTCTGTTGACTCTGTTAGCTTCTACCATGAAGCAAGCCTTCCCGTCAATGCGAAATGACTATTGTACCCTCCTTATCCACGACTCCCGTACAATCGCGAGAGGGAAGAAAAGAACAGAGCACGGCGACGGCGAGGAGTGACTGGCCGCAAATCCCGAGCGCTCGCCGCGGGCCAAGACTTCACCGCTCGCGAGGACTCCCGCAAAGCCAGGCGCCCAGCGAGGCTGTCGCCGCGGTGGCGGATCCCGGGCGCCGCAGGCAAGGACGCTCGCAATGCTGGGAGCCCGGCAGGTCGCGGGCTAGGGCGCCACTGCGGGCTTGCCTTCAGCCTCCCAAAGCTCTCTTCAGCTTGCTCGTGGCTCTGGGCTCCGGCATACCTTGCTCCGCATTGCTTTTGGGAGCGTGACTGGATGGACACAAGTCACACAACAACCATGGGCAGACGCCATGACCACCAGTGATGGTTCCTACTCAAACCCTCTATTCCCTCTTTCCAGGCCCTAGTCACCAGTCTGTAAAATTCACGATCCAAAACATGAATTTGGCCAAATTGATCTTAGATACCTCTTCTAACGAATCCGTTTTGGTGCTCACCGGCGCCTCTTCGGTTGATTTTCCCCACCAGCGATGGCTCTTCTCCATGGCGATTGATGTCGTGAACTGAAGAAGGAAGCAGGGGAAACATATTGGCTAGGTTTACGTGTTTCAGAGACCAAAGCGTATTTTCTGTCTTCTATTTTTTCCTTATGTTGATTGCCGAGGCAACGAACATGTGAGCAGCTGTTTTTGTCAGGCAATGCCATCAGCGCATCAACCAAACAAGTCCCTAATTTATGTGTCTACCAAACCCAACTTGTGAAACTTATCTATATTGACAATGAAACAAATACCAATAGAACTCTATTGGGGCAATTGCGTTTCTACCATCAGTTTGACCAAACCCAACTTGTGAAACTTATCTATATTCACAATGAAACAAATACCAATAGAACTCTATTGGGGCAGTTGCGTTTCTACCATCACTTTGTTGTCGTATTGTGATTTTACCTCCGAATCTGTATTTTGTGATTTTTTTGAACCGAATGAAGATTCTGCCATAACTCTGTTAGCAACACTTTGACGGTGTTAAATAGTGAGAGAAAAGACCAAGTTGCCCTTTCGTGATTTTACCATAATTTTTTACATTAACACATGTACAACAGATTTTTAAAGTTTTTGTTATTTTTTTAAGAAATTATAACAAATTCGAATGGATCAGAAAGATTTTGCAAATTTTGACAAAATTTGTTAAATTTGAACAAATTTTGACAAAACTTTCTGTTAATGTCAAATCTCCAGCACATATCTAGCATTTTGACAGTTGCTTTTAAAAGATTTTCTTGCTGCTTGAAATAGATGCCGGATTGTGGGTTGTTTAATACCAAAGACCAACGAATCCATCTAAAAAAAAAAAAGACCAACGAATCAAGGGTCCTCTCGTGGCTATCACATCTAATCCTTCTGACGGCTGTCAGCCATCAAGGATGCGTCCACCATTGCCGCATGCTTGCCACGCACGCTGCTTGGGGGCCGCTCGCCCTCTGAGCCTGCGCCACGCCTGCGCGAGGGCACTCCGCGCCCTGGCCGTGCCTCGGCGTGCTGTGACCGCGCCTGCCGAGCCGTGGCCTGCCCTGCCGTCGCCCGCGCCGCGCGCTCGCCCAGCCGCCCCTGCCCTTGCGCCGGCGCCACGCCACGCTGGCTAGGGTCAGGATTTGAAGAACGGGGATGGATATAGGGTCGGGAGCAACAATAGAGTCGAGACACTGTCCGTCGGGAGAAAGGTATTGGGTCGAGGGTAGTTTGGTCAGGTCAGGTTTCTTTTCTGTTTCTTTTAATTCCTTTATTCTCTTCAATTAAAATGATGGTAAACGGTAGCTTCAAGATGACAGATTGATGGTAAAATCACAGAAACGCAGATTCGAGGTTAAAATCACAATTGGACCTCAAAATGATGGTAAAACGCAATTTTCCCAACTCTATTTGTTAAATATTACATCCATGGGTAAAATTGTATTTTTGTCACCAAATTAACGGTGTTAAGTGGTCAAATTGACAGAAAGGCCAAGAAGGAACGAAAATTAAAATCCAGGTCATATAGGGAAGTTCAATTCACTTTGGGGCAAGGAAGGAAGCATCATTTTTATTAGGGCCAAATAGGGAATTCTCTCATCATTGATTGGGGTTGCGTCATACTGCCGATCTGTCAACACTCAAATAAGGAGGAGGCGGGTAGCCTCTCTGTCCGACAAGGACGCTACATAAGCCGTGTTGCGCACGGTGGCGACGACATCAGCGGTGGCTTGATGCATGGCGGTTCCACGGCTTAAGCACACTACAACAATAAGCCACTGTAGTGGCAGGCTAAAAACCACTGTAGCATCAGACTGGTCAGTCCGCCGCTACACATCTGAAGCTACAAATCATGATTTGTAGCTGCTGGTGCATGGAACCGCTGCTACATATGCTTTTGTAGCAGCGGACCCTGCCATCACCCGACGCTACAAATGATTTACAAAAATAAAAGAAAAAATGGGACCACTCCCGGTTGACACGCCGCGTCCGCCACCAGGCCGCCGCGCGCCCGCACTTGCCCGTTGCGCCTGCCACCGAGCCGCCGCCCGCCGCCGCACCCGCGCCCGCCACCGAGCCGCCGCCCACCGCCGCACCCGCGCCTCCCACTGAGCCGCCGCCCACCCGCGCCCACCCAATGCACCACCGCTGAGCCCGCCACCGAGCCGCCGCCCGCACCCTCCTGCATATAGAAATTTGGAAGATAGGAAAAGTTAACAACTTGTGAATTTACATCTACGCAACTAATAACAGAAAGACCAGATGCAAAAGGAGGAAACAAAAAAGAAATTCACTGATACCGTTTCTGGTTTTCTTGGAATAAGTGTTTAGTGCATTGTTGGCCTTGCCAAGAAAGAACCCTTGATCAGCTAGAAATTTCTTCCTGATCTCTGACACGAACATTTTCTGGTTAACAGATATCTGGTTCAATTGTGATCCTTGCTCCTGACACTTCGGTACAAAGTCATGGCAAACTGGTCTACTGATAGCGTGCCGCCGTTATTCATCCAATACGGTAGCTCACCAGAAGAAGTTGGTAGGAGTGGTATCACTAGCTTCAACAGTTCGTCTGGATCAGGGTGCCACGAGTCACGCGCCGCATTTCTATAGGCATCTTCGTAAGCACCAGACATAACATGACCTTCTTGCTCCACCATTTTGATGGCAGATGCAGCATCGACATTACTCGGAAGCAAGAACCATACAGCATCATGTTCTGTTAGTGTTTTGAAGAGCGCACGGAGAAAGGCAACCAGGCCATAAAGAGAGGCACATTCAACGCGCCGAAGCAAATTTGTGCATATCATAAGAACCTCAAATTCAACCACAAAGTCACTGCGAGTGGGGAATGTAGTGGCATACCAAACCGTGTTGAGGATGATGTTGGAGACAGGATCCATGGGCCCATAACAGAAACCAGCCCTGAGGAGGCCAGCATGGTAACAGTTGCGCAAGTCATGCCGCGCAAAACAGGCAAGTGCTTCCAGAAAATGTGCGTGGATCTTGTCAAGCAGCAAGAGCTTCAAAGCTTGCGTGTAGCGGAATGTCGCATTTACTGTTCCCTTCTTCTCCTTCACCATCCTTTTGCTGGAGCCCCCAGGTCGTTGCGTTTTCACCTTTCTTTTCTTTCTCTGCTCCAGAAATTTGGCTGAGTGCGCAGATGGCAGGTTCGTCTTCTTTATCTTCCTCATCCGCTTCAAACATTTGGCGAAGTACCCATACACCTTTCTCACTCTTTTTCTGTGCGTGGTACACTCGGCAGAGGCCCTAGATGGCAGCTCCTCCACCTTTCTCTCCATTGTCATTACATCGTGATTCCGCAAAGCGGCAAGTTGCAAAGGCAGGCGGTAACACGGCTCTGTAAGCCTCTTGGGATCTTGCTTCAGCAACTTGTGGAGGCGCTTCAGATCCGAGGAGAGGCAGCTTCCATTGTTTTGCATATGCAGATACTTGGAGGCCTTGTCCAGATGAGAAGCCAGCACCCACGACGTTCTGAGCATGGTGTCTGGATCCGGGTGCTTTGCCGAGATGGCGGCGCAGCTCATGGCTACCTTGAAGGTAGTGGAGATGACGGTGAACCCGAATGTGTTGCCTTCGATGCTGTTGTTGCGGTCCAGCTCGACGAGCCGCACGGCCGCGAGGAGGTCGGCCCCAGCCAGGCGCAGGTAGCGCAGTGCCTCTGTCACCGCGAGGTAGCGGAAGTGGAAGACGAGGAAGCTTACAAGGCCTTCGAGCGACCGCCGGGCGACGCTCATGCGTGCGGCCGCGTCCGACGACAGCGGGAGGTCGAGGACGTCGTCGTCGGCCGTGTCGGCGATGATCCTGGACATGACTGACTCCCTCGAGTGCAGCTGGGCCGCCTCGTCCTCCTCATCCTTGGAGTTCGAAGAGGAGGGGGAGTAGGTGATCGTGTTAGCGATGATGTTGGAGACGGGGTCGAGTACGCCGAAGCACACACCGGCGCTGAGGAGGCGCGGGGCCAGCGAGGGGATCCGCTCCGCCGGCAGCCGGTCGAGTGCCGCCTCGTAGAACCCGTGGATCCGGCGAGCAGGGCGCGTATGTCCTGCTCCTCGGTGTTCTCCGCCACGCGCACGGCAGCGGAGACATCGCTTATTCGGCGGAGCCGCTTGGTCCTCATCAAGCTCCTTTCCGGCGGCAGCGGGTTCCGACTTCCGGATAGGTGGTGACCAGCGGCGGCGACGCTCGAGACGGTCTCACAAATGTTCAGGAAGGAAGTCTGGTCTGTTAGATTGGGGCCTGTTAGATTCTACAGCCCGGTTTCAATCCGGAACAAAGGCAGGATTCGGTCGGCCCATGAACAGTAATGGGGCCTAAGATTGATTATTGTTTTGTGACAGTTTGACCACAAAAAAAAAAAAAAAAACTAGTGACTACTATCGTAGTTTGACATGAGGATCGAACTAGTGACTACTATCGTAGTGACTACTGTTGATCTTAAGGTTCAAATTCAGTTTAGCAATAGGAACATAATACGGTTTCACTAAAGATTTAATAAACAATCAACGATAAAGCACCATGTGAGTGTGCGGGTCGACGAGGGCGTGGTAGAGCCAGGCGACGTCGGTGTAGGACACCTTCGTGTCGTCGATCCTCCCCATGATGCGGGAGGCGATGCGTCGGTGGAGGATTTGGATGGTCAGATTGTGAATGTTTCGACGCACTCCCTTCACTCATGGCCATCTCTTGCCTAAATTGTTGCTTCACCAAGGAGGAGGCAGAGCACCCGTCACGGGACAGTATTAATCGAGCTTCTCAGTTCCCACCACCGAATCGCACCGTGCGGCACCTCAACTGCCTCCAACCCATGTGCGCCGACTAAGAGCAATTGGGGCCACGATGGCGTGATGGAGCGACACGAATCCACGACGACATTCCATTAACATTCGCGTTAGCACTCCATCCTTTCAAAAGAGACGGTCGCTATCACGGGGCAAGAAGAGATTTCGCGGGTCACCTATTAAAACTGACTGACCTGGTCATGGCCGCACGCGTTCAATTGACAATCAGCAGAGAAATTCACAGGTCACAAACGGCAATTCAATTGATAACACAAGTATAGAGTATGAATAGATGAAGAGACAGGCTGATCCTCCTAATGAACCACCAACCATCTTGCAAAGAGCATTTTGCTTATCAATGAACCATATGTTTATTTATTAACTTATCCTCACAGCACCATCCCTACAGAATGCTGCATGATACTTTCAAGGACAAATTGACCTGACAGCTGGCTAGATGTTACGATAATAGCTATAGCCGAACCAGTGGATTCCCCATGCTGGATGGCTCCCATCAACCCACCAGAGAAAACATCACCAATATCAAAACCAAATGGACTTCCACGGTTCCACCACTGCCTCCAGAGTTACCAACAAAGAAAAGGAAAATATTTTTTTTGTATTTCTCTGACAGCCCATTGTCTGCCATCCATCACCAGATGTGAAATAGCCGTTTTTGGGACCAGCACCAGTGAAGTAATATGTATAACCCTCATGATTCCCAAAATTTCTTCCATCAAACCCTGGGTCACGCTACCCATCCCGATAGAGTCATAGATTTTCTTCTTTCTGTTCTTCAGACAAACTCTCATGCGCTGCAAAGCTAACAGAAAATACACTTCAGGTAATTCAGTGTTACAGAAACGTCACTGCTACTCTCACCTAGTCATGAATGACAATGTCTCGCCAACATGATATTTATTCAAAACAAGGTGCCTGGGAAAATGCAAAATGAAGGACTATTTGCATATAGCATCAGTGCTTAGAAGTTCTGAATTAAAATGGATACTGAAAATTAGACGAGAGCATATACTGTTGTTTATCTCTTCAGATTTCTCCTATGCACCCTTGCCTTTATTCTTGTCAGGGTGATATTTTAGAGAGCATTTAGACATAAAAAATAATAAGAAGAAAACGTTGCTGATCTAAGATATAATGGCTGCATTACATTGTGCAAATGTAAAAATGCTAGAAACATACTTGTGAAAGGTTGATGAATGTCCCTTTGGCTGGGGTAAATGGCCATTGTACAACATAGTGCATAAGGAAAAGTAAAAGCATGCTTATCAACTCAATTTGTCAAGCATGTCATCAAGCTGCACATATAGTGAGATACAATTCCGAAGAGCCAAACCATAAATCAAACCCACTTTAGTTTCAAGTATCCCAACAGCATATGAAGACCACTATACCGTGTCGCTAATTTCAAATTTCTGCAGAAGCTAAACAGCATGTAGTCCAAATCATCTATTATATGGTGTAGGTATTTGTAGTAAATGATGTTGCCTCAGATCATGGTAGTGCATTATGGTATATAAGAGGGCGGCTACTGGCTTGATAATATTCATGGTGCTTTATTTTAAGATATCACAAACCTTTCTACTAAACAATTGTTGACACTTTCTAGTAGATGCATAAATTAGAACTTTCTTTCTTCATACACAAAAGAAAAGTTCTAATACTGCAACTTGGTGTGTTACCTCCGTACTTGTCATTTCATATATAGATTGTAGAATTGGATGGCGTTAGAATTGAAATCTAAATTAATGGGGAATGAAAATTACCTCAGCATACGTTGCAATGTAGACCCTTCGCGAAAGAGAAACTAAATCATGATCTTGCATCTAGACCCTTCAGAGAACAAACTGATGTCAACAGTAACGTGGGGAACATTTTTGACAAAATTCGGCATATTTTTATGCAGGAATTAAATGCAAAAAGTAAAAACACTGTAGAGAGTAAAGATGATCTCTGCAGTTTTTATTCATGAACATCTTAGCACCTGGGCCAGTAATCTGTACGAAACAAATAATGATTAGATGGTTAGTATAGTGCAGGACTTGACATAAGCATATTGACTATTGAGTAGCACTTGCTTCTCATTTATCCACAACTCAATTTGTGAGTCAACTGAAGAAACTAATACGAAGTTGTGTCTTGAGGTATGTCATTCGTATCAACCAAAGTAAATATGTTTGTAACATGAAAATAACCCACTGACTGTTTGTTAAAAGATGTAAATCAAAAGTAAGATGCAGCTGACACATGACAAAGGAATTACTTTCTAATAGTTCTTGGATAATTTTACAGCAAGAACCAATGTAGTGGATCAGATTAGTCGCAAAAATAAAATATAGTGGTCTAGGTTAGTACTCGCCAAGATCAAGTAAAAATTAGGCTATTGACCAGATACGATTTCAGTTAGCATCAAATGAGGGCAGTTCTGATGACAATTCCGCTAGCATTCAACTGCCCGCTTATTCATTAGATATTCGTATTATTGAACAAATTCTAAAATTAACCTCTTACGTGCAAGATCTGCGTCTACCATAGCGTAGGGGGTTCACCAAGAAGAAAATCTCTTCGGCTTTCTCGACGACGCGCTTGTACTCCCCTTCCTACACTTTCTATTCTGGCGAATGTAGCATTATTACATTTAAGAGTTCTGCTTGCTACAAGGTAACTAAAGGAAAACTTCAGCTCCAACTGAGAATGCAATTCACATACAGCGATTTTGAACATGATCCTGCCAAAAAAAAACAGCTTACTAAAATATTGAATGGTGATATCTCAGAGCTCAAGCACTAAATGAGCGATCGAGGTTCAACATCAAAAACACTATGTTAACTATAAAATCAATTACAAAATAAAAAAGAAACAATGATTAAAAAATGTGTCCTGAGGCATCAATAATTTGGACCAAGATTAAATAAACTAACAAAATTGCCTGCAAAACAACCTAATCTAGAGAAGGGGCTCAAATGTGGAAAATTGTTCTCATCAGAATGTGTATTTCTTAATCATATCAGTAGGCATACAATAGATTGCAAGATACACACAATAATCTACTGTTGGCAAAAGAAACAAATCAGTATGAGGGGAACTGCCATACGTTAATTCTGGTGTGCTCGGGAGCTGGTGGTCTGAAGGATATTGGGGAAGCCATCGCTGCTGTGATCGGTGAAACTGCTCTTGTGTTTGGGGAAGCCAGCGGCCAATGCCATGATGCTTGGGGCTGTCTCGACAGGGGAAAGGTGGCCCTGCTAGAGGATGTCATTGACTCATGGGGGTGGATCAAATCCAATATAAGCATATGCAACAGAGATAAAATAAAATGGTGGTGAGCGGGGCAAGTATTACTGAATGCTCATCCACAAGCCAAATTTGAAGAAATGAAAATGAAGAAATGTTGCACACTGCAAACATAAGGAGAAAAAGCAGGTACCATACCTTATAGAAGGATGGTCCGATTTTATTGTCTGCAGTCACATGGAGGCATATAACTAAATAATCAGTTAGCCGTGTTCAGTTTTAGGCATACAACTAAAGAAATCTAAAGTGATACAATTCGACTGAAAGTTCAGATATCAATACAGATTGTAAGGGAAGCAAATTGGCAATAACCAATTGGTATGACAAAGCAATCTGGGTAACTAAGAAATGAATTGTTTTGCAGGCAGTTCTGCAAATAAGATTAACTTTTCCTTTTACATGTTATGATATTATGGTTGCACTGACTAAAACACTGTTCAGTATCAATGTAACCTGTAGTGCTTCTAGTTCAAGGGGGAAACAGCACTTCTGAAAAATCAGATACGACATTTGAGTACTCAAGGATTTTTTTTTTTTTTTTGACTAACTTGAATATGTATCATGCAAATAAAGATTAGAGCAATGGATAACCACATACAATCAAGTGAGGGTGATAGTTAACTCTGAATAAATAACTTAATTAAGATAAGGCCTTGTAATTTAGGCTCGAGATGTGCTGTTCCAGTAGCTGCAGTTTCTATTCCAAGCACCAGCATTGCACGCCATCCTTGCAGATCGCTGCAATACAAACTGTTCTTTTCTTTTGCTATACACCTGTATCTCTGCTTATGCAGCACACTATGGATGAGAAAGAGAGAGAGAAGGAAAAGAGCTGCCATACAAATTCCCTCCTGCTCAATCCATCCGAAATTTGTAGACGGCCATGTCCATTGCCTCACCGGCCAGCTATGGCCAAAAATCTGTTTCTTCTGCATAATATGCTGTAACGGAATGGATGGATAGATGGATGAACCCAAAAGATCGGTCCAGGGTGGCTGCATCACCAGATACAGAGAAAGGGACAGCTGATATGCGCACAATGTAAGGTCAAGAGCGACGACCAAAATTGACTGGATATTGCCATGGAACAATCCAAAACTTATTCGCATTACACCGGAGCGCTTTTATCTCGTTGTTACCCAAGAACAAGAAAGTCAAGAAAGTAGCAGTGATAAGGTGCTACGACCAGGAGGGAACCTTGAGCTGCTTTGCTCTGCCTTTCTTCCTTGGCCCGAATGGAATCTTGGCCGCTTATTCCCATCCGCCGGCGGCTCAGTTCTTGTTGATGACCGCGACGGTGCCGTCCTTGTTGGCGACGATGACGGTGGTGGCCATGCCGAGGAACATGCCGTGCTCGACGACGCCGGTGATGCGGAGGAGGCGGTCGCTGATGTCGCGCAGGTCGCCGCGGATGCCGTCGTCGAAGAACATCTCGACGATGTAGTTGCCGTTGTCGGTGACGAAGGGCGTCTCCTCCTCCTCCGCGGACGCCGCCTGGGAGGGGACGGTCCTGAGCCTGGCGCTGAAGCCGGGCAATCCGTCGAACACCTTGCGGATGAGGCCGAGCGTGTGGACCGCGCCGAAGGGGACGACCTCGACGGGGACGGCGCCCGTGCAGCCGAGCCGGGGCACGAGCTTGGACTCGTCGACGATGACGACGAACCTGTCCCGGCGCCTTCGATCATCTTCTCCGGAGGAGCGAGCCGCCGCGGCCCTTGACGAGGTTGAGGTCCGGGTCGACCTCGTCGGCGCCGTCGATGGAGAGGTGGATCCTGTCGGCGCCGGCGAGTGGGAGGAGCGGGATCCCGACGCGGGTCGCGTGGGCCTCCGTCTTGAGGGAGGTGGGCACGCCGGCGACCCCCGCCAGGGCGCCCGTCCGGAGGAGGTCCCCGAGGCGGTCGAGCGCGTGCGCGGCCGTGGAGCCCGTGCCGAGGCCCAGCGTCATGCCGGACTCCACCAGCTCCACCGCGCGGTGCGCCGCCACGCGCTTCAGCTCCTCCTGCGAGAGCTTCGCGGTCGGCGGTGGCGAGGCGGCGGCGCTGCCCATGGCAGCTGGGGAGGTTTTACGCGGGGATTGGGGATTGCGCGGGGGTGCTTTCGGGAATTGGACTTTTTTTTTTTTGGGGGGAGGGGGCAGCGGAGATTGGATTAGCAGCGGCGGAATGGGAGGCGGGAAAGGAGCGGAGGGGAATCGATGCCCAGATTCGTTCGGCTGGAGGGTGGTGGAGCTCAACTGGACGCCGCGGGCATTTAAAGGCATCGGAATGTGATTAAAAAAAAAGCATCGGAATGCGTGAAGGAAGCAATAATACGGCTCTATAAAGTTAGATTCACAAATCCGGAATGATAATCTTGTGATATACTTTTTTTTTTTTGCGAAAGAAATCTTGTGATATACTAGCTGGGCATGATTGCGGTCTCACCGAGTCACCGTATCAAGTGATCAAGTCTCACCATGTTTTTTGTAATATTTTTCATTCCTTTTTTTGCAAGGATAATATTTTCATTTCGGTTCAGTAACTTTAATTCGAGAGAGCAGATTCCACTTTGATTTACAATGCCAGGGGCTCAGGTCGTGTTTCGAATCGCAAAAGTTTGTACTGAATCATACAAAACACGATTGGAAAGTCCCATGTTATACGGGAATTTCTAATAGTCTTGGGGGGGGGGGGGGGGGGGGGGGGGGGGGAATTATGTACGCTCCAACATGATCGAGGAGGAGTTTTTGTGTTGAACAGTCCAAACTCAAAGTCCGCTCGTGTACTAATTGATTTCACGTGTGTCAGTTCCGTAGAGATCACAAGTTGCTGTGTCCGGAAAGAAAAACAAACAATTTGTGCTTGTACACGCTACGAACAATTAGGAGTCCTCGGAGATGACATATTCCAGAGAGAAATAATCCAAAGACTACGTGCACGTCCGTTCACAGCAGCACGCATGACTCATGGCGTGTTGAGGCCACAGAAGAAAGCAGGGCAGAACGATACAAGCCGCCGGACGATCGAAACGGCGCGACGTGACAGCGTGGTTCATGCTTGTTTTTTTCTTCTTCTTTGCACTAGGATCGACTTTTAGTGCCGACAACCTATTGCTGGGAAAAGCGCCTGGTCATATTTTTTTGGGTTGCCTTTTGCCATCGTGTGCTTTGTTTCTCTGCCGTGGCCACTTCGTGAGCTACAGGACACACCGAAGATGGAGACTTTGTGACCATGTCGACTGCTGCCAGCCTCCTTTCATAGAAGAAGATTTATAATTTAATTATAATTAGGCAGTGAAAATACCATTACAAAAGTAAGAATACAATTATAAATTAGGCAGAGAAAAAAAATACTATTACAATCGTAGTTGTTCAATATTATAATTTAGGTAGAAAGAATACATTTGATGTCCACTAACATGTAAGCTAGACTTAACTATACCGGTGCATAGTCATAATGATAATTAGTTAACAATATTACGAAAACATGTTATATATTTCGGGATTCCTGTGTAAAATATTTTTTCAACTCTAGTACCTCACCCTATGCCGTATTTCGCCAAAAAAGTGAAAAATGTGACGGTGAAGAAAGTGGTGTCATATTGTTAGCGACGTCCCAACCATGTGGCACAAAACTCAGGAAAAGAAGTCATCCTAGCTTACCTCTGCA